>VZSR01002395.1:870858-941349 GCA_013398615.1 Brachypodius melanocephalos | reverse complement strand
CCCCCCCACTTAGCTGGAAAATTGCCCAGATCTTCACTCTGTTTGCATTTAACATATCTCCAGAAACAGACAGGAAGAACCTGTCCTAGTTAGTCAATAACCCCCTGCAATTATCACTAATTGCTCCTGCGATACAGATATAATCTTCCAGCCCAGAGCAGACTGGCACCTGGCAGGGATGCCCGCTGGGCTAGCCCTGGATTCCCCGGGGGCCGACAATCCGGGGATGAGCCCTAGGGGCGATCGCCCGATCCCGGCCAGAGCATCCCTGCGGCCAGCGGCCGGGCCGTGGGTCCGATCCCTTGGCACTGCCCCTGTCCCCAACCAAGGGATGGCACCCGGCCGGGCCCCGCGCCCTGCCCCGCTCTGCCATG
This sequence comes from Brachypodius melanocephalos, assembly GCA_013398615.1. Lineage (NCBI taxonomy): Eukaryota > Metazoa > Chordata > Aves > Passeriformes > Pycnonotidae > Brachypodius > Brachypodius melanocephalos. The sequence goes on along the minus strand of VZSR01002395.1, from coordinate 940,975 downwards.
CGTCACCCACACACCGCCCTTGTTTGAACTGCCGGGGGATGTTTGCGAGCAGGATGCGGGAGGCCGGGATGTGGGAACAGCCTGCAGCCGGGGGCTGGCGGTGCCATCAGATAGCGGCGAGGGTGCCCAGCCCTCGGGCCCGGCCGTGACGCAAGCCTTCGTCACTCCGGGAGAAAGGGGCAGCTCCTCACCGCCCCTGCCCCAGGCGGCTCCCTGCACCCCCAGCCCGGGGAAGCTGCTGCCGGCACGGAGCCACAGGGATGAGCTCCTGGCCCCGGCAGCAGGAGCCCTTAGGCAAGGTCTGGCACAGTCTCCCCTGACGTGGTCCTTGCCCTCTGCACCTGTGGAGGCAGCTGGAGTTCTCCACATTCCCGCTGCCGCCACGCTGCTCTGGAGCATCCCTTTGCTGGCTGCTGATGGACCAAAGCGGCTTTGAAAGATCATCGTGCTGCCCGTCCCGTGGCTCCTGCTGCTGCCAGCTCTGCCCAATGCCTGGCTGTCCTTCCCCAAAACCCTTGGTGGAGGCCAGTGGGGAGGAGAGGAGCTGCCCTTGGGGGCCTGGTGCTCACCAGCATTAGCGTGACCCAGGAGGCAGATACCTGCAGCGGATCCAGACCCAGGGCTGAGCCCTGCTTCCCCCCACATGGAGAGCTTGTCAGGCTCAAGCCATGTTCAGCCCAGGGATTTGCCATGGGATGTCTGCTGTGGCAGCATTTGCTGAAACATGCAGCCGAGGAACGCTGCTACACCCACGGGGAGCAGCTCCCTGCTGGCATGCAGAGGCAGGTCTGGAGGGAGGAGGATCAGACCCCTCTCCTTCACCCACACAGCAGGATAGAGCTGCTGCTGCTTGCTAGGCATCCTCCGGCATCCAAGGGGTGAAACTTTCTCGTGTCCAAACACAGCTGCTGCCTGCTATCAGTTCTGAAAGAAACAACCTGCCACACATCAGCCTCCCCGCTCAATAGCAAAACCCTGCAAACACAGCAACTCCCCAGAAAACAGGACTCCACCCTTGATTTATAAAAAAACCGTGAAAAATCTCCCCCAAAGAGCCTGAGGCTCCTCCACTACTCCTCAGTTAGATAAGGGATGCGGCAGCTCCCTGCCTGGATGGTTGTTTGCAACACAGCAAGTTTCCACAAGCCCCTGGCCATCCCAGGCTGGGGAAGAGGCAGGAGCAGTCCCGAGGAGACACAGCTTCAAGTCTCAGCCTGAGCACCAGTAAGCTCAATGCAGCTGTGCCAGGGGCTCAGCAGAGCTTGCTAAACTTTGGCATACATGTGCAGGCTGTGGGAGAACATGGATGAATGCCTCCCGGAGGTTTGGTCTCGCCCAGCTGGCTCTACCAGGAGATAAAGACGCTGCACTGTTTGAATATTAAACCCTTAAAACGCCCCCAGCAGTTCTACCCCAGCTCAGCATTGTAATTCAGCTACTGGCTCTGTCTGAGTCCACAGCAAGAGCTGGAGAACAGCCAGCTGAGCACCAGTGGAGCCCAAGGCTTTGGAGCATCTCTGTGCTCCAAACACAGCACGGCAGCTACTGACAGTGTTTTCTGATTGCTCAAGTCAAACTCTTGAAGCCTGAGACCAGCACAGAGGTGTGGTGATTCGCTGTTTCAGAGGCTGGAGAATCACACATCTTCATGCTCTTAGTCTGGAGAAATTGAGGCTCATGGGGGGACCTTATCAGTCTCTACAACAACCTGAAAGGAGGATGTAGGCAGGTGGGGGTTGGTTTCTTCTCCCAGGTAAGAAAAAACAGGATGAGAGGAAATGGCTTCAAGTTGCACTAGGGGAGGTTTAGATAGGATACAAGGGAAAATTTTGTCAGTGAAAGGGCAGTCAGGCATTGGATCAGGCTGCCCAGAAAGTGGTGGAGTCACCATCCCTGGAATGTTCCAAGAACATCTGTATGTGGCATTTGGGGACGTGTTTAAGGGGCAAACAGCAGGACCATGTTAAAGGTTGGACTCGATGATCTTAGGGGGGCTGTTCCAACCTTAAGAATCCCATGCATCAAATGCTGAAACAAAGCCAGGGAGGCAGCCCCAGCTCCAGGGATGAGGGTCCTCTTCCCTGTGGGAAGGACAGGAAACGGCTGAGGGAAGCAAGCAGGACCTGAGAGAGCAAGTGAATCCCCAGCTCCACTGCCCCCTGTACCACCCACACTCGCTCATCACCTTTCTAAAAGCCACATGATGCCCCAGCCCTTCCCTGCCTCCCACAGGCGAGCGAGAGCTCTTATCCAAAGTGCCTAAGAAAGGCCCCATCCCAGTCCCTCCCCATCCTTCCCAGTATGCCCAGCTGCTTGGCTGCACAGCCCCCTTCTTAGCTAACTAAGAGACCCAAAATCCATCTGCTACACTCACCCCAGGCTGCTTCCAGCTCCCTTGGGTGGAGCTGAGTGGTGGGGTTGGTGTGGTGCTGCGACAGAGCACCCCTGATTCATTTATAAGCCTGTGGCTGTGCCACAGTAGCCAGGAAAACAAAATGAAAACAACAGCACACACACACACTGGGCACATACTTTTTATTCTGGGGATAAAAATTGCTTATACATTTGGCAGCAACTATTTTCATAAAAGACTTTTATAAAAAATGTAAAAATAAGCAAATATTTTCCATTATTAATATAGGAAAATGCTGCTGTGTGAATGGTTACTCTACAACTTACGAGATAAAATACCACCTTAAGGAGATATTAACTTTACAAGTAGTTTTTTTAAAAAAAAAAAAAAAAAAAAAAAAAAGAGAGAGAGAAGAAAGGCAGAGGGCCATCATATTAAGAGGCCAGGCACGGAACTGGCTTCATTCCACAGAAAGCACTCATCTTGTAAAAGGAAGCCACATATATAAAAAAGGCACTTGGTTATTTGGAGCTAATGAGCAAAAGCCCTTTTTTTCTTGATGTAGCAACACTTCATTATTTGCAGTGAAAGGTGTACCTGGACAGACCCCCCTGGGGGTCTGGGTCAGCTGCAGCTGAACTTCAGGGGCCAGGCTGCAGCAGCGTGCCCGGAACGCCGTGTGCGCCGTGAAAAGCGGTAACGTCACACACAATTAACAACTTCAGCCCAAAACCAGGCCCCGGGAACCAGCTCCTCCTGAGGCCCTGCCTTCATGTACCATTGAGTGGATGGGAAAAAAAAAAAAAAAGAAAGAAGCAGTTTTGACTCGATTAGAATGGAAAGAAACACCAGAGACAATACTGTACACGGTAGGGTGTTGGATGGCCTGCTCGGAGGGGAGCAGCCTTCAGTCCTTTGGCAGCAGCCGGCAGCCCCCAGCTCTTTGGAAGACGTGTCTGCAGCATTCCCCTGAAGAGGTAGGAGCAAACCATCCCCACAAATGTTCACTTGGGCTGCTGGCTGGTCTGGAGCCCTTCGGAGAAGCGCTGCTCTCGCAGACAAAGCAGAAAGAGCGGCTGTTTGCCTAAGGTCAGTGACAGCTGGCTTCCACATCTCCAAAACTATCGGGCCAGCCGCCCTATGGGCGGCCCTATTGTCCCACAGAGCACGTGGGCCACCTCAGCTGGGAAATCTCCACTCAGGCTGAAGTTGAGAGCAGAGGACAGCCCCAAACCTGTGCAGCAAACTGCAGGAGACAATGGTTTCTGAGCTATTTGGTCTGCTGCCACAGCCCAGCTCCTTTGCATGCTGCTGGAAGCCTGCTTGGCAGTCCATGCTGTAGCCTCCATGTGCTGGGAGAGGAAGACAAGGCAGCTCTGACCCAGGGCTGCAGCAAAACAGGCCACTTTTCAAAGGGCTGGATGTCGTTCCTGACGCAGAAGGACACACACCGCAAACATGTCACCACATGTTTGACACTTCTTGATAACACCATAAAGAGGCAGCATATGGTATCTGGAGGACAGGACACACAGCCACCCTTGGATGGAGGGGAGGGGACTACTGTGCAAGAACGCTGGGAGCTTGTGTTAGCAGTTTCTCAAACACTCGTGCTCATCCCAAAAGGCCTGTATCGGTTGCAGTGCATCTCTTCTGGCATGGGAGCCCACGAAGGCAGCCATGGACACTCCTGGCAGGATGGAGGCACAGGGAGGGTAGTGTGTCAAAATGGTCAGGGGTGTCTCGGGGAAGAGGTGGGCCCACGGGCCACCGTGGCAGGAAGACCAGGTCAGACCAGCGTTTTCGGGAGGGAAAATAACAAAACAAACAACCTAAAAAGACTATATGTATATATAATCTCATAATACCTGGGGAGCAGGCAGTGAGAACGCTAAGGGGTGTTAGTGGGTCTCTATAAGACAAAGACTCCTGAAGAGGACAGGGTGAAGCTGCGTGACAGGAGGTGTCACTTGACCTGCAGGTGTTTTGGGAGGTCCAGCTCGCTTGCTGAGCAAGAGTGGACGAGGGAAGGAGGGGGCCTAGGAATGTGGGTGCAGCTCTGAGCTGTGTCAAGGCAAGGCAACTTGAACTTGAGAACTAGTGGAAGGTGCTTCAGAGAGAGGTTACGTGGGTAACAGGAGGAGTAACAAAATAAGGATACAAAGCTGGTTTTGGTTAAATTTCTGGAGAAATGACCACAAGATGTATTAAGCTGAAGAGCTGTCTCCCCAAAGCAACGGTGGAACATGTTTAAAAGCAGAGTGGAGAGTCCAGTGCAGACAGCAGTCATGTCCAAGGTGCGTGGGAGTTGGTTAGAAGTGACTCAGCTGGTCTTCTCCATCACCAGCTTCTACAGTTCTCCATTTAGCATAAAAGCACACAAGTCTACAGCGACCACAGTCCCTCCAACGAAAGAACATCCTGGGCTCATTAAGACTCTGGGATACTAAAATGGTTCTTCATTTCCATCCTGGAAGACCTTCATGAGTTCTGGAGTCCGCTTTAGTGGGGCTGCACCGTGGGCAGCCTTCAGGCGTACACCTGCATGTTGTTCCGCTGCTGCTCCGTCATGTGGGCGGCCGCTGGCCCGCGCTGGTTGTTACTGGGACTGGTTGCCACGTCAGACCAGTCGGAGGCAGAGTGTGGGGAAGAGCTCGACCACTGGTCTGGAGATTCGGGCGATGGAGTCAGGTACGGGTGCTCCCCTTGTAAGTGCCGGTTGTGGCTAGGAGTCCGTTCTGTGGCCGAGGAGTAGCAGCTGTGCTGGGAGGGAGGCGTGGGGTACTTCCCCATCGAGCTCTGGAACTGGTGGTAGGCCGGGAGGACCGTCTGAGCCACCTGCCCGTCCTGCTGAGGGATGGCAGCCATGGAGAACGAGGCGCTGGGCAGCTGGGCTAGATCCGGGATCTGGTACATGGAGCTAAGAGGGCCAGCCATGTTCTGAGCGCAGTTTGACTGGGCCTGCTGCGGCAGTGCTTGCTGGTTTATGCTGCCCTTGGGAACCAGCTGGAAAGTCATGATGGGGGGCAAAGACTCCCTGGACACCCCCAGGTGCTTCGTGTCTGCTTGAACCAAGCCGCCCTGCTGAGGAACGCTGGGGTGGGAATGCATCACCTGGGGCACCATGCCGAACATCTCGTTGTACTGGGACTCGTTCACCTCCATGCGGTTCATCCACTCGGTGGAGACGCTGCCTGGCCGCAGCCTGCCCAGCCCGCTGTTGGGAGGGGTGGTTCTGTGCTGTGACAGCAGCTGGCTGACGGATGGGAGCACCGTGCTGGAGCCACGTCCCAAGGGCTGCATCTCGTGGAGGTTGGAGAAGGACATGGTGTGCGCAGCCTGCACCGACGGGGCGGTCAGCAGCGAGCTGGGCGACGAGTGCAGCACGCCCGGTGACGGCATCACAGGAGAAGAGGTTGGTTCAGATGCAAAAGCATGGGGAGACTCCAGGGAATCCACCGGTGACAGGGTCACTGAGCTCTCTGAAAACTGCCCTTTGCCCTCGCTGAGGGACTTCTTCCTTCTCCTCTTTGCATCTTTGGTGAGGCTGGTGGGCATGCCTTTGGCATTCGGTTTTCGTGACTTCTTGCTTAGCGAAGGGTGCTTCAGGTTGAGGAAGGACCTGTTGGGGCCACAGATGACTGGGGAGAGGGCAGAGTTCAGCATGGCCCCGGGGTGCCCAGCAGGGCTGTGGGCCACGTTGTACTCGTTGAGGAGCTGCACGATGTCGTGGTGCATCCGGTCCTGGGCCACGTCCCGGGGCAGCCGGTCCATGTGGTCTGTGATGTCTCGGTTGGCAAAATGGTCCAGCAAGATTTTTGCAGCTTCGAAACTGCCTTCCCGAGCAGCGAGGAAGAGTGGAGTCTCCTCCTGGAAACACAGAGAGTAAATATTGTAGCAGCTTCAGTGTGGGGGGACTGACTCTTACAATTCATAATTCCTTATGGCGTGGCAGCCTGACAAGCACTGTATAATGCAGTTTCTCATCAACAGTCTCCAAGAGCCACCCACCCTGAGAGCTGCCCACTGAAAAAAGGCAGATTACAGATAACTTCATACACAGCAGTGGAGCACAGGCTGAACTTTCCCACCAGGAAGGGCACTATTGTGCCCTGGGATGCTTGGAGGAACCGTGAAAGCATCTGGTGCCTTTCTCCTATTGCCCACTATGAGGGAAAGGTATGAAAGGTTAAAACAGCCCAGTAAGGAACTAGAGCTTGTTGGTAGCTCTAAAATCCACTGAGCCATACAGAATAATCCAAGAAAGATACTTTAGGCAGAGGAGAAAAATCAAGGACTGAGACACAGCAAACACTAACAGTGAAGCTACAGAACACCTTCACAGTGCACAGTATGTCAAATAGAGGGGGCTTGTTCCCCATCTCCACCCTACACTGAGATCCCTGGAAACATCACAGGACATCACTGCTGCTGTGCCATCAGATATTTTTCTGTCTGCTAACAGGAATCCAGCTCTTTGACACCACCAGCACTTCACCTGCTGCTCTCACCCACCACTGACTGTATCTCACGTTCCTTCCCTGCAAGGAAAGCAGGACAGCCTTGATGCCCAGCACTTGGCCAGACAAGGAAGAGAACTGCTCTCCCATATCAGAAATCTTGTAAGACACCCAGCACTTGGGGAGAGCTCCAGTCGAATCTGGGTTTGGAAGACCTGCACTGAGCACCCAGTTAAGAACATCTGAACTTAGTTCACTACCAGGAGTGAAGAGATGCTTTGAGCTGGGAAGCAGAGGCTTGCTGAGCACCACCACACTGTACCTTGTTATCCTGCATGTCTCTGTTGGCTCCATTTTTCAGCAGTACTAGTGTTGCTTCCACATTGTTGACAGCAGCAGCCCAGTGAAGAGCAGATTTACCTGCAGAGGAACAACAATGTCAGTAACAAATCAAGGAGCTATTTTGCTTCTCCTCTAGGACTGTTTAACCAAACCACTGAGCAGCAGCCTCTAGTTTATTACCACTGGAGGACTTTGCAGGAGAGCTCAGTGTGTGATTTAGCTACAGAATTCATAGAAAGGCCCCCACTCTGGAGCAGCAGAACCCCCCCTCCCTGCTCACACCATGGCAAATGCTTGCACAGCCTGGCACCTGGTGTTCACATTACCATGGTCATCCACGGCGTTCACATCAGCCTGGCAATTAATGAGCTCGGCCACCATCCCTTCCACAGCCAGACGTGCAGCCAGAATTAGTGGGGTTGTCCCATCATTCATTCGAGCATCCAGGTCTGTCACTCTGTTACGGATCAGGATCTAGACAACAGGGGAAGATAGATTTTTTTCAATACCACTACAGACCAAAACTGAGGATTTGGCAGAATCTCAAGAGACATTTTACAATGACAAAGCAGCCTGAGCATTGAAATGCAAGGACCCAGAAAAGAGGTGATGGGGGCAAACAGACCAAATAAATACACGCCAGGTGATTTATGCACGCTGAGTTCTTGAAGCTCTGAATACCCAAGGAGACTGGATGTAAAACAGCTCTGCCTGGCCATCACATCGTGGAAGGCACGAGAGCAGGGTTGTGAGTGAACAGAGCACAGCTTGGACAGGCTCCTGTAGATACAGAGCCCAGAGCTCTCCAATGGCCATACCTGGAAGACCCCCTGGGCGTCAGCAGCCACGGCTGCGTGCAGAGGGGTCCTGCCCATGTTGTCCCGAGCGTTGGCATCCGCGCCGGCATCCAGGAGGCGCTTGGCAGCGTCGGCCCTGGAGTAGCGGGCGGCCAGATGCAGAGCCATCTCCCCGGTGCGGTCTGTCTGCGCCTGCAGGTTGGCCCCCTGGTAGATCAGATCCGTGATGATGTTTGCTGAGGAGTCTTCCCCGTCCTCGTCGTCCTCGCTGATGTCGGAGCCGCCGGCACGCAGAGATGCCAACATCAGCGGGGTGCATCCGTCTGCAGTGGGGGACATGGAGATACAGTAGCCTGGAAAACCTTCCTACAATCCTTCTCCCTTGAGCTCCCAATCCCTCCAGTTGCTTTAACCCAGACCTCTTCTTAAAGCCCAACAGTTAGCGAGTTGTCTTCCTTCCGAGCATGAGTACCTACTGCAAATCCAACAGAACTTAAGCTATTCCTCTAAAGACTGAGATCATCATAAAACAAAAAAAGCTTTGCTGCTAAAGTGTAAAATTTCCACAAAAAGTAAAGGATAGCTGAGAGAAGCAAGGGCTATAAAAATTGAAGTAATCTGACAACTAAGTACATTGTACAGATTTCTAGTCACATCCCTAGAGAGAAGAAACAGTTGAAGGAAAAATTATTCAACAACTAGCCACTGATTATTGGTGACATTGGTGACATTCACTTCCCATATTAACATGAAGTGAAATGCAGACAAGAGCCTTCATATCTACAGCAAGGTTATCATGAGAAGGATCCTGAAGTTGTGACAGTCAAGTGCTCAAAGCTGACAAATGCCACAGGATAAATACTCTCACACAGTCTGGGTACTTTGGGAGATACTCATCTTACTCTCCTCAAGCCTTCATTGATGGGATGTCCACAAAGGCTAAAGTGACACTTATGGAACCAGGATCCCTGCATTGTCAGCGGAAGGAGAAAGGCTCCTCCAAACCTCTAATTCAACTTAGCTCCCCCTGATGAATCTGTCTCTGCTAATCAGAGAGGACAGTGCAGGAAGACCACCTCATGCTGCTGATTTTTCTCCCTCGTTAATACCCTCCTTGATGCAGGATAATTTAGATTTAAAACATCTCTACATATTTTCGGCAACCCATAAAAATGCTGAGCGCTTCAGTTCCAGCAGCCTCTGAATGTTACTTGATATTCCCTAAAACTCCAAAACTGTAGCTGTAGACATTGATGCTTCCTTGCTGATTTTACTGCTTTCCTGCAAATCCTTCAGAGGCACCTGGAGAGCAAGAGGGACTGAGATGGCAGCAGAAGGGAACCTCACTCTGCTCATCGCTCCACTGGAGCCCACCAGCAGAAATACATGACAATTTTTTCAGCAAGTACCTGGTTTATCCCATGGGCAAGCAGGGGACAAAGAGCAGCTTCTCTGCCTGCACAGCTCTCAATCACAGAGCACTGCACAAAGCCACACTGGGGTTCTGTGCACATAAACGAGGTGATATCTCCTACTGGAGCTAACACACACAGCTCTAATGCCCTGCTCCATTCCATAGCTTCTTATCACCGAGTCTTCCTGGCTCTCTGCTTTAGGACAGTTCCAAAACTTTCTAGAAATCTACGGTTCCAGCCAGGGCAGCAGAGGAGCAGGCTCTGCCCAGGCTCCAGCAGCCTGCATGCTCCTCCTAGTGGCTCCCCACCACAGGACAGACACACAGCCTTCCTTCCAGCCGGCTCCTTTCCCAGGATTTGCTGGACGGCAGCAAAGCGCTGATGTACGAGCCTGGCTTCAGTTCCAAGATCCAGTCCTGTCTGTGGACCCTCTCTGCTGCTCTCCCAAAGCTATACCTCCTTTTGTGCGTCTCCCTCCCACCGCTGGCTCTGCTCCCTTGTCCCAAATGAACACTCCTCAGTATTCCAGTCAGGCTGTGGTCTCCTCCACACTGCCACAACACAAAGAGCAGAGAGACAGAGCACAGAAAGGAGCTTTCCTTTCCTCCAGCACCACAGCTCTGGGAAAAAAAAAACACTCACAGGATAGGTCTGGCTTGCTCAATCACTGCAGTTGTCCTGGATGTTCGTGCCTAGCTTCTCCACAGGGACAGCTCAGCATTAAATCCCTGGAAGATTTAGCTACCACCCTCCACAGAGTTTCTCAGGTACGTGCAGCTCTTTTCAGAGCCTTGCAAGTTGGCCACACACGGTTGGTTTTATGAGGCTAGCAAAAGCACATCCAGTTAGACAGTCACAATTAAGTGCTTGATGGACTACTAGAGAAAAAAAAACTGTGGACACAATGTCTTTTTTTCCTCCTTCAAGCTCATTCTTTCAAAGAGCTGGAAAAGAACCCAAAAGCATCCAGCTGGAGGCAGACACCCAGCATGGAAAATTCCAGTCCAAACCACTGAAATTTTAGTAACAGAAAAAAAGAGGGGCGTATAATAGGGAGAGTTCATCAATTTTAATTATAGGTGGTGTTACCAGTTATGCCTATAATTGCATTACCCTGGTTACACACTCACAATAACTCCAGTGAAAAGAATGCCCTCACTGCTCTGGGGGACACAGCAAAAGAATAGCATGGGGAGACAAAGGTGGTGGCAGCATTTTATAAAAACTCTTCTGTTTGCTGTCTTCCAGTAGGTCAGCCTCTGAGTACATGTAAAATGCAGAATGGGATGATAAAGTCAGGAGTTCACCAGACAGGTACTCCAGAAGGTCAGGCACAAAGTACTGAAAGCTGGGATATAAGGAACCCACAGGAAAAACTCTACACAACACTTCTGGAGGACACTGGAGCTCTTGGATCCCCTTAAATTTGAGAGACTGCAGGAGGTGGTGGGTTAAGAGAGGGAACAAACCCTTGGGATATACTGAGGTGTTTCTCCCTACTCTAGAAGAGATCTCCACTGTTCAACCTGCACCTGCAGCCAGGCTCTAACTCACCCAGCTTCAGGTGGCTCCAACCCAGACATCTGCACTCAAGTCAGTCAGCCTGAACACCCTTTATAATTAATTAGGGGCAGTCAAGCTCTACTGGGGTGTGAACCATCCAGTTTTCAGACTTCTTGGGACAGAGGGGAGCTACCTTTCAGCAGGGCCCATTTATTTCCATCTGCCTGCAAAAGTGAGGGTGGCCAGGGCAGAGAAACAGCCACATTAACTGTGAAGAATCCTACCCCTCTTTACTAACCCATTATTCCAACATCTCTCAGACTTCTAAAATTATTTCTGCCCCTGACAGCTGCTTGCTTCTGATGACACAGAGAGAAATAACTTGGAGCAGCTTGCTGCAAGCTTCACAATTGTATCTGGATGGCAAGAAAACAACTCACAGGTCAGTATTATTTCATTGTTGTTTTTGGACAAATCTTTGGGTGAACATGAAAATAAGCAGTCTGGAGTCTTAAGAACATTATTGCCTGCACTTGGAAAGCTTTTACCCTGCCACACAACTAGAAGTTTTCAATAGGGGAAATAAAGAAAAGCTTAAATTTGGCAGAAACTGATGGTTTATGTTCTCACACTCGTTACACAAAAATCCCTCCTTCCCATTTTATTTCGGAGAGCTAACGGGTCAATGAGCAGAAAAGACAATAGAAGGGAACAGAGAGAATGGATCCAGTCATCCTTAAATTGTGTGAAAATAGTCCCACAAAATGCAGTAAAAAAAGGAATTGCAGCAATATCATCAGCATTACCTCCCTGCATATGAACAGGAGCCATGTTTGCAGCTCTTCCAACAAGAATAAAGTTCTTGGTCAAGTGTCTCCTCTCAGAACCCAGAGATCAGTTATTACCAGATGACCCACCCTGTCCCTTACCAGCTCATACAGCTTTAGTACTACACTCATAAAAAGGAGAAGAGAGTTCCCAGGGCAGCTAGTCAGTTGGGACTGAGAGAGAGCAAACCTGCCTGCATGCTAGAAAACCTTCAAAGTCCACAGTTCTGTTATGAATTCAATGACTTGATCATCACAAGGTGAAGATATAAATCAGGGAATAAGGAAAAAATCATGAACAATCTTGCTGCATTGCTGCTCGGTTCAGGACAGACACATCACACACTGCTAATGAGGGTAGACTGTCTGCCAAAAAGTCATCTTATTCAGGAAAAGGCCATCCTTGCTTTCTCAACTGAAAACAGAAACATCAGGTACAAAATCTGCTAAGTTGATCCTTAGAAAAGTCTGGCATAGATCTCTGCATTGATAGAACTGGAGAAGCTGGGGGTTATTTCCAGCACAATTATGCATTCAAAATTTCTGACCATATCATGGAGGCACACGCTGTTATAAATGAGATTCTACAGGTTCTTGCTAAGTGAACTCCTTTCCTCCTGGCTCCATGGTATTCCATGTGCCACAGACCATGGTTTTACCTTTCCACGTTTGTTTTTCTTACCCAGGAGCGCACACTGTGCTTTCCTTGAGCACCATAAAATTCCTGCTGGTGTTCCTGCACACTCCATTTAATTTGTAACATTAGCAGCCCCAGCCACTGCAGACAGGGACACACAGACACTGCAGGTACCGACCTGGCCCTCTGACGTTGACATCCAGAACATCCACTTCTTGATCAGCCTGGGGGGGTGTGAGGGCCAGGGATGTGCTCCCACAGACGTCTGCTGCCTCCAGGTGCTGCTGTGTCCACTGGCGCTGGTCAATCTGCTCGTCCCCTTCTGGCAGCAGAGCCTGGTCCTCAGACTGGGCACAGAAAACAAGCACTTGCTTCAGAACACCCATCAAGTGGCCAAAGATACGCAAAGTTCTTGGGGTATTCTTAGTTTTGGTGGGGTTTCTCAGGGTTTGGGTGGGGATTTTTGTTGCATTCTGGGTTTTTTTGTTTGCTTTCTCGTTGTTTTAGGGGCGTTTGTTTTCTTTTAAGCTAACGGCGGTCTCCGTTCACTTCTGCTTGGCATTATCAGCTTTCATACTCTGACCATACATTATCAGGGCATGCAAGATATTACATTAATTCCCTTCTTGTCCCTATTGCTGCTGTAAGGAGGGGACACTGAAACAGAAGGTACTGACTTCCACCAGCCTGTGGTGGCAGTGTTAACCTGAGGAATTGCTCCTCAGATACCATTAATAATATATTACCAATCCCTGGGCCAAGGCAGGTTTTGAGCAAGGGAAGTTAATGCAGGTGGTTGTCTCACCAGCAGTTTCAGATGGTATTTAAGTCTTGGAGCTCCTTACCTTTGCTCTCTTTGGCTGAGGTCCACCATCACCTGCCCAGTGCTCAGTTGTCCCAGGGTCGGCCAGGTTACCCTCTGGTATCTGGACTGACAGATTTCTGACAAACGAGGAGAATGTATCACTTTGCAGCCTGAGCAGGTGCTACTGCTGCTACCTACACTATCCTGCACAGACTAACAAAGGGGTGCTTGTAAGTTTGGTAGCGTGCAAACAGAGGAACCAAGAAATTTCAAATTTCCGGCAGCCAACAGTGGCATTAAATGCACTTAGAACTGCAAAGTTGTTTAATTCAGTGGAAAGCTGAAACTGCATAAAACTTCTGAAACTTTCCATTACTTCTGAGTCACATTTTTGATGCTAGGGATATTAGAAGTTTGTTGTCATCTATCAACCTAAAAATGTCTCACCTATTCCAGGAGAAAATTAGGCAAACAGTGCCTGGCTGCTGGTCTATACTGCTCAGTGTCAGAGAACCAAACAAAACCAGGAGATCAGATTCCTAGCTGGCATTTTATACATTACAGTTAATTAAAATTCTTCTATCCAAACCAGAATTTTTTAAATTTAGAGGAGTAGCCTGAGAAGCTCTAGCTTAAAAGAAAGGTTTCTTTAAGGAGTTAAGTGCCTTTGATGAAACATATTTCAGCCACATTCTCAAAATCCTCAAGCCACTAATAAACAGAATGTCAGTGGCCTAAATGCAGACTTACTTGAGCCCAACAGCATCTTCCCCGACGGGCTCTCTGCGTTTATGGTTACTGGGATCCCTGCGCAGGATGAATCCCTCTGGCAGCCACAGGGATCCGTGTTTGCGCTTGCGCTTGGCCATCATCACACCCAAGAGAAGGATTAGCAGGATGATCAAAGCTGCCACAGCAAGCAGGTAAAGCAGCTGGGTCTTTGGTGGTAACAAGGGCTCACCTAAAAATTCCAGTTAAAACACAGTGTGATTAACACAGCGGAGACAATCTTCAACCTACAGACTGTCTTTTCTCAGCACAGTCCTTCCCACAGGGAGTGGATATTGTCTCTACATGGTTTAGGTTCCACTGAGGCTGCTGTAAGTACACATCACTTCTTTTTGACTTCTCTTGGTCAAAGTGCTTTTTAGAGAGTATGGCTGTTGAACCAAATGTCTTGCTCCTTCCTCCAGCCACCCTCACTTGGCATAGAGAGAGCTGATCTACATGAAGATACAAGCATGACCCAACCAGGAAAAGCAATAATGCCAATCTAGAACAGGTTTGCAGCTTAGCCTCAGACTGAGGGAGATGGAGCAGAAATCAAAGAGATTACATATTGCCAGAGGAGAAAACATCTGGTAGACTGGACTGAGGACTGCCTCCCAGCTTTTCTCTCTAAATGGCATCTTTTCCATTGGATTCATGGCTTAAAGCACATGAATGGTTTACTGCAGAGATCACCACTGCAGTGCTGTAGCATGACAGATTACTGATTCGACAAGTATGAAAGTGACTGGGCTCTAAATTAAATGTCTGACTTACTAACCAGAGGTCCCCTCTGTGCACTTTGCACAAACATACTCCCATAACTGGGGACACACAGGTCACCTCCCAGAAACCACACTGAACAGTGAGACACAAGAAGATGATGATCAATAATCCAAGAATTTTGCAAGCCCAAGTTTGATGACTGCCTCCCTCAATAAGCAATTTTCCTCTGCAGTTACTCACTTTGGACAGACACAAAAGGATAGGGCAGCATGCCCTTGATGGCCTGAGCAGCTAAGAGAGCTGCAGCAGCTTCTGTGTTGTGAAAGCATTGCTCTGAGTCCTCTGCACACTGGCGGTTGTCAATCTCCAGGAACACCTTGGTGCTGCAGAGACACAGTAAGAGGGCACAGAAGTCAGTGACAGAAACTTTTGCCAAAGCAGTAGGTCAAACCGCAGCAGCCTTTTACGTTAATCTTTCTACCCCAACGCTGAACCGGGCAGTTGCAATAGCGTTACACTTTCCCATTTAAGAAACAGCCTACAGCCCTGGAAATCTAGAATGTCCCACACAACTACAAGCAAGAGTTACCAGCACAACAAGGCCAGAGGGGACACAGCAATCCACTCACCCAATGACTTCTTGCTCCAGTTCCCTGTGCTTGCGGACGACCACGAGCGACCGACGGCTCCGCGCAGCCGATTTCTCCCCATAGTACGGGAACACCATGGGGTTTCCCTGGGAGTCCAGCTTAATCCTCAGGTTGGTGTGCAGGAGCGTTCCCAGCGTGCGCAGGAAGCTGCGGACGTCCCCCAGCAGCTCGTCAGGGGGCATCAGCACCACGATGATCAGGGTGCCCTCTGCCAGCTTCTCTGCCTTGTCGCCAGCGCAGTCCAGCCCGTCCCAGCCGCACTCCTCGCTGTTGCAGCCCTGGTCGCAGCGCCCGTCCGCGTAGTGATCTGCACAGTACTTGTCATACCTGCAGCAGGGAGAGGCTTACGGGCAGCAGGCTGCACTGACACGCTCTGCACAGCACGCCTGCACTCTAGGGGCCCGGGTTTTACACTCTGCATCACCTGAGGTAGAACAACACTCATAATCGGGATAGTGGGAGAAGAAATAGAACCCCAGGGTGAGCTTGCAGCCTGAGAGGATGAAAATAGGAAGCACAGAACACCCCAAGAACCCATTATTTAATTCTGGTAACAGTGTAAGAGAACTGCTTGTTCTGTTTACTAAGATATCTAACACCTCCTGTTTCACCAAGGGAGAATTATCACTGCAAAGCTGTAGCATTTGCCACAAATAACTGAAGAGAAAGAAGTGCCACTACAAACAAGCTAGAAAACACATTTAGAGGCAGCAAATACAGCTGGAATTGAAATACAGATACTGCTAGTATGGAGCAAAATTCAGGATATCAGGCAGTACTATTAAAATCTAGTACAAAGTGAAATGCCTCCTATTTACATTTCCAGGGAAAGCAGGGCACATCCATCAAGCAGGTTAACACATTACCATTGTTCAGGTTATCGACTTGGCGCACAGCACACAAATTCCAAAAATAGACGAGAAGCACACAAAGCAGCAGAAACTCCTGGGTGCCAAGCTTTCAGCAAGGACAGCAAGAGAAAACAATGGGAGAGAAGGGAGCAACAGGCAGGAGCTGTGTTAGTCACACAGAGAAAATGTTCTCAGCATCGAGCCTTACTTGCATGTCCTGCTATTTTGCTGACACTCAAAGTTGTCAAACAGGCACTCGGGCGTGTTGCAGAACTCGTCACACTGTCCATTGAAAAGCATCCAGCAGCGCAGGGAGGAGGAGCAGTTGGCCCAAGGATCCTCCATTCTCAGGGAGCAGTCGCCTCCATCCCACTGGCACGCATGGGTGTTACAGTCTTCATCACAATAGCCATCCCTGGCTTTTTCTGCACACTGGGAATCCAGACACCCTCGGGGCTCTGGGCTGAAAGTTACAGGCTGCTCACAGTGGCTGCCCTGGGTGTGAACAGGGCACTGGCAGTAATAGTAAGGAGGCTGAGAATGAGGGTGGCAGCTGCCCCCATTCTGGCAGGGGGCACTGGCACAGCCTGGGTTTGTCTGGCATTCCTCTCCCACAGACAGCTTGGGGCAATAGCACCGTGGACCAGAAGATGTTTGGATGCACTGCTCGCCCTTCTTGCATTTCACTTGTCCACAGGTACTGTGGCTGCTGAACTCACATTTTGCTCCAGAATAACCCTACGAGGTGGAAAAAAAGGCAAAACAATCAGTGTCACAAACCTATTCTTCAGCACTCTGAGGGCTGGAGATGAGGTGTGATGTGCAAATCCTCTCTTCCCTGTAACTCCTCTAGCCTCACTGCAGGACTTTCTGACTTAACCTCATGGATAAACTAGGAAATCATAAGGCTCTGTTAAGTTTCAAAAACAGCCTAGAAGAGCCACAAACAAGGGGAATCTTGCAGCAAGCATAGAAATCACAGGACTTAAAAAAAAAAAAAAGTTGTAATTTAATGGTAGGTTTAAGACAAAAAAGCCAGCTGTCATAGTTAAAGACCATATTTGTTTGGGGTAGCAACAGCATCACTCTCCTGGGGCACCTGGAAGCCTTGGGTCTCCCTGCTAAGCAGATAAACCAAGGGATGTGGGTAAAGAGTGTCCAATCTTCAGCTGCAGTGAAGCAGTGAGACAGAGGCAGAGCACTCTGCAGCTGAGGCAGGCAGGGCAGTGTGAGGACACGGTGCTTACCGGGGGACACTGGCAGATGAAGCCATCGGGCATGTTGCTGGCCACAGCGCAGGTCCCGCCGTTCTGGCACGGCTTCCGCGGACACACGTCGATGACACTCTCACAGTGACGGCCTGGGATGGAGCACGGGGAGAGGAGAGCAGAGAAATGTGTGTGGGATCACTCCAAAAAGCCAACACTCCTGTGAATAACCAGCGAGCTGAGCACTGCAGTGAGATTCTTTTGGAGGGAGCATCTCCTTGGGTAACATGTGGTCTCTGCATAACTGCCTAAGCAGTGGAAGAGCAAGGCACAACCCCAGAATCCACAGGTGTTTTTGGAGACAGCAGATTGTGTCTGCCTCCTCAAGAACACACACAACAGGGCACAAAGACAGAAGGTGCTGCTGTCATCTCCAAGTCAGCCAGGCACAGAGGCTGAAAGTGATGTACCACACCAGTTTGGGGGTTCCTAAGACTTCTTTACTTTTGGGGTCTCCCAAAAAGTGAGTCCAAGGGCGAATCACACTGTAACATGAACAAACAGCCCTCAGGACCAGATGCACAACAGGAGAACCAAGCAGAGTCTGCTCAGACTGATCAGCCAGACAGCAATCCTGCTGCACTGACCAGATTTGCAGCAGCTCCCAGAGTCAAACTGACAGCAAACTTCTAAAAGTTGGGGATGATCTAAGCATGACTTGGACCCCCTAGGAAAACATTAATAGAAGTCTCCAGACTTGTGCAGCCAAGGCTTTGCAGACAGGGCAGGATGGCCCACAGAGTCCTGGCATCCCACCAGTCACAGACCACAGCAAAGCCACCCCATCCCCTCCCAGGCAGAAGGGTCAGTGTGGAATGTGCAGAAGACAGACAGCTAGAGGAGGAAGCATGTTCCCTCTCTGTGCCTAACATTTCCAGACAGACTTCATGTCTGAGACACAGCAGCTCTCCCTGCTCCTCCTGGGGTGCAGCAGGACTGCACTCCCCGCAGCACAAGATCCAGCAACCTTTCCATGGGGGTCAGAAGCCACGTGAGGCATAATTCATAAAAGCAGCCTTAACAGACAGGCTTAAAATAAACCCATCTGACGGCCTACATCAGTGTCCCACCAGCTCCACTTCCCTCATACATCACTCTTTCAGGAAACTTCTTTTGGCAGGCTAAGGAATGCATTCAAAAACTACTACGTGAGTTCTTGAAACTTATATCTTTGTGCTTTCTTTGCTTCTGAAACTCACAAATATAGTGGAAAAGCACGGCATCTTTAAATTTTAAGAAAAAATAGGAAAAAAACCTGCTGGTAAAGCATGCAGGAAACGTCACTGATAAGCAAGGAAAGTGAAAAGTTTTAAGAGAGGAAAACTGAATCCATAAGAAGTTAAACTGAAATGGAAAATGGAAAGCTGAAAGTTAAGGCACATCTGGAGACTATTAGACCAAACTTAAGCCCAGTGGGAGGCAGAAAGCAGAATAGCAGCAATACTAACAAAGAGGAGATCTAGAGAGAGTGAGACATAAGTCTGCACAGTGTGAAATTCCTGCAAAGTTATGATTCAAAGCTGGATTGTGGGAGGATCACCAAGCTAGGAATGTACAGCCTGTCTATGCATAGAATACTCCATCCTGACCACATCACCAATGTGAGGAGGAAAGGCAGTGAGGAAGAGAAAAGGAGGCCAAAAGCTAATTATGATACCATGATACTGATTTATAGAGAAAATGCATATGGCTGT
Organism: Brachypodius melanocephalos; assembly: GCA_013398615.1. Lineage (NCBI taxonomy): Eukaryota > Metazoa > Chordata > Aves > Passeriformes > Pycnonotidae > Brachypodius > Brachypodius melanocephalos. Next base: position 921,879 of record VZSR01002395.1, on the reverse strand, counting down.
TTAGAAAAGGAAAAGCGACAGATAAGCTGACATGTGAACTGTTACACTTCCAATATTAGAAATGTGAAATCATGAAGGCAGGAAAACTACCACAATGAAAGAAAAGCCCTGGAAGCTGAGCGTCTCAGGAGATTCCTTTGTCTGAGACAGCTCTGGAAGCCAAATTTCTTAGAGGGTTTAAAAGAAAGAGCAGTTTAAAAATTGAAACACATTGTAGGGAAACCATCAGGCATCGTGAAGGGAAGTGGCTGGATAACAGCACTGCCAGGAAGGGGCAGAGCTACCATTTCTCAAGGTACAACCATTGAATTGGAAGCCTGTTTATGACCACTCACCGGTGAAAGCGCTGCGGCAGATGCACCTATAATCATTCGTCAGCTGCACGCAGTCCAGGCTCCCCCGGGGGTTGCAGGGGTTGGAGAGGCACTCGTTGATGTCCCCCTCGCAGCGCTCCCCTGCAAAGCCCTGGGGGCAGAGGCAGCTGTAGCCCCCGATCTGGTCGATGCACTGCCCTCCGTTGAAGCAGCGCGGAACTCCCGACTCCGGGATGCAGTCATCCACGTTCTCCTCGCAGAAGCGCCCTGCCAAAGCAGGAAAGAGGGACAGCTTGAGGACACAGGGCTGTGGATGCCTTTCCTACACTGCTCAGCAAGCTTTAAGGCCGTGTCACACACAGTCTTTGATATAAGCAGGTAAAGATCCCAGCTTAATACATTCCACACCCTCTGCAGACAGACAGCTCCAGAGCAGACATAGGGTATACGTGTTTCTGTCCTCAACACTAGGCCATCCTGGTATTTGGCAGCTTTCTTGACTGAATTTGACCTAATTTAATTTGCCCCTTAATTTAAGGGCATAATTAAAACCACAAAACCAAACCAAGCCCCAAAAAAGATGCACTCGATTTAGCACTGAGACTGAGCAGAGCCCGGGAGCCCCGTGCTGTCCTCAACAGGGGCAAAGAGCATTTGTAGCAACAGCATTAAAACAAGGCCAACAAAAAAAAGCAGCAGTGATAAAACACTGATTCCTCCAGTCTGGCTTTTGGGGACCTACGGCAAACCCCCACCAGCAGTCAGGGAGAGCAATTTCTTCTTCTCCCCTGCAGGATTTCCTTTCAAGGGATGAGGTCTGGTGCTGGCTCTGCTTTCACTGCACAAGGGGACAGAGAGGGGAAGCTGAGCAAGTTTATCGCTGTTGTTCCAACCACAGCAAGCAAAATCCTTCACCTAAATATGGAGGATGCTTACACTGGCATCAGTAAAGTATTCATTACAAACTGGGCTAGGGACAAAAGCTAAGTTTTACCATCCTAAATAATTGTATCAAGTATCCTCCAATTCCTTTCATTAAAAAAAACAAAAATCTGTCACATCCAAAAAGTAATTAATCTCAGCAAAGGAAGACTGAAGGATTAAAAGCAGTACACTCAGAACCTCTCAAAGGATGGTGGGGGATTTAGTGGAATACAAAAATTCTGGCAATGGTATTTTGGCAATATTCAACAATAATTCTGCCAATTTACTGGTACATAAATATACTCTTGGGTGTAGAGACCTAAAAAGCAGTGTTTTTTTCTGCTTTTGTTTTATTGCACTGTTTTTCCCTTTTTTTTTTTTAAGTGAAGAATAATATTAAGACCAATGCATGAAGAATTAGTAGTGCAATGATTTATAATGAAATAAACACTTATCCAGAGTATGGAGATGTGCTGATAGCCACACTAAAGTGAATGAACTGGTGATATGCATGTGCAGGAGGCAAATACATTATTTTTTAATTGTACTTTACTTTATGAAGCAAGAATTTAGTTCTATTAGACATCTGAAGATTTCACCCACATTGAGATGACAAACTTCCGAAAGAAAATGTTCAGAGCAACTTAAAATTTTTAACTGACTTGAGGAATAAGCTTAAAAAAGAACACAGTGTGAGAAAGCATTTACTGATGAGTTAAAATGTTAAATTCTGAATATTTTCAAAGGCAGAAGCCAGGTTCATAGGTCAGATACAAAAGGGAAGGCTAGGTTTCCAGAAACCTTACAATAAATAGGCTGTGGAATCATGCTTACTGAAAACTACTGATATAAGCTGTGGACTACTTTTTTTAAAATTTTTTTTTTCTTTTCTTCTTTTTTCTTTTTTTTCCCCGTAAGGAGCTTTTAATAAATGAGCTTGAATATGCTGAAATAGTTTAAGGCAGCCAAAAGTCACTCAACTTGTCTTCCACAAAAGACTCCAGGACAGAGAGCAATGAAGAGCAAAAACTTAAGCAAGTAAAGGACGTTGGAAGTTATGCAAGAACTAAGGAAGTTTCCTATTTATTTCATAGCACCTAACCCAAAAAGAAACCTTGGATTTACTGTATCAAAACAGATAGGTTTGGGAGAGACCTTAACAGCGCTCTCATGCATCTACATTGCCAAAGACAGACCATACATTCCCAAGGGACACTGCCACGACCTATTCCTTTAGAAGAAAAAAAATTAAAAGGGAGGGGAAAAACCCAGCATTTATTTTTAAAGAGAAAATATGTATCTCAAGGGATTCAGTGTACTTTGGGAACATTCTTCAAAGAACATGATGCATTCCCTTTAAACTGTGTCTGTGAAACCAGCAGCCAGAAAGAAAAAATTCCCTCTTGTAACATTCACTTAATTGCTGAGCTCCCTACCCCGAGTTCCTGGTGGGCAGGAGCACTTGAAGTGATTGACGAGGTCGATGCAGGTCCCTCCGTTCTGGCAGGGCTGGAACTGGCACTCATCCACTTCATACTCGCAGTTGACACCCTGGTACCCAGCCACACACTGCCGGCAGAGAAACAAGTGTGAGCACTCTTCTAACAGAAACGTCAGCAGATGTCTCAGAAAGGCCAACACAGACACAGGAGCTCTCCATGGGCAGGTTAGGATTGCCTTTGTAGCTGAACAACTGCAAGTGATTTCAATGCCAGCAGCTTAAGCACACAACTGGACCATGTGACACATAACAGGGCACTGCAAATTTGAATTCGAGTGGTTTGATTGCTGCAAAACAGAGCAGATCAAATCCTGATACCCTCCAGCACTGACACTGGCTTAGTAGTTTTGGCTTAAGGTCCACATAAAACTCATCCTTTCCCTCAGGGCAGGGCTTCCAAGGTGCTCTACACCATTCTGAAAAGCTTAGGGAGATTGATACACAATAATCTCATGGCCTACACTGCTCTCTGCATCAGCATTAGGAAACACAAAGCAGTGGAAAGCATTTCCCACCCTGAGAGGCTAGGGATATTTCGCCCATCCAACAGGGAAAATACAATATTCTTTGAATACATTTTACAAATATTTTAACATAACCACACCTCAGACAAAAAGCCTTTCAAGACAAGAACCCCCTCTCCAATGACACAAAGAGTTCAAATGCTCATCAACCACAGCTCCTTCCAATCACACCTCTTAATCCAGTCTTAAAAACCTCTCAGGAGCACTGTTTTTGCTACAGCCAAATCCAAAACTCCTTCCAGGTGCAGGCTGCTTTTACGCTCTGTTTGAAGCTACTCTGCCCTTGCGCGTGTCTCTGATTTCTCCTGACTCCTCAGTATCACAGTGCCCTCAGTATTTTATCCCTGTTCCCAGGAAGTCCCCGGGGTTACCTCGCACTGGTATCCGCCCAGGTGATCCCGGCAGGTGGCTCCGTTCTGGCAGGGGCTGGACTCGCACTCATCCAGCTGCACCTCGCAGTAGCTGCCCGTGTAACCCACCTGGCACTGGCAGTGGTGGGTGTTCCCCACGTTGAGGCAGTGCCCGGAGTGCTGGCACAGCTGGTCCATGGGGACTCCTGAAAGCAAAGATAAATCAGGTGAGCAAACACGGAAATCGCGCTTGCTGCCGATGCTGGTAGCTCAGGCAGGGATGGATACAGGGATGGATATGGGTAGGACCAACAAATTGAAAAGTTGCAGCTTTAAAATTGAAGAGTTACTCTTTAAATTACAGTGGATCAGAACCAAAACTGGCTTACAAATGAGGTCACTGCTCTGTCCTCTTTGGATCACTGGATTCAGCACTGGCGTGAAGTATTTGTACTGCTGTATTACTTTAGCACTGGCTGGTAAATACATATCTGAAGTACTTCTGCTGCTCTGCAAAGGTTCAATGTTTGTACCTAGAATGTCCCCAAAAAGCATGGGAGCTTGACACTGAAGCTGCTTGTCTGGATTTCCTGGACAGGAGTGGCGTGACAATGTACATCTGCCTAGGCTACAAGCCACATTGCTGGACAAAATTCACTTAAAAACCAAATCTTTTATCATCTATACATCATCTGAAGTAGAAAATTACTACTTTGGGGGGCCACAGTATACTCTATAGGGCTAAATAGTGCACTTAGTAATCAGTATTCCCTGCAAAAATATTTACCATGATTTCCAAGATGCCTTTCTTGTACAAGGACAACGTGTCTTAAACCTGGCCTGCCTGGGGTTTAGCAGAAACCTGGGGTTTAGCAGAAACCTGGGGTTTAGCATGAAGGGCTGATGCATTTTCCAAAAAGGCAGTCCATGTAAAACAGTACTACTGAAACTCTGAGACCTCATAAAGTATTTAATTCCTCCTTTCTGATATTTTTGTGATGGGGAGAATCAAGAAATCCTTGACACCCTTGCAGAGAATATTTTCACTTGAGAAGTGACTGTTGTCAACCACCTAGAGGCAAAGCTCCCTGGGATGTGCACGGGTGCAGGGGGGAAGGAGAGGCATGGGGAAACGTTTCCAGCTGAAGCACAGAGGATGCTGATTTACCTCTCTGTGAAGCTGCCACTTGGCACGAGACGTTGGGCACGTCGCAGTAGGCGCCAGTCCAGCCGGGCGGGCACACACACCGAGTCTGGGCCAGAGTCTGGACACACGTGCCTTTGTTCTTACAGGGGGACTTGCTGCACAGATCCACGAGTGACTGCAGAGGGGAAAAAAAAAACCACGGGAAATGCGGCAAAGGCAGGAGAAACAGCACTCAGAGAACAAGCTCAAGGTGCAAAGAAAGGGAGCTCTGCAATTCTGGTTCCCTGTGGCACTGGAAAGAGCAGGACATTTCCCAAGCATAAGCCAGGTACTTCACTGACAGTCTCATATGCCTGGGAAAGTGCAAGTGTATAGAGGAATAAACCCCAGATGGCAGCATTATTTCAAAATTCTCACACCTCACTCACCACGAAGGTGGATCTTTGGCTGACTTAGTTTGAGAAAACTGGGGTTTATCTCAGGCTAGCTTTCTAGTTCCACATTAGCAGGAGGCTTCCAGCTATTCTCCCTAACCGCCCCCATCTTCACAGCTTTCTGAGGATGACAGATATCTGTGTTCCACATTTTGATCCATATTTTTCCTTTCTCTCATTAGCTCACCATTCCTGCTTTTGGCCCCGTTTGCTGCAGTATGGTCTCTCTGACTTTTTGTGTCTTCCAAGATTCAACTGAAACCCCACAGCAGTTTTATGAACTGAAGATGGGCTAAAGTATATTGCTTTTCTTGATTTCTCATATAAAAACAAGGAGTCTAAAACTCAGTAAATCATCATATGACAGTGAAGACCCAAAATAACTGTCTGATGTAATATAAAACAGCCACTAACCATAATTCCATTTTTAAGCAATTCATCTTCAAATTAAAACAGCTATTTGATTGATTTCAAGCTGACTTGAGGAAGAGTGAGCTTTTTTAAGTGAGTAGCACCGAATTTTGGCTGTAAAACGCAATTTCAATTGCAGAAAGTTCTGCTTTTCAGATGCAAACTGTCTACTCACAAAGATTAAAATACAAAAAAAAAACCAAAAAACCCAAACTGTGCTTTCACAGCCAACCAAAAGGAAACTTGGAATTAAGTTTTATCACATGTAGTTGAGCGTGAAGAAGAAAAACACCGAGCCTCTTGCTTCTGCATTTGTAATGAGTAGCTGACTGTTTTACATGCAAATTCTAAAACTTATGAATCATTGTCTGATTTTGTGCTGCTTATTTAGCTTTGCTAATTAGGTCAAGCCAGTTTACCACTAAGACAAGAACTACAGTGTAGCTGTAATCTATAAATCTCCCCAATACAGCTTTGAGTAGCACTTATAAATTTAGAAAGTTCTGGTTCCTTGTATAAAATGGGTAATACATTACAATCAAGCTTCTCTGAGCATAAAGCAGACTTTCTCAGAATGCACAGCATTTAATTTGGAGAAAGGAACATTAATCCTTTTCTCCAGTAAAAACAAAGCAAACATAACAGAAGAGGAACTACTGAACTTCACAGTACTTCACCATCACTCTCAATGCTAATTCTCCCAATGAGGTTTAAGTGGTGTGCCCAGAATGCATAATTAGGGTAGCAGAGGGGTTGCTTTTTTCTATCACTTCATTACTTTGCATTCACTTCCTCCATTAGCAATACCTAGGAGCAGATCTGACAATTTAATGTCTAGCAACATACTTCTGAAAAAGCACCTCCCCCACTGCCACTAAAATGCTTCTTTCTGCTTTACAAAGACAAGTTGGCACGAAAGAGAGCTGCACAATTCTTACAAAATTGTAGTGTTTTCCAGACATTTAAGAAATTCACCCTTTTTTTTTTTTTGTGGCAGCACTCAAGACTGCTGGTGAAGGAAGCCAATACAGAGTTTGCCATTCCAAAAGCAGAAATAGTCTCACATCATTCTCGCTGTTTTGATAAGAACAGAATCAAAAGAAAGAACTCTGATTTGAAAAACATCCTTCTGTTTCCACTGTGCCACGCCAAGTTAGAGTTTTTAATAGGCACTAGTCAGTCATTTACAGTATAAAGGGTTTGGAGCTCCTGTGGAAAACTGTAAACTCCCTGAACTTAAGTGTGCCAGTAAGGCTAGAGATTTTTATTGAGGTTGTGAATAGGACACGTCATTTACTGTCCCAAAACATTTTCTGGCTTCTCATGAAAAAAAAAAAAAATTCCAATCAATCCTCATTAAAATTTATCTCCCTGTAAAAAATGAAACAGTTAAATCTAAGTCCTGCTAATCAGACTGATATTCTGCTCTTTGTTTTGTGTTTTGTTTTCTTTTAATGCAGGACTCTGTCTTTAATCAGGACGATTTTATGCTTTGAACGAAATGCAGCCATTTTCCAGGGTAACAGCTGGTTTTCATTTAAGAAAACTAATCCAGAAAGTTCCAGTGACACCTGTTCTCATAAATAACCACTTTTCTCCTCCTTGCAGATACACAGGGGATGGAACCAGATGATCTTGCAGGTCTCTTCCAGTCCATCCAATGATTTGCAGTTTTGAACAGGGGCACCTAATGGGCCACCCACCCCTCACCAGGTGTGAAGGAACAAGAGCTCAGGCACGTTTGGCACCTCACACCTCTCCCAGCCCCCTTTGCTGCTGGACAGCTCAAACAGCAATGCCACAAGAAGTCACCCACCTTGCAGTTCTTGCCGGTGTAGCCCAAGGGACAGATACACCTGTATGTGCCCAGGCTGTCCACACAGGTGCCCCTGTTGAGGCAGGGATGGGAGTCACACTCGTTGATTTCTGTCAGGCAGAAGGGCCCTGTAAAGCCCAGTGGGCACTGGCAGGTGAAGGAATTGATTCCATCCACACAAGTGCCTCCATTGAAACAGGAGCTGCAGGAGAGGAGGAAGAAAGGTAAGCTCAGACAAAATGCAATTAGCTCACAGACAAAAGAGAACGCAAACATGACTGAAATAAGGGAGAAGAGCAGATAACAGGATCTTTTGATCACTGCTAACTTCTGGGTGAAGAAGCATAAATCAGAAAACAGCAAACCCAGGGGATTCCAGCTCACCCTCCAGCTCACTTTAACCTCAGCAGACCAAGAAAGTAATGCAGGCTTCTAATGAGTCATTAGTGATGGATGTAACTTATTTAAAAAAATCTTCCCAGCTTCAATGTGGCCACAAACAATACCTCGTGTGTCTTGCTCAAACTGACAAATCTTATTACAAATTACAATTGTATTACAAATTATGAGAAACAAAACAATTTGCCTTTTTTCAAAATCTTCAAAGGAGTCAGGGGTATAGTTTCTCAAGGAAAAAGTTCATACAACATGCAAAACACAAGCATGTTCTCCACTGAAATTATGTGAAAGTATTGGTATTGCTAAATCCCTTCCTTCTCTTCTCATGAGAATCTTAAGTCCTGATTTGTAAAACTACTCTTACATGCCCTGGCAGAATTCAGATCAAAGGAACTATCCCCCTCCCCCCCCATCTTCTGATCATAAGAAATTCTGCCAGATTAGGTGTCCTAGGGAGAAGTGACTGGGAAAGTTTGGAGAATTGATGCCTCATGCAAAATTGACTCAGTTTTCCTTGTAAAGGAACTCCTGCTCCTCTGAGAATAACCCTAGATCAGGCTTGAGATAATCAGTTTGATAAAGTACACAAACCAAATTCATGCCTGCTATCTGCTTTGTGCGCTGTCAAAGGGTATTTCCATGAGAGAAGCCACTGACTCACGTCCCTGAACTCACAGTGCAGGGAAGCAAGTTTTAAATATCGAAATTCTGATTGTGATAACAGTAGAGATGTTGACATTAACCTACTTATCAAACATTAAACTGCTTATCAGAGAAGCTCCTCTGTCTTGGGGGCTGAATTCTGTGTTACAGAGAGAACAAACTGCTGTTTATACTCATGGCAAAGCAGGGAAGACAGAGGAACCCCAATCACCTGATGAGCTTCACTGAAACCAGGTACCAAAAGGAGAGGGCACTCTCTCATAGGCAGCTTCTCACACAACAAATGGAAGAATCATTTGACCCAAATTCAAATTAGCCAACAACCACGGTGCTCTTAAGCACAGCTCAGTAATTTTGGTTGAGAAGGTGTGACTGGTTTAGCTTGCCAGAGCATTGAAAATTGCTACATCCTTAATTCATACCTGCAAGACTGGTTCCTGTAGTGACTGATAACAAAAACAAAAACAGGATGAACCTCAAGGAAGAGCCAGGAGTTCTGCTAAAACACCCAGCATGCTTCACTCCATTCAACAACTGTTGTGCAAATTAAACACACCCTCATCACACTGTGACACAATCCTGTTCTTAAGAAAAAGATATTAAAATAACTCCTCCTCAAATGCAATTTTATAAAAGTTAGGAAAGATCTTTTCTATTTGTGCAGAAAATGCTTAAGAAAACCAAGAGTTTTGCATAATTTGTCTCTGGTGACTAGACTAGAACAGAGTATTTTTAAATTATTTTTTTAACCATTGCAAGTTTTAAAGAAATTGTTAGAATTGTTTCCTGTTTGAGAATCTGAAGTTACTTCCATCAATTCTAGCAAAGCTTAAAATAAATATGCAGGCAGATGATGGAATCACATGTTTTACTCTCAAAGAGTTCTTAAAACTACCACATGAACCATTTATACGAGGACCAGCTGTTAAGCATTTTAACTGAGTTCCACACCTCCCCCTTTAGAAGGACCTCAGGTTTTATCTTGACACTACTAAACCACATCCAATTTGTGAGCATTAAAAGATCTCTGATGATTCAATCTTTCCAGTACAGAATTTAGTAGATTTAGTGTTTCTCTGGGTTTCTTCTTCATAGTATTTGTTGTCAACAACTCAGAACTAATTAAATTTTGCTGCCTAACAGTTGGCCATTGCTTCCATTTTTGCAGCTTTTCTATTTCTCAACAGAGTAACCATTCATAACCAATTATTTCCCCTCCGCTGTGTGATAATGGTGTTTAAAAAAAAAAAAAAGAATTATTTATATCTCCATAACCTAGCCTCTCTAACTGCTTTAACCTTTGTTTAAACACTGTCACACTCATCCTGTAATGGAACTATTAGAAGAACGTCAGAAGAAACAGAGGACCAGGCAACTGTGCTTCAGCTTTCCTTGCGAGGATCACAAGGAGGTCTGTGACAAACGGCAGGGAAAGAGAATTCCCCTGGATAAAAGCTGCTTCTGGGCAGGGCTGGCTGGAGGGCAGGAGCAGGCAGAGCGTGCAGGGGGCTCACCTCTCTGTGCACTCGTCGATGTTGCTCTCGCAGTTGGTGCCCTCGAAGCCCGGCGGGCACTTGCAGGTGTAGCTGTTGACGTAGTGGGTGCAGGTGCCCCCGTTCCTGCAGGGCTCGCTCAGACACTCGTTGGTGTCCGTCTGGCATTTGTCCCCGTGAAAGCCAGGCAGGCAGATGCACGAGAAGGAGTTGATCCCATCCACGCACGAGGCTCCGTTCTGGCAGGGGTCTAGGACAGAAGCATGGCAGTATTAAAACTAAAATGGGTGATAGTGAAGGGCCAGGCCTAGAGAAGTTGTTTCTATGGAAAAAAAAAAAAAAAAGGTGTGTCACATCCCAGAGTGTGACAGGGTACTGAGAAGTTTTTCTGAGCCCCTTTATAGAACAGGTAACTGCAAAGCATTATCAATAACAAATTTACCAGAAGGTGCAGATCAAGGCCAACCTTCAGGGCCTAAAGTTTTCTCTGCTGGAATTTGTTCAACCAAAACCCAGAGCCCCTTGGTTTATTGTTAACCAAACCCCAAAGCCTTTCGGTTTAAAATTCAAATGCTGCTTTTGTGACAGGTGCCTACTGACACAATTAAAACAGAGCAGCAACTGTTTGTTCTTCCTTACCAAGTTTTATTCATCAGAGAACTCAGCACATTCTCTCTTTTCCAGACTCTGCTTAACTCAAGAGAGAACTTGTGTGCTGTATTTTCAGCATGAAAGCAGTGCAGCCAAATCAAACGTGTATGTGTATATTAACACATATATGAGCACTTATGCATTACTGAGCACTTGACATTCTTCCCAGCATCACAGACTGATGGGGGAAAGGCTGGCAGGAAAGCTCACAAACTCCTACACCACCTTGGATTCTCCTCTGTCACTGCATTTCTTGATATTTTCTTTATTCCTGTCACATTCTTGCTACTTTCATACCACTGTTTTTTGGTCTAAGACACCTCCTACTACTGTATTTGTTCTGCTTCCACAAGTACCAATTGGCCTGAAAGATTTCTGCCATTCAGTAATTTCTTCCTGCTTTTCTCCTTCCACTTTTGGATTTAAGACCCACATTCCTGAAGCCAGATTCCTTTTCTACTCTGCATTCCATAGAGCGAAAGCCTAATATATGAAGACAGAGAGGGAAACTGGGATGGGGGAGGAAAAAGGGAGAAAGCAAGGGGGTTGAAAAATAGGTTACCAAGCTTTTTTTTATTATTATTATTTAGGGCTATTTTTAAGTATTAATAAAATATGAACTTGAAAATGAAAATAGACCCCACCAAAAATTTGCAGTTTATCCTAAAGTATCATAAGCTAAATCTGTTTACTGGGAAATGAAGAAATGTGAAAGGTAATTAAAGCTCATTTATTGACTGAGAAATATGCTCACATGTTAAAAATTTGTATTATGAGACACACCTGCATCCATTTAAAGGTCATTTGACTACTGCAGGGGAAAAAGCACACTCAAAGCAAGACCCCTGGCAGCTATAAAATGTTGTCTCTGTGGCAGTCAGCCATGTATGAGCGAAGCCAAAAGCTGTGCATTAATTCTCTGTGCCACACATTTACTGACAGAAGAAGGAGACTCGGGTATCAACTTTTCAATAAGTTCCTGTAGTCGGAGGGATTGTTTGCTTCATAGATTAAAGACATTTGGCTCAAGGCATGGAAGGTTTTTGTTATGCTAAATGAAATCAGCTGTGGCAGTAATGTGAAATGCTTCTTCAGCCTCATGGGTGTGCTGCCTAAGACAACACGGGGTGGATCTCACAGCTCTCAGAACACTTCGGAGGAGGGAAAGAGATGTCCCAGCTGTTGGGGAGTGAAAGATGAACACTTGGAGAACGTTTTCATCTTCAGACACCCACACAAAAACTAACAGGGCAGGCAATGATTTTGTTGGCTTCACTAAGCAAAGCCCTGGGTCACTGCACCGTGACACTTTTTGTGCTGTACCTGTTTGCTCAGAAAGAAGAAATCAAAAGCTCAGGCTGAGCCAGACACCTCAGAAGTTCCTTGAGCAGTGCTGCTTTGGGGGCTCCCACGGTAACTTTTGCTAACAGACTTGTTTGGATCCTTCTCTACAGCAGCCATGAATTTACATTTCTTTTCCAATGCAAAACGCAATTTGCTAAGTTCATGCCTAAAGTCTTCAAAACTCCATTTTGGTTTTAAGCTGATAGTAAAAAATAGGGAGTTGGATTTTTTGTGGGGTTGTTTTTTTTTTTTGTTTTGGTTTTGGGAGTTTGTTTCGAGGTTTTTTTTGTTTGGTTGGTTGGATTTTTTTTGAAGACCCAGCCAATCTAAGAATTACAGCATTGTGAACTCCTCCAGGGTTTGATAAAGCACTTTTCAAATAGTAACAGATAAACTTTTAAACACATGACATTTCTCAGGAGACTCTGATTTTATCTGATGATGATGATATAGAATATGTCCAGTAAGAAAAAAAACTGCTATGCATTTGGTTTCCCTTATAAACAGCAGTGTCAAGGACATGAAATTAATACTTGTTTTCTTGCAATTTGAGCTGTTTCAGTACTCATCACTGCATGGGCTACCCTCCTGCAAATGATACCTACTCCAGAACAGAGGGCTTTCCTGCTGCTTGATTTGTTTTCAAATACGGATTAACTGGAACTGCAACAGGACCCACTCTTCCCAGAATATTAATGTCAGACAGACATTTCAGGAAGGACCGCTGTACCCCGGATTCCCACCACGCCTCAATCAAACTTACATTGAAATACAGGTAAGCCCTGCAGTGGCACTTGAGGGATTAAAATTTCAGGCAAATATAATTTTGCATTTAACAGTGCTTCTTATTAAAGTATGTAAACGCTAAGGACCTTCTCAAGTTAAGGATCTGGGAACAACACCTGCAATCAGTTAGAACACCGTGGCCCATTTCTAGCAGCCAAACACGATGGATTTTAACTGCCTCAAATGTCACAAAGCTGAAGTTTGAGGGTTTTTTTTTTCCTTTTGGCAAGAGATCATTAAAGACTGTTGAGAATCTGTCAGACAGCAGCCAGCAAATTTATTATTAGTAAAAGCAGGAAAGCACTAAGCAATGTGGTGGTACCCACTTGACAGGCAGTCGTCGATGTTGCTGTCACAGTCCCCTCCAGTGAAGCCAGGACGACACTCGCACAGGTAACTGCCCTGGATGTTGTGGCACAGAGCGTGGTTTTTGCAGGGCTTGGAGAGGCACTCATCAATATCCACCGTGCATCTTTCCCCTGAAACGTGGAGAGGCCAAGGGTGAGAGCCCACACAAAGCAATGGCCGAGAGGCTCAGTGCCAGCACTGCTCAGCACTGGGAGCACAACACGTTCCACATCCACTTTACCTTCCCAGCCAGGGGCACACTGGCAGGTGTAGTCCTCAGAGGCAGGAGATTCTTGGCAGGTTCCCGAGTTCTCACAAGGATTAGGGGAACAAGGAGAAACCACCACCTGGCAGTTCACACCTGGAGAATAGAATGGGGAAAAAGCAGAAGAATGTGCTAAGAGCTTGGTGCTTCTTGGAAGAATGAACAAGGAGGTTGTAACTCATGTGATTATCCCACACTGCAGTGGACAGTGCTGCCACATTTTGAAAAATCTCAGCAGAAGGAAAAGGAGAGCAGAGTACTCCTCATGGGCTCGGTGTAGAAGCAGCCATGGTCATTTTGAGTTTAATGCCCTTCCAAATTCCAGGGCATTTATGTAAATTTCATTATTTACAAAGAAAATAAAGTTAAGCTTACAAGAAGACATTTCTTAATGAGTCCAAGCAAGGCTTAGACAAGCCCTTGCTAAGTGTTCTACTGTGTCATGACTACATGAACTGACTGTAATTTAACTTCATACAGCCATCCTGATTACTATTTCCACAAAGTTTAATGAAAAGAGATGACACTAAAGGTGCGATGAAGTAAAAAAGGGAAAAGATGACAAATTTTCTTGAAATTTTCACCTTTGAATCCTTTCCTACAAGTACATCTGTATCCATTCAACAGATCCTCACAAGTTCCTCCATTCTGGCAGGGGTTTGATTTGCATTCATTCCCTTCTGTTGAACAGTAATCTCCTATCCAGCCTGGGTCGCAGACACACTTGTACCTTGAAAGAAAAAACAGCAATAATTTTAGAGCATCTTGAAGTAACTCCTCTACCAGTTTCTCCTGCAGATTAGTTTTGGAGAGAAAACCAGAAGAACTCTCTTTAGAAGAGCCCTAAGTTAGTTTAGATTGCTTACCCCAGCTGTATAGTTTTGAAAACACTGAAAACAAACCCTCCCTTAAAACCACACTTGCCTCGTTACAGTTTTCACAAAGTGTCCAGTCAACCAGCAATATATTTCTGCTTTGATAAGACCATCTCAACATATTCAAACAAAGACAGAAAAAAAAATTGAGGGGAAAAAAAAAAGTGGAGGGGAACAATAGGTTCCAAAGATAACTAGACTGATTTAATACCAAATAGTGGTTTCAAATGAAGACAGCCAGCTGGGAGCAGGAGCAATCTTCTCCATCACATTTCAAAATCTGAAGTAGAGCACACCCCACCCACATGACGTAGAAGCAAGGACTTGGTGAATCACCCTGGAGCCACACAACACCCACTGGCCTCTCTCCCTGCCCTGCAAACACAGCTTCCTTTACCTGGCACAGGGTGAGGTGTACGGGGGTATAAATGCAAATGCAGGTGACAGATGACAGACAAGATGAACAAAAATCTGTTTTCCAAGCTTACAAGGAGGCTGAATGAGCAATAAAGGCAGCCTTCCTGCCAGCCCCAGGGAAAGTGCTGCATCCTGCCCTACAGAGCTACCTGCAGCAGCAAATCACTCTCTTGCCCAAGTGCTGACAACACTTTCCCAGGATGCAGCACATATTTGGGAGGCTATTCCATGTATAGCTGAGAACTTTCACAAACAAAACATCCCCAGAGCTACCATTACCCAAAAAGAAGTCTGATTTAGGGTTCCCAAAATCAGCATTTGGTCTTCCTCGACAGGAAGATTCAAAAACAACTACTGCCATCAAAACAGCCAGAGAGAATCTTCCTTTCTTTTCTCAGACATGCAACAATATGAGTAAAGCTGATAAAATCTCAGCACAGGACAAAGTGTCCTGGGTGAAATACCCATCCCTAGTGCAAAAGTTGTCAGCCTGTCCCTTGATACAGTGTTTGGTTAGGAAGAACAGCACTAGCCAATAAAGACAGTCCCCGTGCTCACTGTTTTAGGTTGCTGCTGCTCCCCAAAGATTTAATTTGGAACCATTTCTTTATTTTAATTGAATTCACTCAACTGACCAGAATCACTAAACCCTCCCTCTAGATGGTGGCAGTACACCCTGCACTACATGCTCATCCAAAACCAGCAAACAACACAAGGCAGGACAGAAAAACCTATCTTGAAACACCTGCTGGTGAAGGAAGGTCTACACCTTACTGTGATTATGTCATCGGCATCAGATAAATTGGGATCCTAATCTGAGAAATCAGAGAAAAATCGGAGGCTGGAAGTCTGGACAAAGCGAGAAACACTAACACAGAAGGCAGGTGGTGGGTTTAAGGGGTCCTCACCCGGTGGCAGTGTGTGTGCAGTTGCCATGCACACAGGGGTTGCTGAGGCAGCCGTCTGCCTGGGGCTGGCAGTGGGGATGGTGGAAGCCCTCGGGGCACACACAGCGGAAGCCGTTCACCTCGTTGATGCAGGTGCCGCCGTTGTGGCAGGGGCTGGACGTGCACTCGTCGATGTCCGCGTTACAGCGGGGCCCTGGAGGGAGAAAACAACCCTTGGTGAGCAGCGCATCTTAGGGGAGTGCTGGCTTTGCATGCCTGCAAGAACACACACCGAGACACAGCTCAGGGCAGCCAAGGCAGCAGCATGGAGCTCACATGCCTCCGTGCTTGAACTCAGGCTGAGAGAAGCGTTTCTGAGAGATGCGGCACTTTCCTGTGCTTGGAAAACAGCACTTACACTCAGCAAGTATTTACAAACCATTCCAGACCCTCCACTAAAAATCACCCGTTAATATTGATTAGGAAAGCAAAAAAAAATCACTCAGCTGTATCATGCTTGCAACAAACCTCTTGAGCTCCACTTGTCGTAGCCCTGCTCCTGTGCTTTGAAGTACCTACCCTTTGAACAACCAATACTGCCCAAATGTCTGCAGTAAATACGGTTCTTGTGGTTTATTGCGCAAAAGGGGCTCTAAAAAGCACCGTTTCCTGTTTTGCCTGCCTCTGATTACGACTGCAAGATCCTTGAAGCAGTGACCAAAAGGTCTTGTGAGGCTGGAAAGCTAAACAGAGTGAATGATGCAGTAAGTTGAAAGCATTTTTAACAGAAGGAAATGACAAAGTGACAAGACCCCACTCCAAGCCAGCTCCTTAAAGACTGGAATATGCCAATTCATCATATTACTGAATTGTTTCAACAGCTTAGCAGTAAGAGATCCAGCAGGATAACAAATATGGAATGCCAGCAACATAGGAGAGTGGTAGGCACGAGTGATCAGCATCATCCCTCATCTTATTCTGGGGTCTAGAGAGTACCACCATGCCAGAGCCACAGGAAGGAAGGAAGAAACATCAGGAGTTTAGAAAGACCCCAAGAGAAAAGCACAAGACGCATGAAACGTTTTAGTGCTCTTTCTAATGCATTTCAGATCTATTCTAACTGGAATCATTCAGTAATAAACAGCAACAAACGTGATGAGAAAGCTGTAATAAACAGCAGCAACTGCCTCACAATAATTATTTTGGATTACCCTACATGGCTCAAAATACAAATGCACTCATAAACAATGGTGAGATGTGCTCTAGCCATCAGAAATAATTCTGATGTTGACTCACAGTTCTAAACATGGATCCAGAGGTGTCTAAGCACTTCTTTTTTCAGCCCCACTTTTACTGTACCAGAGATACTTTGTAGTTTAAAAAGAAAACAGAACAGACCATGCTATGACAAAGAAATACTGGAAAAATTTGGTTATTCATCTGAAGACTTCAGAGCAGGAAGCAACTCATGAAAACACCAAGTTAATGCTCTGAATTTCACAGAAACAGAAATACTGTTCATGGTCAAAGCCCAAGGCAGAGCCTAATCAAACACCTCTCCATATTGTCCACAATCTCTCTGTCCCTGGAAAGAGGCTGTAAATAATAAACTGAAATCACATGGGTTTATTTGTTATAAAACCAAGAACCATGAATTGGACTTAATTACCTAACAAGAATGGCATTTCACAGCACAGATTAGGCCATTTTTCTGCTTGGTAGAACTGGCTGTAATGTAAGATGCTAAGATTCCAAGATTAGAAGGATTTACTGAGACACTAACTGAAGCCCTTGCAGTCAGTATGCAAAGCACAGCTTCCCTGGCTACTCGGATAACTATCTTCAAAACAATTCAGAGCTCTTGGGTAGCTGACTTTACCTGTAAATCCAGGTTTGCAGGCACAGTTGTAGCGATTAATGCCATCAATACAGTCCCCATGAATGCACGGGTTACTGGCGCAGTCATCAAAGTTATTTTCACAGTTTACTCCTGGATTTAACAAAAAAAAAAAAAAAGGGAGTTAGAGGAATAAGGAAGGTAAATTTTACAAAGAAGGCAACAAAACTATTTTCCCAAAATAGCCAAATTAAGAATCCCACCTGCTTCAAAGTCACATTGGGGGCAACTTAAACAGGTGATGATGCAGAAGCACTTCAACACCAAGGAATGTCACCTGAGCCACTAGGCACTGGCTGAATATGACCCTGGACTTATACTACATATTTTAAAAAAAGGAATAAACATTTTGAACACTCTGCCTAATTTTTCTGCAGGCCTGATGTTTTTTGGAGCAAAGAGGAAGCGAATTCTCCCAAGATCAGTTGCAGCGCCAGCGAGGGTTAGGCAATCCACGCAAACACACCAAAGTTCAGCAAGGAAAAGCAATGTGAAAATGATACTCTCATACCATAATCTGTCTCAAATTTAGCACACACCAGAGCTTATTCTTATGTTCCATTATAAGAAATAATGGCATGCTTGAATTCTGCTCGAATCCAAGCCTTCCACTTGTGTTCTCCATACCTGAGGTGCCTGGCAAGCAGTTGCACTGGTAGCCATTGACCAGGTCGATGCAGCGCCCTTGGTGGAGGCAGGGATTGCTGTGGCACTCGTCTATCTGCTCGCTGCAGATGGCACCCATGTAGCCAGGATTGCAGATGCACGTGTAGGAATCAATGCCATCCTGGCATTCCCCGTGGTGGCAGGGGTCGGGATCACAGTTGTTGATGTTCTCCTCACACAGAAGGCCAGTAAAACCTGAGGAAAAACCACGAGCAGGAGTAAGCAAGGAGTTTACTGGTAGGATGCTGCAGTGAATATAATGCAGGTATAGAAAGAATTGTATCAAGAATCAGCAAAGTGGTAGAGAGCACAAAGGGTAGCTGGGCACCTCAACTGCATTTCCAGCCCTGGAACACAACACTCTCCACTGTTCACAGCATTACAGAACAACATCATGCATGGAGAACCCTGGCACCGGAAGGGGTCACCTTCAGTTTATTTGGAACAGTAGCCATGAGAGGAAACATGTAAATTTCCATCAGAAGTATTTACTTGCATCAGTATAAACTATCTGAAGCCATACTCCTGCCATTATTTCCTCTACACAGTAACGGGGGGACAGAGTGGGGCTGACCTTGTTAGAATGAGAAATTACTGCAAAGATGCTGCTGAAACCTTCCCAAGGGAACTCCCATGGCTCACATCAAAGCTCCTGCAGCTCTGCTTATTAGAAAGTTCCTTGCCTCTTTCACTGGGAAACTTTTCAGTAACTGCAATCAAGCACCAACTGCAAACTTATTGAAGGCTGCATGCAACCTCCTCTTGGTTAGGAGCAATGAAACAAGCAGCAATTTGGCCTGTTTCATTCTGCTTCAGCTGGGAAACATCCTGAGCAACAGAGGAGGACAGAACCTATGCACAGAAAGGGCTAAAGAGTACAGGAAGCTAAGAGCAGCAAACAACTCCCTCAAGAGCCCTGCTCTTCGTGATGGAGCAGAGCTATATAAGATAGGGACAATTTCAAATAAATGGTTTTCAGAGCTGAGGTTTTGGAGGAACAGCCCACGCCGCCTTCCAGCAGCCAAAGATCAGGAAGGCAGGACTTGAAATTTCAAGACACCAACTGGAGACTGATACAAACCAAGCTGCAGGGAATTTCAACAGCTGAAGAGTGGTTCTCACCTGAGTATTATAAGTGGATAAGAGGCTCCCCATTTTTCATACAGGTTTGTGGTTATTTCTGTGGTCAAACATACCAGGTGACGGCTAACATTTCCAAGTTCTGCGAACGTATGCTTGGATGAATGGGTGTGGAAGTGGGTGGGGAGAGGGAAGGGAAGCTAGTTAGAGAGATGGATATAAAAAGATGTTAGGGAAAGAGGAAAAACAAACAGATAAGGGGACAAATGGTGGCAGAGGAGGAAAAAAAATAAAACATAAGGCAGGGACAAATAAAAGAGGAAAGACCTGAAACAACCCAGGAAAAGAAAAGCCATGATCTATCACTGGGAAGGAGAAGTGGAATAATGCCAGAAGGGAAAGAAAAGACAAAAAGCAAGCAGTAAATAGAGCTATCTGTACAGCATTTGGCCAAACATTTTGCAGTTTTCAATCACGTCGGCAGCTGGCGATTACCATTCAGGGAACACATCACTCATATTATGAGATTAGAGCAAGAACATACTCAAACATTATTGCCCAGTAACCGACCTGCCCCCATGGAGAATTCCACATTTCAGTCTTACAGAAGGCTGTCAATATTAAATATAATACTTAGCACACGTTCATTTAAAAGTCATTACCTTGCCTGCTGTTGTAGCTCAACTGAGCCACTTAGAGATCAGGAAAATTTCTGAATCTCTTAACTGAACATACCTCACCAAAACATGATTGTTCTCTTTGCAGACAAGAGATAGACTAGGAAAAAACCATTTGAAAATAGAATATGAGAATCCTTCAGACAGGATGGAAAACAGCCCTAATACAGAGTCCCTCTTCCATTTTCTGTCAAAGGTTTAACTGAGGATTTTACTAAGAACTGCTGCTTCAGTACATGCATTTGGTTGCTTTCAGCCTGAAAATGCTCCATACATCACTTGCCTTCATGGAAGCAATTGTCTTCCCTCCACAGGTGGGATACCTAGAATTTCTGTATTGAGGTAATTTATGGAGTTTTAGTGCCAAATTCAGAACTTCCTTTTCAATGCACAGTTCTCCACATTGTCCTCCTCTACATGACACAAAACCCTCCCAGGCTTGATAAGCTCTGCACTCTCAGTGCATGAAAGCATCCAGAATACACATGAGCTTGAGAAAGACTAAAACAGTTCCCAAGTTTGGAGAAGGTTTGAGTTTTTCAGTTTTTCCTTCTTTTTGCAAGTGTTTGCTTAGTTTGTCACATGAAGTAGTCAAAAGGAAAATTCTGACCACAGTAATTACTCCTCTCCTGGTCAGAACTACGGCATTCTCCTTCTTCCAACAAATTCAATGCCTCTTCAGGAACTTTGGGAATGGTAGAGACCATGTGTGAGAAAAACCAGGGTATATTTAGGCTAATCTCTGCTACATTCCGTGCAGTGAAGTCAAATTTACCTTAATTTCATTATTGGAAGGATTCAAAACGAGAAAAGTTGCACATAAATCTAACCAACCTCACTGCACATTACTGGGACTAAGATAGCTCCAGGAACTGTTCAGCTCCTTCCCTAATGGAAGAGCTAAAGCCAAGGCATCTCATACCTGACTCTGTATCATGGGCAATGTATCAGGCACCATTAACTGAAAGCAACCAGGAGTAGCTCCTTACTGAGAATTAGAATATAACAGCTCTGAACCCTCTTATTGGACCAGATGTAAAAATGAAGATAAAAACACATCTACATCACCCCTGGAGGTATGAAGATAAGAAAATGTTATGATTAAACCTGATGCTTCTGAATATGTAATTCACCAGGCATTAAAAAAACCACCTGAGTTCCAGCCACAGCTCTATCAAAAATTCTGTGTGATACCTGACAAATCATTTCAGCTACACCCTGGTAGGCAGCTACTGAGTGGAATTTTTTCAACAACTGTTACTGCATTTCAGTCTTAGCCTTTTGACATAAAATAGCCTGAAGCAACAGAAACCAGAATGCACAGTAGCATTGCTCTGTCCATCTCTTGTTTTTTGACTGCACATGATATAATCTGACCTGGGAGAAAGGGAGGTAAACCACAGAGATGAGCCTCCACGCTGATGTTTGTCCATATGTGGATTCCATAGCTAATAAAGAAGGAGCTGTCATCTTCTGGGAAGCAAAATCTAGTGCTGAAAGAGGGACTCCCATCAGCTGTGAACTTAACTGCCATAAGTAAAAGGCTTTCTCTACTTAAATACTATTCCCTGCACAAAGGAGTAGACAAAGCTCTGCAACAAACAAGCAGCATTTGAGAGAAAGAAAGAAAAACCCCTGACATCTTTGTGAGCAGCCTTTCGTGTGTTTAGGTTAGATGTTATGTCCATCCAGGGGCTCTGAACACAGCACTGACCTGTGGCACACTGGCACTCGTAGCCATTGGGGTGGTCAATGCATTTGGCTCCGTTCAGGCACGGCGTGCTGGAACAGTCGTCTATGTCAATCTGACACACGGCACCGCTGAATCCTGAGAGGCACAGGGAGAAACAGGTGGGAGTCACTGGAAGGAGCTCACCTAGACTGTCAGGAATCACCTATCAGCAAACCCTCAAACCCACCCAAAGCTCGGCAAATCTGCATTCAGCGGCATCATTGAGCATGCACGCCACGCCCTGGGTGGATTGGCTCCTCGTCCAACCCATCCTCCAAAGGTTCTGTCTTCCAGGTCAAAGGAGCCTCAGCTTCAAAACTGAGATGGCCAGGTCAAAAAGAAATAAAGCAGATGGAGCTCAAGTGGTGTCCACCACAGGACAGTTATGCTTGCCTGTAAAACTGAGAGCCCACCAATAAAAATCTTTGAGGCAATCAAAGCAAGTAGCTAAAAATAAAATACCAGGGCACACATCACTAGAGCCTTCAGATTAGAATTACTACAGCAGTATGGAATATGGCACAATATAGCACTGCAACTTTCAATACAGTTCTTGAAATAGTTAACTAAGTATTGACAGGTGATGTCAGCTGATGCAGATCCTTGGGCAGCTCGATAAAAAAGAATTTTAAAAAATCAGAAATTCTTCTTGGAAGTAGGAACCAAAGCAAGAGCCTTAACGTCATTAGTCAATAGGAAGGGATGCAAAGCAGGCTTTTGTCATGTATATTCTGAACCCAAAATTTTAGATGAGGTGTCCAACTGTGTGTTTGTCAGTGTTTACCCAGGCACAGGCACAATATTAATGCAATATGAAACTATTCTGATTTAATAGCAATTGCAACTCACTCAAACAGGTGCTGCCCTAAGAACAACAGAAACTCACAACAGAAACTCACAAGAAACATATCACCCACAACATCTGTGCAGTTCTTGGTAGGCTGAAACAGGAAAACCTTCCAGAAATAAGAACTCACCAGGAGGACAGACACAGAGGAAGCGGTTGACTTTATCAAGACACACTCCATTGTTCACACAGGGATTACTTAGACATTCATCAATATCTTCTTCACAGTGAACTCCTTTAAAACCTGTTAAGAAAATAAAAATAAATAAGAAGAGGTGACTGAAGGCTGTAGAAAGTGCCCTTGAGAGTGTAACTGCCTCTTATACCAGTGCTGAAAGTCTAAGCAGAGGTTCATTGCAAGTTTGCAGTCTGGACAGAAACTACAAGGTAAGAATGTACTCCAAAGTTTAGAAAGGGATGTTGATTGTGTAGGTTTCACTGTTGCTGAAGATGCTCATCTAACCAGCAATAGCAGAAGTCTATGCTGAATTCACATCTAATGTTTTCTTCCACTTGAGAAGGGGTTATGTTAATTACTTTGCAAAAGGTATATAAACGAACACAACAGATAGTTTTAGCTCAAGGGCTTTTAGCTAATGGCAGAGTACAAGAGAAACTGGAACTAGCATTTCGCCTTTCAAGACATGTTATTATTAATAAACACTATATTAATAAAAACTTATTGTAATTGTCATGGTGTCAGCTGATCACCCGCAGGGGTCACAATTCTTTATTTATATTTATGTTTTTAGTACTTTATACGTCTGTGCAACTGGCAGCCTGAATCCTTTTCTTTTTTCACCACTTTCTATCAGAGTGCAAAATAGAAGACTAACACTGGTAATTGGTTACATTGGCCATGCAA
Organism: Brachypodius melanocephalos; assembly: GCA_013398615.1. NCBI lineage: Eukaryota > Metazoa > Chordata > Aves > Passeriformes > Pycnonotidae > Brachypodius > Brachypodius melanocephalos. Next base: position 898,566 of record VZSR01002395.1, on the reverse strand, counting down.
ATTTTACATGCATAATTTCAATTAAGTGTCTTTTTTTTTACAGTGACTTCCTCAGTGCAATGGGAGCTTGCATTATTTGGGGTATTTCAAGCAAAGAAAAGCCCCAAACACCATTATCCAAAATCATCATATGAATACCCCAAAACACAGTCACTCTTTTAAAGATTGCACCTGCTTTGCTTTCACAAAGAGAAGACTTTTCACATGCTCTTTACCAGGTACAGTAACAAATAGGCCCACACATACTCAGCTCAGAAGGCAAACTTCCTTGGCTGATGCAGAGATTGGTGTCTTTCTCAGCCCTCTAATTGCTTTCTCCCTCCCACACACAAATGCCAGGTCCTCCTGGCTGGTGCCACCACAGCAGGCTCTCTCTCACTGTTCAGCCTCACCCCTTTGCAGCTTTGTGTTCCACCTCAGCAGAGCTGGCAGCTCTCCCTGAGCTCTGCCCTCTGGTTTCTTCCTGGGCTGGAATTCCCACCTTTGTCAGAAACTCCCCTCACCTGGCATACAGAGACACGTGAATCCTCCAATTTTATCCAGGCAGGTGGCATCGTTTTGGCAGGGGTTTGAGTGGCACTCATTGATGTCCATCTCACAGCGAGGTCCTGTGTAGCCCTTCAAACACTCGCAGTGGAAAGAGCCCTCTGTGTTGACGCATTTCCCGGCGTGTTCACACGGATTGCTGTTTGCTGCAAGAAAAGTATAGACATGTGTGTGTGTCAAAACCTCTCCTCAGAGCAGGAAAGCCACAGCATTCTTTCTTAGTCATGGTCTTTTCCAGTGGGCATTCCTTTCTGGCAAGTAATATTGGGGAAAGGCTGTTCATCCTTCTGGGGAAAGGCCACTGAAGAAAATAGTGGCAGTTACTTGCCTGTCAGGGGCAAAAAAGAAGGATTGCTGTCACCATCAGGGACCAGAGGAGTAATCCTGCTCCATATTACTAATGACAGCTCTTAAGAGAAAAGCATCAGCTAGCATGGATTAGAGAACTAATGGTGTTTTCAAGGCCTTATTTCCAGATCACATTTTACATTTACTTCATTCCTGAGGCTGACAAGATGCCACCACAGCCACAAAATCACCAAACTGGTCCTTTCTGTGTTTTCAAAAAGGAACAGCACTCTTGTCCAAGGCAGACTGAGAAACAAAATTCAAATAAGCGCTTCTTTCCAACCCTTCCATGAGTGCTGGTTAGGCATTACCTTCACGCATCCCACTCTAGAAGCATGAACGAGCACTTACAAAACTGTAAGTAAATCTGTAAGAGTCCAGTTAATCCCCAAAACAACACAACACCACGCTATCAGAGAACTACAGCTTTAAAAGCCCACGTGGTCACCAATCTTGGAAGGCACTCAAAAGATCCAGCCATATTCTGGCTGTCAAGCAGCCTTGATATATTTCTACTGAGGCCATAGCTGCAACAGCTCCCACGTGAACTGCGGTGCTTTCATTGCACCCTGCAGTTCTAAGGGACAGCTTAATTATCACAACTGTTTGCATGCTCTCCTCACGCAGGGCTAAAGCCCTCTTGCACAAGGAAGAATGGTTAAGCGTCTCGCTGCTTTTCACATTCCAGTTCAACCATTCTGGCTCAACCCTTTTCCCCCAGGTCTCACACAAGGTTTAAAAACGCATCTAAAAACGCTGAAACAGAAGGGGGAGAGCACGAAAGGAGTCCCATGTATGTGGAGAAACCATGATAAAATGTGTGTTCTTGCACTCACAGAGAGCAAACAGAAACTCACCCATTGCACACTCATCCACATCCTCAGTGCAATCTGCTCCCTTATGGCCCTGGGGACAGGTGCAGATGTAGTTTCCATTCACGGGGTTGGTGTCACACAGAGCACCTTTCTGGCACGGATTGCTAACACAGGCATCATCCAAGTGGCACAGAAGACCTAAAAAGCATCCAAGAGTTTATTAAAATAGAGAGATGCAACAGTCAGACTGTATTTTACACAAATTCTGTGTCCTGATATTTCAAATAGAGACTCCCAGAGCTAGAAACTTGAGCAGTATCTTACAGGCTTTAGCCTATGAACTACTGTAGGGAATTCATCACACACTTATAGAACATTATATCTAAATACAACTTCTGTTAGTTTAGAGGTGTCTCCAGCACTTCTGAAGCAGGAAAATGGCTGACTATTATCTCATCCTTGGAGCAGTTAACTAACTCTTCTCTCAAATCAGCATGATAATTTTTCTAACAGCTGAAAAGATGCACATGAAGCTCCCCTTAATCCAAATACATAGATATCACTTTTATTTCCATGTAGTTAGGAGATACAATTCACCTAAATTTAACCAGAAAATTTTCCACTGTACTGGTGAGGATGCCCAGATGCTAACACGATCACATAAAAGATATCTAAATTTGCCTTCTGGATTCTTACAATTATTATAGGGGGCATAGAGCAAGTCACATTCATGAGCAACTTCTCAAGCAAAGACAGATTCTGCTAAGGGCTAGAAAAACACCTTTCCTTGCAACCTAAACTGTAATAAGTTTGTCTTCCAGCCTGGTACAAACCCTTCTTTGTCCCAGGCTGTAGAGGTTTAACAGCTCTTTGCCCATGGACAGCGCTTTTCCTTTTGGCGGAGAAGCGCACGAAACAAACACCCCAGGAAGCACCTTCCGTGAAAGCGGCAGGCTCACACAAGTCCTGTGCCCTCACCTGCCTTTCCCTCTGGACAGATGCAGGAGAAGGAAGCCACCCTGTCGATGCAGGTGGAGCCGTTGGCACAGGAGGCAGTGAAGCAGTCGTCGATGTTCTTGCTGCAGTCGTCCCCGCTCCAGCCGTTGACGCAGACGCAGGCGTAGCCCCCGTTGTGGTTGGTGCAGGTGCCCCCGTTCTGGCAGGCATTGGGCTGGAGCTGGCATTCATCCACATCCTCCGTGCAAAACTGGCCTGGGGCACAGAAAGAAGCAGCTCACTTCAGGAGCTCGGGCTCAAGGAGGTTCTTGCACGGGCAATAGGATCAAAGGGAACAGCTCTGGTCCCCTGATTGCTGCTCCTTAATTCCAGCACACTTGAGTACCAGAACTTCCACAGCACTGTCACCACATCAGGCAGAGACAACCAGCATCCCTAAACGACCCCAAAGCAGGAGATGGGCTGCAAATGACTTTAAAAAGAGTGACTTTAAATACAATTACTTTAAAAAACTGCAGTGTGAGAGCCAGCAGGCAGCCTCTAGCATATTTGGAGGTACATCTGCGAGAAGGTGAGAAACAAAAAGAACCAAGGGCTGCCTGCAGGGCAGCCAGAGGGACTAAGAGAAAAGATGGTGTGACAAGAAAATCTTGGCCAAAGGAGTATCAACAGGCCAGCAGCAAGGTAACACTTGTCAGTAGAGTGTAATTCTTTCCTATATAATTATTCAGTGATGATTACTTGGTGAGGAAGAACAGAATTCTTAAAAATCTTCCACCTGAAATACTGATTTTCCTTGCCACAGGTATTGTACAGACAACCACAAATACTTGGGGGTTTCTTAGTTGTTAAGAGGTTTCCTTTTTTGTAGTAACAAAATGAATAAAAATGTTCTTATGACTAGAGATATTAGAGAGAAGAAAATAAATGTACACTCTCAGAGAGATATAAGGGAAAAGACCAAAGGACCAGTAAGTATTTTTGTATAATAAGTAATTTTCAAAGTATGCTAACTTTACAGTCACATCTACAGAAATCTCTGCAATTCACACTTAGTGAAGTTTTTTTTTTTTTTCTGAAATCCATCTTGCTTTGACATCAAAATCTGGAGAACCTACCACTTGCAATAATATTTTGCTTCAACAGTTATTCATCTTCCTCATTAAAGTTGCACAGTTTACTTTTAAGCCAAAATTGTTTAGCTGAAGTTTCAAGTCATTTTGAGTTTCCTGAACAGATGAAACCTCACGAGCACCAGCTCATTTCTTCCCAGGCTGGCATATGGGTGCACATATGCAACCACAGAGTACTGGTCACAGTACATAATCTTCTTCTTGATAAACTATTTCTTTCCTTCCAGTTACATTAAAAACTCTCTAAGCACTGAAAGCTTGCCCCCTTTTTTTTAACACTTCTTGATAACTTGCCACCCTTCCTAAAACATTGATAGGATGCACACAGCATCAGATGATGGCCCTTTATCAGAGAGTAAAATTTGAGTTGTTTGATGTGACCTTCCCTTCTTCCCCAGCTGACATCATCTCCTCTGTCACTGGCTTCCAGCATCTTTCTGTTATTTGGGTCAAGGCTCTTTAATAACTGTGCTTCTACCACAAGATTTCTCTTCTCCAGCTGCTCTAGCTGCTGCACATTTACATTTGCATGGAATTCCCCTTGTATTCCAAGAATAAGAAATTCACGGGCAGGCCACAGGTCTTCTCTGCCAATGCACCTGGGCTCAATTTATTCAAGCTTGCCAAATTAAAAATACTTATTAGATGTTGATAAGTCACGCTGTTTATTAATGGCACAGAAATAATGATGCGAGAGCACAGACACACCCTCCTCCAACACACCAAACTGAAACATTTATCATGAGCAGGAATCTCAAAACTTAACCATCTTCATCTACTATACTCATGATTCCTCTTGTTTTCAAAGTATTCAGATAAATCCTAGCCTTTGATCCCATGAGACTTCCAATTTTTTTTCCTCTTAGGGAAAAAGAAATAAAATTATTATTGAAAAATAGGTTGCACAACTGTGTTCTGTGCATATGTTCCATTCTTTGGTAGACTACTTCAAAACAATCATTTTATCACTTGAAAAAACCATAACAAATTTTTGACAATAATGGTAATTACAGTAGAGTTTTCAGAATTAATCTTCAAGTCCCGGTTTGCTGAGTGAAACATTTGGGGAGAAGTCGAACCCTTGCTATCGTTATCTGTAAAACACCTCTGTGCATTGTGAGCAAACCAACCATGCATTTGTCACACTCAAAGGGGTTTGTTCAGGAGCTTTCGGGGTTGGCTTATCAGTGGCCACCCTGAAAAGACTCGGTGAGCTGGGGCTGCTTCTGAGCAGTCACGCGTATCTCGCAGCTCAACACAACCGACTTCCTCCCAGAAAAAAAATAATCAAGACATTATTTGCCTATGACAAAAGTGATTTTCCTTCTGTTCTTGGAGGGGGCCCAGCCCAGATCAAAGGAGGCCCTCTCTGAGGAACCCTCGCAGTGCTCACATCCTTTTGGCTCAGCCAGTCTGAGCTGCTGCCACCAAAGCGTGAAGAGGTTTTCAGCCACACCACAATGTGGTGCCTCTCAAAAAAAATCATTTGCCTTTTGACTGGCTGAACAGAACTCAATATATGAAACACAACATAACTCATTGTATGAAAGATAACATTCTCTTTAGCAAGGGCGATTGAGCGTGGGAGTACGTGCTTTTAGCTTGCATCTTTTTTTACTGTTGGGGGACTTTTTTGTTGTTGTTTGTGATTTTTTTTTAAGCAAAGATGGGCTAATTAATCTCCCATATAAACTGTCAGGGCTTGGTTCTGACTTCCCATTTCAAGTGTCACTAGTAATACCAACACTTAGGACTTTTTTTAGGTTTTTTTTACTATTACTCACCCTCCACTTCTAGAAGGGACAGTACCAAGTGACATCATTGATGTCCTTGCAATAACCCGACATCCTCTGCATTTTTCTGCATCCCTAAACTAAAACTCTTAAAAAGGTCTATAAATGCCTCCACAAGAGAAGAAAAATACAGAGCTTAAACTTCTTCAAGCAACTGAACTGTATTTTAAAGACATACCACATTTGAGCTCCTTGAATCTGGTTCCCACTTAGCTTCTCCAATTTCTAATGCCCCTTTTGCAATACAATTGTATTTGTGTTTAATTATGAATATGAATCAGAGCTCCAGCTTAATGCAGTTTGTTTTATAAACAAAGGAAATTCAATTCAGTATATTAAGAGGCATGAATGAACAACTAACTATTGCATTTTCTATTGTATATTTCAATGAAAAGACCTTGTTCTTAATTGTAGACTTCTCTCTGCCAGGTTAGTTAGATTTAAAATCAAATGAGACGAGTTCTCTGAAGCAATTTACTTATGTGACGCTGCTTTGACTTAACTGTAACAAAATAAATATATTTATTTGTAGCCACGTAGCTGGCAAGCTTGTTTTCTGCTTGTTAAGAGTTTTTAGAAGAATCAAGTCTTTCATTTGCAGAGCAGAAATTCAACTTCCAAGGGCAAAGTCCATTATGGATTGTACAAATTGCACAGTGTAATACACATCCCTAACCCAAGTAACTTCTGAATGCTACAACTACTGAATGTTAATTCATCTAGCTGCAAATTTGTGTAGGTATTTCTTTTCTTGTGCTCTCACTAGTTTCAGTTACATTTCTAAAAGACACATAGTAAATATAGGCTGAACTAGTGAAGTGTGAATACACTAACAGCACAATATTTTGATGGAAATTTAGAAATATACACATAAAAGACAACAAGAAAGGAAACACAATTTACTCCAAGAAGGCAATGAAAACGTAGCCTGACCTTGATATTTGCAGAGCCTAGGAAATCAGTAAAATGCCGACTCAGGTTCTGAGTGACCTTGCACAAAGTAAACAGCTAGTCTGTGTGGTATTTCAAAATTGAAAACTAGAAGTAGAAAAAAGGAACAGCCTTCAACTCTTAGCACTTTTTGCCCACTATGAAACTAAGTTACTTCCTGCATGTTTCCCCTCAGAAAAGCCATATGGAGTAAGTCAGGCATGTTTGCTGTTTTGGTTGCTCCCATTTTCAGAGCCTCAGGAACTGCAAGGAACTCCAGGAACTTCTCTCTTGGCAGACACGGTGTTCAAGGCTCCCTCAAGTAGTTGTACCATATCTCATTTATGAGAAACAGCAAGCCCTTCTCCTTCTTTATGTTAGAAAGAAAATAAAGCCTGATTTATACAGGTAGAGCAGCACACAAAATTAGAACAATCCCACACCAACAGTGAGGAGCATTACTTTGAACAAACCAGTCAGTGAAACAGTCACCCAGGAAAAGCAGCACCAGACATCTCCAAAAGCTGATCCTACAAACCTTAGAGGGCTTGCATTAACCTCAATTCCAACTACATTGATCCTGCAGCTGAATGCAGGATCTTCAGACAGTTCAATCAGAGGACTTCATCTTGGCAGAACAGACTTTCCATAAAGGAGAACATTTTCTTGGCCTCTTAACAGCAGGAAAGTCTGCTAATGCACAGCTGGAGTAGCAGAGGCTAAAGCTCCTGACAGCAGATCTAATACAGTTTAATCACTAAAAATACTTTGTAGGGCAAAGGGTGCAAATACTTTCCTGTGCCTTGAAAAAAAAATTCAGTTCCTTGAAAACTGAGCTAGGACGAGATGGCAACATCCCATTCCTCTCAAAATCACCACCCCAATGCTGGGCTCAAACTGAACCAGAAGTCAGAATATCTTATGAGTTCAGTGATACCGAAAAGGCAACTTGGTGAGAATCACAGACTAGGTCTCAGAGTCTTAAGAGACTCACTGGAAGAACAGCATCAGGCTTCAAGAAGCTTTTACACCATCATCCACTCAAGAAGTTTGTCATTTAACTCAGACACAGCACACAGGAAAGAGGTCACTAGCTCTCCTGAAAGAGCGACCTGGGAACTGTAAACCAGATCTAGATAAAAACTCTTTGAAAGAGTAGTTTAATTCACAAAGTATTCCAAAGATTGCTGTATGGGTTTTGAATACAACCAGTGTAGCTCAAAAAGGCATGGCTCATTAGAACTGTTTGCATTTTTAATCCAAGTTTCAAAGGACTACTAAGTGAGAAGGTGAACAGCATCTTATCAAGACTCAAGAAGGGGCTAAGAGATAAGGAACAGTATTTGTATAAATGACTAAATCTAATCGTGGCAGAAGGTCATCAGTGCCACACTCCAGAGGACCATGCAGTTTCTTCTCCTCTCTAACCACACATGTATATATTCAGGATGCCAGCTGGCAGGCCACAGCTGCCTGGGGAAGGACATTCCTCTGTCCAGTTCTGTCTTGTAAAGCAAGAAAAACGTCTGCATTGACAGCGAAACCCAACGCACATCCATCAGCTCAAAGCTCAGTTTCCTCAAGTTCCTGTGTGAGCCTCCTCAGCAAACAGGAAGGGAAAAACTGCATGGAACCATTGGGCCTTCTAGGAAATTGTATCTATGAAAAATACTCCAGCTCCCACGTTTTTGGATTGTGTATTTGTAAAAGCAATCAGTTCAATCTTTAACCTACAAAACTATCCATGCTCCTTGAAACAGTTCAGCAACAATTAACACATACTGGCACTGGAGTGTCCTAATTAACGACCTAGAAGGTGATGAAACAGTAGGCAGTGGTGGCTTTAACAAAATAACATTTATGTTTTCCAAGAGGAAGCCAGGGATTTCAGGCAGATTCAACCAAGGGAGGCTGCTGGGCAGCACAACAGCAGGCGAGGCTCGAGGCACAAACGCCAAGCAAAACACAAAGGCAAACAGACTTGCTGCAGAAGGTTTGGGTTAGGCACTCCTTGAGGAAACACCAGCTTCCCTGGAAGAGCTCAGTGGGGACCTCTGCTCAATCACAGCTTTAATCAACAGAATAAACACCGCTGAAAGATATTTGACTGCAAGGAACAATAACTAATGCAAACACTCGTTGCGCAATGGCGATGGCACAGCCTCGGCCAGGAATACAATTTTGCAGTATTGAAGCCACCACCTCCAAATAAAAAAGAGGCAGAGTTCACAGCCTGACAGACCAATGGAGAGAACAACTTCCTAGGAGACTTACAAAGGAATTGCCACCCACAAAGGGAGAAAGAGAGCTAATAAAGAGTATAATACATCAGTTATTGCAGGGAAGATACAGCACATGGCAAAGTTTACAAAAGAAAATATTTGATAGTTTACATAGTTTGCTTTATTGACACTAGGTATCTCAAAGCAGAGAACTGCAAACTTCTCTGAAAGAGGCAACACCTTTGTCCAGACCAAAATGTCCTAAGCAATAAACTGGCAATACCGAAAGGTATCTCAAGTGTGATGCCCAGATCACATCCAAATTCTAGACCCTTCAACAAAACCATCTCCATAGCACCCTGCAGGCAATCCAACAAAATAAGACTGATACTTTCAGCTCCAAGGATGGCTTCAGGGACACACAGAATTCCATGGACTGCTCTGTTTGTACCTGCCAGAGTTGCATGTGCCTTTAGTAAAGGTCTTCCCTGCTTAAGTTTTACAGTAGTTCCCCCAGAAAAAAGGACTGAAACCAAGTATTTTTCCCCTTGCAGGAGTTTTCTAAAGAACAAGCATCACAGCTCTCAAAAATGTGCTCCTTTCCCAGGATCTCAGAGCAGCAAAGCAGTGGCAGCCATTCTCAAACCTCAGGTGCTAGGGTTTTGCTTTTATTAGATCTCAAATAGATGTCAAATACCATCAAAGAAATCACAAACTTTAATAGCTTAATATAGAATTTGAACACTTGAAGATAAATCTACAATTGTAATGAGCAGAGCAAGCATCTGTGTTTATTTTAGGCTAATATGGTAGAGAAAAGAGTTTAATTTCATAACCACACTGGGAAGCATGCAGTGGAACTAATGGGCTTTTACAAGAGATTTTACAAGCCCCAAATACAAAACTGTGGGCTTTAAGAGACTTATGCACGACCTGATCCATTAAATACTGCCCTAAATCACTCCCCACAGACTACTGGGTAGAGAGGGCAGTCCTGACCGAGCTCTTCAGAGGCAGTAATACAAATGATCAGCACACAACTCATTAAAAATTCATTAAAACTGATGCACTAATGACAGGCTGGTTTAATATGGTGAAATCACTGGGGACAGCAGCAGGACAGAGAAGTAACCCACAGGAAATACACATCACCAAGCTACTCTCTGCTCTGTCCTTCTCTTTACCTCCTCTGGAAAATCCAGTGAATCAGGGAAATACCAAACAAGTGAAAAGATCTGCAAGGCAAAAAAAATTTTAACAGCTGGAGCCAAAACTTACAATGAAAGCTTCATATTCTCAAGCTATCTCAGCAACCCATCTTCAGTAATTACCCAAAGACAAATCACCTCATTTTAAGTACAAGGGAAGGGACAGAAACTGCCAGAAACAAGTCAGCTGGAGATGTAACAACTGTTACCTATTAGTCTGGTCTCACAGCACACATCCACCAACCCAGCCTCACCAGAGGGGTCTGGCCTATCTTGTTTTAGTGCCAAGCACACAAAAGATGTACTGAAAACCCAAGGACATTTCCACAAGAGATAATTTGGCACATTTGACTGCTTAAGAGTATTTCCCGGGCTGGAAAGCCACCAAAGGCGTAAGGGAAGAGGCGGCAGCGTGGTCTGAGTTGGATGCTGTCATTCTGTCATCGGATCAGCTCAGCTGTTAACACCTCAGGTGTTTTATTACTGCTGCCTCCCACCCAAGGCTTGCTGTTGGGAAATGAAAGGCAGCACCAAGCAAACAGGAGGTTGTGGTAGGTGTTCCAGAATCCACACCGGATAAAGGACTAAGGGTGTAACTTTTAATGCCTCTGAAATCCATCCCCTCTGCACGACACCGGGATCAAGGGCCACAAGAGAAACAAACAACATACAGGATAAAGTCTGTTTGTGTCCAGCACTTCAAATCATTTGTACACTCAAACTTGGAGCTGCCAGCTCTGGAGGCTGCCACGTGCTCCCTGCTCCCTTTGTATCTGCCAGTTCAAACATGACGGAAGAAAACGAATCAGAATCCCTCTTGACCACTTTCAGAGCTGTCTCCTGGAGATACTGCTGCAGTGACACCAGCCAACTTGTCAAGCTTGGCATAGGCAGATCCCAGCCAGTACCAAAGAGGCCACTCTGCTTTTTAATAAAGCCTGGAAAAGCACCAGAAAGCTGATGACTGCTGCACTGCTGGGCAAGATGACTGCACTCCTCATGGGAGCGTGACCCAGCCTCCCTGAGCTAACACAAAGGTCTTGGGACATCATCTGGGATCACCAGGAGGGAAAAGAGAACAGCCTCGACAGGCCTCTCTGTCACATAATCATCAACACTCTCCATAAAATAGCAAGGATGTATATTTAATGACTTAGGAGACTGGCATCAAGTTCAATATTCATCATCCCTGTCACCTATTGTCAGAGTTAGTTCGTCTACATTTTGACCCTCTAAGCACTCCAAGAAGGCAGCATTTTTTTGAACACTAAACTAACATGACTTGTCACTGTGTACTTTGGTGACATGGAAGCTGAGGAAAGTGGTATTTGGCAAAGAAAGTTTTAAGAAACAAAATACTGGAGCATAGGATCTTACATTAAAATGTTACATATTAGCCTTTTGATGTTTATCCCCCTTCTTAGCAAAGAAAAGTCATGGCTGCTCAGAGTTCAAGACTGGGATTTTCAAAGAAACTTTCCAAAGGTAGGGAGCAAATATTACTCTAATTAAATAGGAATCGAACGCTTAACGCCCCACTTCGAAAATTCCTGCCTGAAGCTCTGCAGAAGAAGTAACCCTTGTGCTAGTATTTAAGAACATATGACCAAGCCAACAGCTATTTTAATTAAAAAGCACAGCCCTGCTGCCTGAAGAGCTTTTCTGCTCAAGACAAACATTTGCTGCTTAAGCTAGCTCCCAGTGCTGGAGTTCTTTGGTGGAGTCAGCTGTTAGCACACTGTGCTTCCCTTAGAGACAAAGGTCGCCTAGATTTTAAAATATACAGTTCACTGGAGCCCTCTTTTCAGGGGAAAACAAAGCCTAAATAAATACAACTGCCATGGGAGTCTTGCCTTCCCAGCCACAGGGGTAGAAATAATGAAAGGGAGTGAGCAAGCCAAGCCTGCACTATAATGTAGGTCTTCCAAATCCCACTTGAGAGTGGGCACAGGGTCCCCCAAACACAGAGACTCATCCCACAGCTTCTGATGCAGCAAACTGTGCAAAAGATCCAACTCCACGGAGGGGACAATACCTCTGCTGTGCACTGCTCCTGAAATACGATGTGGGCCAAAGATAGATTCATGGTGAGCCCCTGAAACACTGCAGACTTTCCAGGGGAGCAGGAGACACACAAGAACAACACAAGCATTTACAGCATTTAGTACTGGTAGTCACTTAGACAGCCAAGTTCTCAAGACATGTTTCTTGACCCAAAGCTCCATAGATCAACAGAATCAACAGGTGCATTTAAACCAAGCCTTGTTTCTTTTGATGAATTGTAGCTAGAATGACTGAGGAGCCTTTAAATTCTCAGATGGTTTCCCCATGTGTGTGGAAGGACATCCTCATCTCCCACATGACTTTCAGCCCTGGACTGCCATCACTTCCCTCTGCATCCACTCACTGTGAGACTGCTCTATGAATTTTAATTCCTGATACTGGGAAAAAAAAAAAAAAAAAAAAAAAAAAAAAAAAAAAAAAAAAAAAAAAAAAAAGGCAAGAAAGGGAAAATTTAAAAAAAAAAGGCAAGAAAGGGAAAATTTAAAAAAAAGGCAGCTGGACAGGATTTTTTTACTAGATTAGTGAGTTAAAGTGGCACACTCCAACAAATCCCAGAGCCAGCTCAAGCAAAAGGGAAGAATGAAGAATGTCTGTGAGCAGGGAGAGAAGGTAATGACTTTCCTCCTCAGACCACAATGAGGCTGAAGAACAGCAGCATACAACAGTCTTCACATGGCACTTTATCCTGACATTAGACAGGATTTTTGGCTAACTTTGACTCAAACCACGCTTACACCAAATTCTCTGGCCTGTCATGCACAGAGGAATAGACTTCACACTTTCACAAAAGCACCCAGGACTGTTTCCAAGGAAAGGTGGAGCTTCATTACACATCTGAACCAGGGTGCTTTGAAAAGACCCAACAAACACTGGTTCTAACAAAGGCCGTATCCTGGGACAAGATAAAAACATCTTTAAACAAACAACAACCAGTTAACATTCAGCAACGGGAAAGATCTGGGGCAGTTTCACCCAAAGACAGCCAAGACTGCCTTGCCAGTTACAAATTTATGAGACTGATAATCACTGTAACCATATGAAATACGAGAACTTTGAAGGTGACAAAAACACTGGTGACAGCAGGAATTTCACATCATTGTTTTTGAAAGGCGAGATTTTTATCTTTCCGGAAAAAACAGCAAAATGAGAATGAGAAGGCAGTCACTTCAACAGAAAAGGAGCAGTGAGCTCTGTTTGAGGAGCAGGAAATAAGACTGAAGGCAAACAGCATCACAAAAGGTAGGAGCAAGCAGAAAAAAAAAAAAAAGAGTATTTTTTTAAAAAAATGCATAGTTATGTAGCCCAGCCTACCACCTGTCAGGGAATTACAGAGGCAGATGGTTACCAAAAGGAACTGGGACAGATTCTTTTTCAGTAAAGGTTGCTTCAATATTTCTTTATTGAAAACTTGTCTTGATCAGATGCAGTACAGCTTCTTGATTTTTCTAGCAAGGAGTGGGACAGCTTTCTCTGTGCCATGAAACACAAACCATTTTAACAAACATGAGAGCGTCACCCACAGAACAAAGATTAAGTAAAGGCTAAAACTGGAGGCAAACTCAATCTTACCCAAGAATAGTTGACAAGTATTTGAAAGCAGAGACTGTTACGAAGACAGCACATCTACACTGTCAGGTATTTTTAGACAAATTAACATACTTTCATTTTTAGCTGATGTTTCCTTACAGATATGGGTATTTGGCCCCTTTTCTGTCTTTTTTTTAAGCAGTACACAGCGTCCTCTAACCTCATGATCTCATTGGAAGCTTTTGTTTCCCTGAAGTGTTCATTCTCACAGTTTAGCCCTGTTGAGCTGTAACATTTATCAGGACAGACTCCAAAAGAGTTGCCTGCTCAGCTCTCCCCTCTTCACTTACCTTAGAGAAGATTTAAAATGTTATAAACCTCCTTTGTGTAAAGGATGGACCTGCACTTATGCATTTCCTTACTGCTGAATAACTGATGTTTTATTGTTTACTCCTGTCAGCACCAACTACAGTTTAACCTTGAAAAAACATCATCTTTCTCTCCAAACTATTGCAGAAGTCCTCCATCCATCCTCCCTGTTTTGTGCCCTGCCTCAGTGTCACCTCATGTCTTGAGGCTGGATGTATATTGTTTTCCTCACCTCCTTGGTCTCTAATTGAAGGTGCAGGAGAAGGATTGAAGTCCGTTCAGGGGGGAATAAAAGCTTCTTTCACAAAAATGCTACTGAGATGACAGAGAGGAGTCATAGACACTGGCACTGTGCATTTCAGATGGGACAGTTGAGTTCCATAAAGGTTCTAACCTTCATTGTTCAAGCAGCCAAGCTGCTGCTTCCTAAATTGTGAGATCTTTTTTATTTCCACAGTGACCTAAGCCTAGAAAGACAACAGCCTTGAGAAGCCATCACCTAAAACCACTGCTGCACTGATAACCTCAGCTGCACCATAAACAAGGAAACTCCCAGAAAGCCTATTCCATTAAATTATGTTAGAGAGCCTTGGGAATGCTTGAGGAGCTCCTCTCTCTTTCCCTTGGAAGGAAGCATCCTTCACACACACAAGGTTTTCTGCAAACACCATCCACACAGGAGAAAGATGGCACAAGAAAGGCCACAACAGTCTCACAGCTTTTCCCAATGCTACTCAGAACCCGTAAGAGGTTCAGAGAGGGAACCACCAAAACTGCACTGCAAAGAGCTGGTTGGGGAGACAATCTACCACAAAACCAAACAGAATCACAGCCTGTGATAGAGAGACCAAGGTCTCTTCCAGGTGAGTTGCAGAAGTCATCCCTATCTGACAGCAAACCTCCATCTAAATCCTGTAAGGCAAGCTAAATTTGTGATGCCAGAATAATCCCTTGGAGATTGTATGATCCTGATCATCATGTCCTCTGTGCTTGGGAGTAAGACAGATTAATTTGCTGCTGACAGATGCCAGAATTCATAACAAGGGTTATAATTTCTGTGGAATGGAGCAAGACTATAGGTTGCTCCACACCCAAGCTCCCATGTTTTCCTTTACAGGTTTCACTTTCTGCAGGCTTTCAGGACATGGAGAAGCAGTACAGAAGCAAAGACACTTGCTCATTGAGGGAAGGACTCATGTTCTCCTATTTACACATAGTTTCAAAGAGCTATGCAAGCTGTGGTGCAACTTACTCTTATGTGGTTTTAACTTCATTTAAGAGTATATAATTCTTTTAAGTTAATGAGGGTTCTTAACTGGCAGCCTCCTTTTCACTTAATGACAAACCAGAATGAATGTTGTCTGAGGAAAAAAGCATTTTAAAAAGTGGTTTTAGGTCTTTTTTTTCCCCCTATGATTTTCAAATAAAGGCAAAATCATACTCAGCTGAAAAAGTGCGCCAGCTAAGAAAGAGTAGTATGACTCAAAAAAACTCACCCCATAACCGGAGGTGTTTGTTTATTTTTGAGGTATGGAGACATTTTGCAACTAAATATGACACTGAGTTTCCTGTAAGCAGCTTCCTTATATCGTGCATAACACTTTCTTGAAATTCACACTTTTTTCCCCTTCAGACTCAGAGTAAAAAGAGACTAATTCATGAAGCAAAAGTAGGTTTGATAGTCAGAGAACTCTAGATAAAAATAAGTCAAGCAGGAAAACAACAGTAGCAAAACTGTAAGCTTCCCATAAACACACTTCTCTTCCCTCCTTTTTCCCCTGCCTTTCAGATTTGCCCTGTTTGCCCTCTTTCTTGGCAGCATTACTATAATCAACACGATCATTTTTCCACCTTAGAAACACCCCCAAATGTATCAGCAAATGCCCACAGCTGTAACAGCAAAGTCGTGTTTCGTGCTTTTGGAAAACATTTATCCATTTACAAAGTATATCCACAGGAGAAGTGCAGCTCATGGGGAAATTGCCCCTTGTTGTGGTGGTTTTGATGCCGACAGCTTTGCTTTTAAGGGTCGCACTGGCATCTGCCCCTGACCGCAGCCAGGGGCAGGGGGCCAGGGCCACCACCCCTGTGCTGGTGACCCACAGGACGTACCTGTCCACTGGGGCGGGCAGCGGCAGTTGTAGGTGTTCACCCCATCCACACAAACGCCCCCGTTCAGGCACTTGTTGTTCGGGCAGTCGTCCACGTTGCGTCCACAGACGCTTCCCTCGAAACCTGGACAAGGCAGAAACAAGAGCAGGATGAAACGGGCTTCCAACCTCTTTTGAGGAGAATTCACCCCTCACGCAGCTTCCGCTCCTTTTATTTTCCTTAGACATTTGCCCTGTTCACCTGATCCTGATGAATCCCGACCTAGCAGGACTTTGTTGGATGCCTTTCCTAATAGCGTGCAGGTCAGGTGACACACTTAAAACACTTCCACCATGGGTAGATGGCCAAATACGTTTTCACAGCCCAAAAAGACATGAGGATTTTCTGTTTAAGTGACTAAGGAGCACTGTCTTTCAAAGCAAACAAAGCGAAGACCAAGTCATTTCGTTTACCATGAGATAAACTTGTCACTGCACACCAAGCATCAGTCACGACAAGCTTTTCCCATGGCAAAAAAAGTGCTGGTGTTCACTTCATGGATACCTCAGTCTGCCTAGGATATGGCAGAGAAAAGCCTTTCATGCTTTGAAAAGGGGCTTCTGAAGTCCTGATCTCTTCAGGGTTAGACAAGTCAGCCAATCAACAAATCAGCCACCATCCAAGTGATGCTTACATACTAAGCCCTGCCTGAAAAGCAGAAGAAATCAGATACCCTTCCCCAGTGAAAATCCAGGCTCCTAAATGAACACACTGACAAAATACTCTTGCTAGAACTCCCTCTCCTTTTCAAAGAAGGAGGAGTAGAGACATTAGGGATGGGAGCTGTCAGTGATGTGTCTTCCCCTTGATTTCCCCTGCTGATTTATTTCATGCTTCATTAAATAAACCTGCCATTTCTGCTGGATGAGGCAGCTATTTATCAAAGCACAAGTGGAATGCATGCTAATGTGGATGAAGTAAATAATTCCAGAACACACATGTTAATTTAAAACACCAGCTCTGCCTCTTCACTGCTTTGGAATGTAATATTAACATGACACAGTTGTCTCATCCAAAATCATGCTTTAACCCCTTTACTTTTGATGCCCTGTTCCAGACGCTTCCATACCATCTGTGTCAAGTTACACAGACCCTCTAAGCAACATCTGGTCCAACACAGATCGTGCTGTGTGGCAGATGAGACAGGGACTATAAAGCTCAGAGCCAGCCTCTCCAGACTACTGCTGCTCTCACTTGAGGTGATTCATTCGCATTCCCATCTCTGGAACTTCTCCAGCTCTACAGAAGGGCTGGGAAGTGCCAAGCTGTATCAAGTGCATTAGCATCAGCAAGGAACAATAGACTCAGCATTACAAAAAAAAAAAAAAACAAACAAAAAAACCCAAAAAAGCAAAACAACAAACCAAAACAACCAAACAAAAACTACAAGATGTTCAATTTTACTCTTGCCCTTCAAAGCTCTTACAACCTCCACCCAAGATCCTAGAAATTTCATGGCAGTAGGGAAGCTTAAAACAAAGACAAAATATAACATGCTTAGCCAGAGTCTTAATGATTACAGCAGCACTTTCCTGGCAAAAGCTGTTGAGGAACAACTACCAGGGAAAATAATTAGCTTTAGATCCCTATGTTTAAAACTATATAAAGCTACCAAGCTTGAGCAAAGGCTCAGCTGTAAAACACAGGGGTGTCCTATCAGCTTGTGTTTCAACTTGGGAGGAAACATCCCACTGACCACATATTGCACTCATGCCGGCACGTGATCAGCGTGGAAATACACCCACAGCCACAAAGACAAAAGGTTTAAGCTCTTATCTCTTCAGTTTGGATAACATGAAGAACAGCCCTACTTTCTAGTAAACAAATTTCTGACAGCAGGCATTTAAACTCTTTCGCTGTACTTCACACAAATTTAAAGTGGCCCAATTATTTCCAGAATAAAGCATGGAAGTCACCCCACTACTAAAATCCCACCAAGCTATTCTATATTTTCACATTTTAACCAGTTATACTGTTGAAGACCTGCTCTGAGATATGTGAGCTTTTCTTTAGCTGGGTCCCAGGATCTGATTTTGCAGTTATATAACCTGACTCTCTTCCAGAAAGCCACAGAGTTCACTGTTTTGATGTATTTGGACACCTGACACTGTTTCCTGCTCCCCTCTGTGCTGGGACTCACATGCTGTCCTGTGTTTTCTCCCTGCATGAGAGCAGTTTGCAATCCATATCCTGACTTTTGCTCCGTATCTCAAAGCACATCAAACTCAGGAATGGGAACCTCAAGGGGGAAAGTGCTCCCACTGCTAACAGCATGTTGCTCTTCCCCTAGTACACAGACTGACACAAGCAGATAACTTTATTCCTATGTCATCTGAAATCTCCACCCTCTTGCAGAGCATCCGATCCAATTCCCTCCAAATCTTAGCCCTTAGCCTTATTTCAACCTATAAATTACACCTCAGACTTCCTAGGCCAGTTTCAGGACCAGTTAGTACTGGGGACAGGAAATCATGCCTGAAAAACGTCATGTTATTTCCTGACTTAGGGCCTGCTGACAGGAAATCAGGGATGCAGAGAGCTGAAACTAAGCTGGGCTACTCAAGGCAGCGTCTGGGCTGCTCACCTGGAGCTGAGGGGCACCTGCCTCACCTGGGACCCCAAGGCTGCAGCCATGGAGACCCTCAGGGGTCAGGGAAGGTGCTCATCCCACAGCCCAGCAGGCAGAGGCTCCCCACCACGGGGAGCTCCGGGCATGCCGGTCCCGACCGGTGGCACAGCGTGACGCTCCGCCAGGAACCCGCGTGAGGTTCCTTCCTCTTCCCAGGAAGTGCTCCAGCTCTCATAAACAGCTCGCTCCAGCCTGACAGATCGTTTCCTGAACAAGCCCTTGGAATCCCCTAGGGTCCTTATCTTAGTTAATGGGTAATTATTTTGATGGATAACAATGAATAATCACTTTCCCAGCTAAGAACTTCCTCTATTGACTTGTTTAACATTCCATTAAAGGTTAGTTGCCAAATGAAGTCCTTTTTTGTCAAATATTTATAACTACAAGCTCATTCTTATATTCAAAGGAGTTGCTAATGCTTCAGGTTACGTCTCCTTCAAGGAAATACTTTTTTTCACTACTACACTGTTATGATTGACCTAACATGCTCACTTGTCTACAATCCTGTTCCTACCTAAATCAACAAAGCCCAGAGGAAAAATGATTAAGCTAGATGGATAAAAAACGAGGTTACCTTCCAGACAGATGCAATACCAATCGTGTATATATATAACTTCACTCCATGCTTGCCACCAAATGCTGACTTAACTCACATGGCTTCATGGATTACCTAATGCAGGATTTGTTTGTGTACATCCACAAGTGACATGGGAACCTGGGACTTTTAAATAGCAGCTGGACTACACTGTACATAAACAGTACTCGTGTGACAGAAAAAGCTACTGTGACACACAGCTCCAGGTTCTAGGTTTTTCCTACTTTTTCAAGCTCTTATTCTCACCTGTCTGTATTTATAAATAGATTAAACTCACTGAAAAGCTAAGAAGGAAACATCTACAGGAAACAAGAACCCATTTCAAGGCCAGTGCAGCAGTAGCCTAATTATGCCTGAACTTCTGCTTGGGCACAGTTTCTTCAAAGTACTTTCACAGGTCACAAGATGCAAAATCCTGTCAAAAACCACTCCAGCACTTTGAGATGTAACTGCCTCCTGCCTCTGTGGCCATAACACTCAGCCATGGCAGCATCTTAAGGGAGTCCAGAAGGGCCAGAGCAATTCCATTTATAGTCACAGTATCATCGGCATTGCTCCAATTCAGAGAGGGAGTCTAAAGTGGAATTTCTTGTCCATAATCTTGGCACTGTCTTCCAGAGGAGCAGGCCTTGTTCACATCCTCCCTAGGCGTGACAGGCCACCATTTCTCTTCTCTTTCTGTTGACCTTTCCTTCACAGACAGAACCTTTTCCAACACTTCAGAAATTTTGCTCTGCATGCTCTGCACTAAGAGGGGAAAGAAATGGCTGGGTGCCCTGCCTTTATCAGAGAGCTTAATGTAAGCATTTGGGCCTCTCCAACAGCTCCCTTTTTTGCTGTTTTTCAAATGACTGGTTTTAAAAATCAAGCTAGCAAAACAGCACAGCCAACTTAAACAAATACAGGAAATAGAAAAGTAAAGGCTCTCAGAGCTGCATTAACTCACCCCCACTATACACACTGTGTAACAAGTCAAAAAAGACAGCTAATAATCCAAAACGTGTGAGGAGTGTAGGTGTGTAACTGTTACTATAGTAATCTCATTTCCATTTCCTGGCCGTATTTCAGCCAGCCCACACACTTGTCTAAGGGAAAATCTGCTCCTACTCAGTCTCGTGCCCCTGTAAGAGAATCACTAAAGCAAACTGTCTCATCAGCTTGACAGGATCGAGTCCTTGCAACTTCATCTTTTTATCTTCTTCCTCCCACCACACTGCTCTTGCATGAGACCTTAAAGTCCTTGAACTGGCTAAATAGATCTGACTTTTAAGGAAATTCTGAATTGCTGGACCCGACTGTTAATCCAGAGATACTTGGTTTATCATTTTGTTTTTAAAAGATGCAAAGCAGAAAAGCAATAACTCCCTCCAGGGCAATGGTTAGTTAAGATACTGCATTTTCAAAGACTCTTTCAAAGCACTCTCCCTTCAAGCACAGTTAGAATAATCACTTTCAAAAATAAAGATGATCCATCCTTCTACTTTAACATTGACTTTGCTGATTCTTCCAAGTCACATGCTGGCTCAGACAACCCAGAAAGTTGTTGAGCAGAACCTAAGGTTGGCAGTGTACGTTTAAGGTCATTTGAGCCAACACCTCAAGATTCGGGTCTCCAAAAAGAGAACAATTTTCACAAGTTCTAAATGCCCTTTCCACACAGACCTGTGACTCCATATGATCCTCATGAGAACACAGCCACTCTATATTCATCCCAAACAGTATAGGGCAGCTAGATATTTCACATAAATAACAACAGAGACATGCTTAAGGGAAGAGAGTTTACTTTTCTAGATTACCACACACCGAGTCTGTGTGTGCCAAACTGCAATACACTCAAGTGGGAAGTCTAGTCAAAAGCATTTCCAAACAGTCAAGTTTCCCATGGAGTTGAATTACTCAGTAAAAAAAAAAATCAGCCTAAAAATACCCTGAATATGCAAAGACAACTAGTACCAGGCCCTGTGGTCAAGGCTGACAAGTGAATAGGAAGGACAGGATGGGACCAGCATCCCAACCAGGTGACACATAACCAGTGCAGCCCCTGATCCTGAGCTAGCACGTCACCCCTGCTGTGCCTGAACTCAGGGCAGCTAACAGCACCAGAAACAAGCAATCAGAATTGATCCGGAGACAAAAAGGGTGTGGTGAGCTGGAACCGGTATCTTGTTAGATTTGGAGGAGCTTGAGAAGGAAAAAAAAGAAGAGACTAGAACTTAGTGTATCTTAGGGTTATAGATGGAGAAGTAAAAAGACACATGTCCATTCTTCAAACACTGAAGTTAACTGAGGCATTTTCTGTCACAAAACTGTGTATTTGTAGATGCTGAAGTTTGTAGAATTTCACATTCCCTGTGGGCATTATGAGATACCACCCTAATCTCCTTGAATCCACCTTGTAGTTTTTACCTATTTTAGCCTCTGATTCTAATTGGCTTCCAAAGAAATTTGTCATTTGTAACCATCTCCCCTTTCCTTCCTGTCTGTATCACGAAATGCTGGCACCCAGAAATTAACACCTCACAGAGCTCCCCACCTTGCTGGGATTTCTCCCTTCCACCTGACATCGCACACACATCCCACAGAAACTCCGAGAGGAGTCCTCTGGAGGAACACAGACGGGAGTGCAGCAGCGAGGCTACAAACCCTGCAGGAGCGTTACCTGGCAGGCAGTTGCACTCGAAGGTGAAGTCGCTGGTCTGGTGGCAGGTGCCCCCGTTCATGCAGGGGGACGGGGAGCAGGGCACGTACACGCTCTCGCAGCGGTGCCCGGTGTAGCCCGGCTTGCACTGGCACCGGTAGGAGCCGGGCAGGTTGACACAGGTGCCACCGTGCTGGCACAGCCCCGGCGTGGCACATTCGTTCACGTCTATCTCACACTTCTGGCCAGTGTAGCCAGCCAGGCAGGTGCAGGAGAATTTATTTCCAGACACGCTGCAGGTACTTCCGTTGGCACAAGGCTGAGATGTGCAGGCATCAATCCACTGGCATTCCTTTCCTTTAGGAAATCAAGACAGATTAACAAAAAGTTATTTCTGTGGAAAACAGTATTTCTTTCATGCTGCCTCAAAATATTTACTGAACTAAATCTTTACAATCTTTACTACAGGAAAACTGATGTCTGCATTTTACCGTATTATATCGGAAATGGAAATAAATTTCTGGTTACAGAATGAAGCCATTTACCAGGTTGCAGCAAGATATAGAATGCTGTGATCTATAAAAATGACCTGAAGTCACAGTACACACACTGACAGTCACTCTTCTTCTACCTTCCCTTCAAGAGTGAAAGGAATAAATTTCCATGCTTTTCCTCAGGCATCAAAATACTGTTTTCCCATAGAAAGATTTTGCTGGCCAAATTTGCTTCTTTTTTTTTTTTTTCTAGAAACTAGACTCTGAATTCAAAGCCTAACAGCCACTCCAGAGTAGTTTCTGCATTCAGTTTTCCCATGTGGACAACCCCACAAGATCCAAATATTTTTCTGCTTACGTGTAAAGGGTAGGGAGTCTGATTCCCTATTCCCCTTTGCTTTTTTTGGTCATGAAGTCATTTAGACTTCCTCTCATTTCCTGTGCTGGAGCTAGAAAATTTGAGAGCGTATTACAACTGCCCCAGAACATTCCAGGGTGAAGCTGTTCCCAAAGGAGGGGGTCTGGAGGCACAAATGCAGAAGCCCACCTGTGAAACCTGGAAGACAGACACACTCGTACGTGTCCTGGCCGTGGGGGTGACAAATGCCTCCGTTCAGGCAGGGCTGGGACACGTAGCAGAGGTGAGATTCTGAGTACTGACATTCCTCCCCCGTGAATCCTGGAGCACACTTGCAAGTTGGTTTTCCTATCAGGGATGCAGCTTCACAGGTTCCCCCGTTCTTACAGGTGTTGCTTTCACAGGGGTTTCTGTACTGACAGTAGTCTCCAAGAAAGCCTTCTCGACACCTGCAAGAGAGAAGAAATGAATTGCAGCGCTCCCACCTGAAGCCCCACTGTTCTGGGAAGATTCCAGGAATGAAATCCCATGACCATGGAAAGCCTTGAAGTTTGCCATAATTGATGGTGACACTAACAAACCTAAAAGGCTGACGTCACACGCGTAACAGGGACTTCCTGTGGGACCGTCTCAAATGAGACCACTGAAAACTTAAGTGCAAATGGTGAAATCGCTCATTGCAAAATAAATACCACATTCAATCAGAGCTGTATCAAATGCAGAACCTTTTTGCACTTCCCTTCAAAACTTCAGTAAAAGCCTAAGACTTAAAGAACTGCTGAGTAACAATTCGTTGCGCCTACTCCCATTCTAACAAACACCCTATTTTAGAAGAAAATCCAGCCGTTTAATAAGGCATTAACACCAGGTATTGTCCATCTTCCAAGAATATTTATAAACATTGTACAAATGCAGTGTCTGGGGACCTGGAGCTCTGCAGCAGATCTTTCTCCATAAGGCTCCCGTGAGACAGGAATACACTGTCCTCCTCATGCTGATAAGTGCATCTGGGACTGGGACTTGCTGAAGCCTGCACTCAAATAGCAACACAAGCACTGCAGTCAGGTCTCCCACGCCCCTGGTGAGCACCCTAACGACAAGGTCATTGTTCCTCTGTCTCCCACAGAAAAACGAGTACACACACACTATCTACAACCAGGACAGTATTTTATACAAAGATCTCCAACTGCAGAATAATTCTGCAGTTACTTCTCTCTAACCTAAACTTATGTCAATACAGTCTGACTACGCTTGTCAGCTGTAATCCATCTTTTAACTGGCCTTTGTACTACAGATTTACCATTTAACTTCCAGAGACGGAGGATCGAGGCAAGCAAAGCCCACCTCTGTGCCCCCCACCCCCAGCTCCATTTGCTTCTATCACATAGCAGAAAGCTGCAAGGGGACATTCTGAATAAAAATAACACCTAACACACAGGACTGTCCCCTTGCAGCTCTTTCTGTAATGCACAGCTGCCTGCTGTAACTGGTGAATAACCCAAGATACAGCCCAAGAGAAGATGTATTTAATCGTAAAAAAACAAAAAACACCCAGATGTGATTAGCATTAGATATGCTTTGTTCAAGATCAGGAAAGGGGAAATTATTAAATCAATGAGTTACTCATATCTGAAAGGATGAGATTCCAACTGCAAGAAATACACAAAGCCTCTAGTCCTCAAGCAGGAATGTAACAGTGAAGAGACTGCTTTTCTTGTAATGCACTTAAGAGTGTATGGTAGATTGGAGGGGGGAAAAGCAAAATCACACAAACAATAAAAACCACCACCTTCAAAAAAAACCCCATCACATCAAAACCCCACACCTAACCAGACAGGCTGCAAAAATTGGTTGAAAAATCAAAGAATGGACATGAAGTTGTGTTTTAAACAGAATCCTACAGGAATCTGCCTTTGTTCCTATGCTATTCAACACATCTATTGATTATTAACAATGGAAAACATCAGTGCTGGTCAAATATGTAGGTAAGAGAGAAGACAAGTTCTTGACAGAGTAGCAACATGCTTAACAAGGCTGTTAGCACCCAAAATGCACTTTAGCACTGCAAAGTCATACATCTAGAGACATAACACATAGGGTATCCCCCCCAAAACAGGAAACTGAGATGAGAACAACACACTTGCTCTGGGGATTCCTAACAGCCAGATAAATGTGAAATTCTAGCGTGACAGTTTGGCCAGGAATACTTTACATGTATGGCAAATATAAAGTAGGAATAAATGAGATTGTGCTGCACCTGATAAATGCTTGGTACAGCCACTACATCAGTTCTGGTGTTTGTTCTTTAAGAGGGAATAGCTCAAATGAATTCAAAGAAGCCAACAGTAATGATTAATAGAAAACTCTGGCCACAATGAAAAGCTCAGGTGGCTCAGTCTATTTAGCAAAGGGAAAAGGGAACAAGACAGTTAATCAAAAGTTCCAAGTGCCCACTATGAAACACAGATTTAACAACAATTCCCAGGCTAAAAGATCTGGGATAACAGAACTGAGCATTTAAAACTTTAAGCTGGATGAATTCAAATTAGAAAAAGGGTAGTATCTTTCTTTTCAGACACAGACTTCTACACAGTCTCTCAGCAGCAGAGAGAAACAACTGGAACAATGCATATAAGGTTGTAGTGGAATTTCTCCATCACTCATGCTTGTTTAAAAGAACACCAGGATTGGCTGTTTCAGGGAGAGTATGCACGCTAGTTCAAACAAAGCTATTCAGAGAGGTTATTATCCAAGTTATGCAAGGGGTCATTACTGGATGACCACAACTGTTTTTTCTCATGTTAAATTTTATTAACTAGCTTTAGCCATATGTCTAAAGCAGGAAAGTCATATGTGCATAATTGTAATTTACCATTGCCCACACCCAGATCAGGCTCCTTTCACCATACCTTAATACTTTCAACTTCATACCCAAGAACAGACATGAAAGGAAGGGTTTTACAGGGCAAGGCAGGATTAATAAAGTTACAGAAAGCAAATCCTGAGACAGTAGCAATGCAGAGTATCCTCTGCCTCCTGTGCCATCCTTGGTGTAACAGCCCAAGGCTGTGGGCCAGCATGAGCTGCAGCCACATCACACGAAAGGCAGTCTTGGGCTATTCTGGGCCTAAACCACACAGGCTATAGGCTTCCTTTAACATCCAAAGTCTCTCCTTGCTTCAGGTTGGAAACCAGTCCAAACGCCAGCGGGTTTGTAGGAGCTGGATCGCACCGAGATCTGGCACCCAGCAGAGACAGCTGTGCCAGGAGCTGGAACGCCGCTCGACTCCCACGGCACTGGAGCCTGCAGACAGAGCGCTGCTCCTGCTCAGAGGCTGTCTGGGCAATCTCAGCTACATCACCTCTCTGAGCATCGATGTGCAGCTGATGGTTGTGTGAAGACAAGCTGAACTTCAGCCCCAGAAGTCTCACAAGGCTTGGTTACGGGGATTTCTCCTGGCTTCATCCCTGCCAGGCAGCAGCGCACCAGGCTGCTCGGACAGCGCAGCACATGCACTTGCAGCTCTCTTTAGCACGCAAGAAACAGCAACAAACCAGAGCCCCGCAGAACCCCACCCCGGCCATCTCATCAGACAGCCTCCAACACCACCCACTCCGCCAGCAACTGCAAAATAAACCAAAACACACCTAGAATTTAAGTGCTAAAGTGCTTTTTCACTGAAAGGCTGTAAAGCAAACCAGAAAGTCTAGAGAAACTTTTCACGTTTTGTCCTCAAGTAAATAAACCCCCAAAATATGTCTTGTCTCCAACCCCCAACACTCAGGGACACTGGAAGGTGCATTTAACTGTTGCCCCTAGACAAGAGGGAGAAGGGAGCCTAAACACTGATTAAGAGTATTGCTGGGACGAATTAAAAGGAAAACTGAGATATGTGCTCTGAGACAACCATCACCCACAAACAGCCCAGCATTTTGTACACAAATATTCTGGTACAAAGTTGAAGAGCACTCCAAGACCAGGCTTGTTCTGGTATCTTCTGAGGCTAATCAGAAAAACATGAGGGAGCGCTCCCAACAGGGAACAGCAAAACCTCTTTCAGCTTTAGCTCTTTTTATTTGGAAGAAGGAACATGCCTGCCTGTGGAAAGATGGTAGGTCAGGTATCCATGGCCCTTGTACACACCATTTTGTTCTCCTCCTGGAGAAGTGCTTGGTCACAGAATTTTGCCCTCCAGCAATTCAGTGCAATCCTTTTTGAATGTTAAAGAACAAAAAACCTAAGGTCCAGATTTTCAACCGTGTCTCCTGTCATCAACATTTCTAGGCACAAACACTAGTAATTTAGTTCTAAACGTTGGTGTAGACAAAACTGCAAATATTTGCTCCTGATTCATGTTGGGCACCACATCGTTTGACTAAAAACAGAGGCACACACTGAAAACACGCAGTCTAAGTCCAGACTTTTTTAAAGGATATGATTAAACTCAACAGCAGCTCCAGCTTCCCACCACCCCTGCCCTGCTCTCGTCCCAACCTACTCTTTCAAGTTCTCTTTAGGAGAGGAAAAAAAAACCCACTTGCCTACAGAGCAGCTTAAAATTGTAGCAGCTTGTGTCAGCTCCAAATGACATGCTCAGAACAGGAAACCAAATCTTTTCCAAATAAAAGCCACTGTTTCTCCTCAGTTTTCCATCTAACACTCAGAAAAAGAAACAGGAAGATGAAGTTTGTTCTGGCACTTTCTGGAAGCACATGAGGTCTCTTAACCTGCTTCAACAGAAATTTAATCTTTTAAGAACAAATTTCACATATCGCTTGATTCAAATCATGAATTCTGAAAGCTAGAGAGTTTGAAATGGGAAAATGTCCTGTGGGCTGCATCAGCTATGCAGCTGCTTCTAATTAAAGCTTCTCCTTTACTCTCTCTGGGCTACTTTCCAGCACAAATACTTTAGAGCTCAGCCTTTTTT
>VZSR01002395.1:855738-870848 GCA_013398615.1 Brachypodius melanocephalos | reverse complement strand
TTTTCCCTCCTCCTTTTCAGCCCCAGCCTGCATTTGCCTTAGCTCAGGCTCTCATGGAGCTAAACAACAGACGTAGAAACAAAACAAAGGTATTTATCCAAATTTGAAGTATCCACAAATCCAGAGAGCTGCATTCACTCTAACAATCTAATACTGCAAATCACAGTAGAAGACTCAAAGCTGTTCTCTTGGCTCTTGTGCCACAAAACTACATCGAAATTACCCTCCAAACCTTAGTTCTCTCCTGCTTTCAAAAGACTTCTGAAAAATATGTCTGGTCTGTTGGAAAAACTTCCTCATCTGCTGTACTATATTTGCCTGGGCATAAGACAGACTCTTCAAATGCACCTTATAGACAATTTTAACCAGACTTCCAGATGTTTGATTTTCATGGGAGTTTTCTACTCAGGCCCATGATATCATCTGGAGATGCACAGAAGAAAGCAGATGGTTTTAATTTAAAAAGCGAAGGGAAGAATTTCCTCGTAGTCCTGCTTCTCCCCCCTCCAACCCAACACTCCCTCCACTTTGATTGGGAGACGCTTCATCAAAGAGGGGAAAAAATTCCGCCTGATGGCTGACGTGAGAAGGGTCCCAGCTATTTTGTTACAGATTTTAACCAGACTTTCCTCTGGCTCCCGGGTTCTGACTCCCACACCTACACCTCCTCTCAGGAGGGAGAACAGGATTCTCTGGTTAGCTTTACAAACGCTCCTTCCCCGTGTCTCAAGGCGCCCATTTATGCGTCATACTTTGAATGCAAACGATGGGATGGGACGTCCTCCCTGCCCTGCCTTTAAAGCAGCACACAGCTATTGTTCCCAGCCCACAGAAAGTGCCTCTGCAGAGAGCCACTCCACAGTGCTCCACGCAGCAACAGCAGCCACAGTCTGGACAGACAAGGTTTAGTTCAGCTTTTTTTCACCTATCAGAGCTCTGAGGAGCTTTTGGTGTGCACAGGTAACTCACGATAAAAAACTATGACTGAAAGTCACCACTCTGTTCCCAGAATCTAAGCTAGCAGTGTGTGTGTACTCTCCCCTTTCGCCTTTGCCCTGGTCTCAAGGGTCTCCTTTAACTTTTGAAAGGAGACAGAAGGAAACAGAAAAGGGCAGACCATTCTCAGAAAGGGACAACCTCTCAACTTCTGCATTTAGCCTCTTCTGGAAAACTCTCAGCACTCATCCTGCTACAAGGTCTCCTATGGGTATTCCCCATTCACTAGCCTAGGAGTCATTAGTCTCTCGAGACAGATCCTAAGCAGATATAAGCTGCAGTCTCAGAAGCAGTTCTGGGATCTTGGATCTTGCCTTCAGCCCCAGAAGTCCTCTTAAATCCAAGTTAAAATTAATTTACGAAGATCCATCTTGAAAGAAAGGTAGGTCAAAAACCTTGCATGGGAGTTGAAGTTACTGCAGCCAGAGTTAGGATAGAAGCCCCTTATTGCCATGCCATTGCTGCTTTGAGTTTAGCATTTTTTGGAGGTCCTCCTGTTGCCATAAGATGCAGAAACTGTATCATGCTACGTAAAAGGTGGACAAACTTCAGCTTATGGTGAGAGAAACACTGCTCACTGAAGAGGCAGAGGCACACAAATCTGTACAAACCCTGGCAGCCTGGGGCATGAAAGGATGTGCTGAAAGAGACTGTCCCTTTGGCACTCCAGTGTCCCCATTTGACTAAGCACAGCTCTGAGGTTTTTTACATCATCAGGAGTAACAGAAGACCTTAGTGTTAAAGCAGTACTTGGTTTCACAGGGGGTACAGCTATCCCTTCTGGATACACAAATTGCAACAGTCCTAAGGTCAGAAATTCAGTCCTCAAAGCTTGCCAAGCACAAGAAGTAGCAATGCCCAGTTTCCTCCCTAAACCTTGCAGCACCCCTTTGTCAACTCCCTTCTCACTTCTGCTTCTCTCCCTGGCACAGCCCTGCTTCTGCTCCCTGCCACTGGAGTGGGAAGCTGGGAGAGGCCACAGCTATGGAACATGGGGAAATCAGTTAAGAGACTCTCTGCTCTAGGGCCCTGCCCCATTCCAAGCAGAGGCACCTCCCAATCCTGCATCCACCTGCACCAGAGCAGATCCTTGTGCACAGAAAACAGCAGGCAGCGATGCCAAAATCTCTGCTCTGCTTGTCCTTGAAACAGCTCCCTGTGCCCACACCTTCCTTCCCAGCCTGCTGCAACTGCAGGAATGCTGCAAGTTCACAGAACTGTCCCATGGACTCCTCCTACTATTGCTTCCTGGTCATCCAGCAGCAGGGAGACAAGAAATTGCTTTGCCGTGATGGTCACAATCAGCATTACGCAACGAGGAATTGCCACCCTGCTTCCCTTTGGATACAAGAGGATACAAGGCTCCTTTCGTGTTTGACACCTCAATATGTAAAAGGCTGCCTGGAGATGCTTTGAGGGAAAAAACCCCCACCCATCACAACAACAAAACACCCATCACAGTGCAAAGCAAAGCCAAACTCCAAACTGGATCTGCCTTTTGTCAAAGCAGGACCCAGAAAGCTTGGAAGGACGGGTCCCCTTCATTGCTGCTGCAGATACAGATATATTCTGTGGAATAAGGCCTGCATCCTCACCATAAGAGTCACTGAATGAGTGTAGAAAAGAGCTCTCTCACAAAAAAAAATCTGGCTTTGGAAGACGCAAGCACAGGAATGTGTAATTTTCTAAATATAAAATCAAGGTCAGAGTAGGTCAGTAACTTTATCGAGCAGTGGCACAGAATGACAGCCATGAGCCAGCAGCGTCACCAGGGGAACAGAGCTACTTAAAGGGCGCTCACAAGAGCGATCTGATAAAGCTCCAACCTCGGCCTCCTCACAAGAGTCACAATCACTGTTCCCATAACAGATGCCAGATATGCCATCAGAAAGGTTTCTTAGCAGAAAACCAGCTTTCTCTTCCAATGGAGTAGATGCTGCAGGATTTTCAAACAAAGGAAGCTGCTTCAGCAATATGCTGCCATCCGCTGCTGGGCCAAACATCTACACTAGGTGTTTTGTTATCAGTGCTTACTCATATCTTATCACATTTGGTTATTGCTGATGCAGGTTCTCCCTCAGCAGTTCACCTAGGAGACAGCAAGACTGATGGGATGGCCCCACCACACACTACAACAAACAACTCAGCCAAGAGGAGATACAGAAAGAGGAAGAGAGCCTGTTATAACAACTTACAGCCCAGCAGAGGAAGTACTGCAGATAACTTTAAGAAAGTGGAAGGAGTGGAGATGCTGCTAATCATTGAGAGATCCTGCAGAGTCAGAAGCCAAGCCACTTGTTTTAGTAATAAATTCAGTTTCCTGAGCAAAACATTTCCAGTCTCACAACCATCAAAAATTCAGAATGTCATTTAGGTTACTAAACTGGAGAGAAAGTTCCCCTATTTAGAGTTCCTCATAGTGCAGGAAAGAAAAAAAAGTTTAAACCAAAACAGGATGCTAAGAATCAGCTTGCTAAAGGTAGAAACTCCACAGCTGAGGTGGGTTTTGCTACTTTTTCCCTTCCCTTCTGCAAAAAATGTGTTCCTGACCCAGAACTAAAAGACACATACTAATCTCTGTATACAGCTCTTTGTTAGCCTTTCCAATTAATGCAGCACCTGCAAAGGAACTGAGCTGTTTCTTGAAGGAGGGGTTGGTTTAAAACCTGCAAGAACACTTTGCACAACAAGGAGGAAGGCAACATTATTATTATAAATGTGTGTTAAAAAAAAATGTAACAGTGGTCAAAGCTGCCATTGTAATGAGGGAAATGCGTCAAGATCTGGACTGCACTACAAACAGTGCAGAAGTTAATCAGATGAACCAACTTAGGCTGTAAAAAACAATTGTTAAGACATGGTTTAGAGGAAAATGCAAGCTGGAGAAAATGTCCTGGGGAAGGTAAAAACAGCACCAACATCAATACCAGTCTTGTTTATTACCTTTATTGTGACCTACATACTTTGGCTCCAGACTAACATGCTTAAGTACACATCAGAAAGATCTAAAAAAAGACACCTATTTCTTGTTTCAGTCTTAAAATACAAGTGAAAAGCAGGAAAACTTCCTGCTCTCTTTTCAGAAGGGCAGCTCCTTTAAGCTGACATCAACATAAAAGCAAGAAAAGGAAAAGAATAGGAAGAAGTAAGAGTTAGAAATTTTAAAAGAAACTTACAGGGAATAACAAGTTATGTATTTGGTTTTCTGTGGCCTTTCTGTACATCAGGTATTGATTTGAACCCAATGAGAGAACCTCAAATTAGATTATGATTTCCCCTTTGTGTGCCATAGGTGCAATTTAAGTACATCGAGCTCTGTGTACCACATTAATAGAGAACTAAAAGTTGTGGTTAGGGAAGATGGAAATGTAAAGAAGGCTGAGGAGCAGAACTCTGTGTTAGCTGAGCTAAATCAACATGAGAAAATTCACTTATATTTGAGGAATGCTGGCACTAAGATAATGTCTTAGCGTGCTAGAAAATGACACAACTTGAACTGATGAACCAAACAACCTTTAGAAAATAATCTGGTTACTGCAGACGTGGTAAATTAACCCAGCCAAACAAAGAGGATTCATCTTTTGGCAAAATATCACTTCATTAAAAAAAAATAATAATCCAAGTACTGCAGTTTGAAAGGTGAACTGCATTTAAATAGATGTGATATTTTCCAGATAACACGGCTCCTGCTGATGAGCTTTCCATGCAGCAACAAAGTGAAGATGGGTGTCAAGATTTATCAAAATCCACTTACATGACACAAAAAAATGGAAGCTTGGTTAAGGGGGGTTGTTAGTGTGTCTTAGCAACTCACAGGTATTACTTGCTCTCAAGCAGTAGAAGGCATTTGGCACACTTCAGAGTACAGAATAGTTCTGAAAAACC
The DNA here is from genome assembly GCA_013398615.1 of Brachypodius melanocephalos. Classification (NCBI taxonomy): domain Eukaryota; kingdom Metazoa; phylum Chordata; class Aves; order Passeriformes; family Pycnonotidae; genus Brachypodius; species Brachypodius melanocephalos. The sequence continues at coordinate 865,967 of VZSR01002395.1, read as the reverse complement.
TCAAAAATATTTAAATTGAGGCTGGAACTCTACAAAGTAAGGTGAGCTATAAGATGCAGAGCAAGTTTCAACTTAGCTTGTGGGTCTGGAAACAAGGTGCAGAGTTTACCTCTATGATGGGTTTGGCCTAGCGTAAAGAAATCCAACTGACAAGATCCAACCCAAATACTGAACAAGAATCCCAGATTTCTTTTAGTACAAAAAGGCAGCACACAAGAACTAATGCATTATAAAGAAACACCAACTGTGCTAAAACTGTTGTGCTGAAAGAACCCAGTAAGGGATTCCTAAAAATTCACATTTCCTTTCTGGTTAAGGTCCTGAAGGAAAGAAAATGGGTAATTAAATTGGTTAGAAATGAAACCAACTTACTTGCAATATCCTGTACCATTTTGATACGGAATGCACTTTCCCTCATTAACGCATGGCTTGGAGTCATCCATACACTGCAGAGCTGAAAGAAAAGAAAAGAAAACAACCATCAAACCCATAGCCACAATACATGTCAGGTCAAAGCTTCATTAGCGTATTCGGGGGAATGAAAATTTTATAGGACTGGAACAAAAACAAAGACACTATCACATAGTTTAATTTCACTTCTGGCAGCATCAAAAGAGCCAGACTGAAAGAGGAATCAAATACGGATTTGTTCATCAGGCAAACAAATCTTTCCAGAATTTCTTTAAGGTAGGTTTTCAAGGCAAAGTGTGCAGTAATTCCAGCAAGCTCCAAAGACAATCATGTCAGCACCTGCATACTTTGGGTTAAGTGTCCTCAGTTACTACTTTCTGATCAAAATTCTGGACTGAAATTCTCTGAAATACAAAGCAGCCACTCCTAAGCCTTCCTCCAGAATACTTTGTCTCAAATCCTTTCCTTCTTTTTTACTATCCCTAGCAGTACCTGGCACTGAAACTGGGGCATCTGACCCTCATGAACTGACCTGCTGAATGTCACCAGCAATCCAGAATTTGCTGCAACATGTACTGTTGTGGCCCTCTGGTTTCAGACAGGATCGTGTTTGCAAGTAAGTAGAAAACATCAGAGCTGTTAACAACTTTCAGCAAAGAATTTGGTATTTCTAAGCAGATGTTCTGTAACTCAAACTTGACATTTTTGCTACTCTGTTTTTACAAAGGCATTAAGTGCGACACAGGTCAGGGCCAGTCAGTTTTTATCTTAGTCTACTGGAAGCTCTAGTGAGGTCTGACCGATGGAACCTCCAGCTCTGGCAAGTGTTTTTTCCTTCACAGGGACCTGAAGCAGCACTCAGCCCCGGGCTCTTTCCAAAGTGACCGGAAGGGTGAGAATGATGGAAGCTCTGCAGGAGCAGAGGGCACTTAGGAACCACAAAAACTGAGCCATTCCACCTAGACCACAGCCTGCCGTTTGAATACCACCAAACTACCAGATAAAGCTCTCAGAACCAGATCAGCTGGGTCCTGTCCTGAACTTATCCACTGACCAAGAAGTCATGAGCTCTTCCCAGCCTCCAGTTCTGCCTCCTGGCCCCAAACTCACTCACTTCCATGCCTTTATGGACCCCCTTTCCACAACCTTATTGCATTTAGGAAAGCATTTAACCAACCTTAACTAAAGGCACCTAAAGGCACCAGTAATATCCAACCACCTAAACTGCCCCCTTGTCAGCCAGCTGTTGTAGGGTTGACTGCCCCCCACCTTTTTTTTAAGGATGGTTTTCCTTTCCTCAAGTGGGACTAAATTTTCAGCACAAACTCAGCAAGGGGCATGAGGGAAAACTGGTCCATACCACCACTGAGGTTGATAAGCTGGTGACTAAGGAATGGGACTCAGAAGAGTTAACACAGCAGTCCCACTGAGCTCTGCCTGCAAACCAACCAAATTCAGTCCAGCAACTGGACAGTTTGGAACAGACTCCAGTTCTGCTGTCCAGGGCTTGAAGTGTTATTTCTCAATAACCCTGGAGCACATAAACAGGTCACACGGACTACAAGGCACTATAGGAACGTTTCACGCTTGCAAACCCTATAGAGAATACAGTTAAATTAAACCCAGTTCCCCGGGAAAATTATCAGTGTTTCCCACAACACAAGTATGCTTGTTGCTGTTAACTTGATTTCTGAAAAAGGGGCACTTGGATGGCGCTGCTTCTGCAGAGCTCTCAGGAAATGAACAAAATTCCACTCTGAGCCCCTTTCAGATAACCCCTGAGGTCAGGGTTACTAAGCGACAGAAATATTAACACAGATTTTGCATGGCATTCCCCCCCACAGCGGGCAGAAACACTTAGGCTGACTTGCACCTGTCTGACAATTTCTATCCCATTTAACCGCAACGTCCACACGGCTTTGACTCCAAACTTCATCTGCTGCTGTCTAACACTGCAGCAGCTTGTTTTCACGGCAAAGATTAGCTCTAGTTAGCAGGGCTCTGTTACACCGTGTCCAAGAGAAACCGCTCTGTGTCCAAGGGAAAGTGTCAGGATTCCAATGACTCCCACCACTCAGGCTACTCCAGAGAGATGGAGGAGGGTTAAAGCGAGCTGTGCCACGTTTCAGAGAGCCAGGAGGAGAACCAGCCTTGGTATTCTCATCTCACCACCTTGAATTTCCACTCTTTTCACACCAGTCGAGCCAGTGAAGCAAATACTCAGAGGATTATTTCTTTTGTGCTCGCGCTTTCAAACACAATTTTGTAATCTCGTGGAGTACCCGCGTCCCCAGTGAGAACTGAGCAGCCAGTTGATTTTGTAACCCACATAGTAAAAGCTTAACCAGCACTTGGCTGAAAACACCTTCCAGCACAGCCCCACGGAGGGAAACCAGAGGCTGATGGCTCTCGGGGTCACAGTAAAGATCCCAATCAAGGATTCCAACTTGGTTTGCTAGGCCAAATACAGACACAGCAGAGAGGTTTTAGCAAAGTAATGATTAATTTTCCTCGGGTTTTTGACAAATTATTCCCACCTTGAACTCCTGTTTAGCAGGCCATTAAACTACTACCAGTCATTAGAGTTCTTTCACAGAGACAATGGGACAATAAACTTTTAAATGTATATTTTGTTTACAGTAATTCAGAAGTGAAAGAAGCTAAGAAAACAAATACAAAAATACTTTATACTTTTTCAGCTTTAGACTGAATAGAAATACTTTGAAATGCAACTAAAGGTGAAGTGAATGTAAATGTAGCCATATTCTATATTAAAATAAGCATTAAAGAGTCATCTGACTTCTCTTGGAAAAAAAAAAGAAATCACAAGGGAAATAGAAGACTACAGTTCTCACAGTAAAATTAGCATTTCTGTGCACAAAGCACTGTCTTCCTGTATTTCACTATATCTTTCATTAAAATTTCACAACACATGCAAAACCAAGGCATTTCAACATGAATCACTTCAAAAGCTACTTCTCTGCTACTCTACCACGTTGTGATCAATTAAAAAGTGCCAGAAACTACCTTCTACCTCAGCCAGCATAAAAAGTTTGTTTTGCTACATGCATCGTGTGAACTGGAAATACTCTGGTGTGTACAGCACGGGAGAAGGCAGTCTTGTCTTGCCTTGAAAAGATAAAGCCACTTTTCTAGAAGCCATATATAGACAGCATCAGCACACTGTCAAGGCTCTGACAGCAGCTTTCGACAGTTTTCTTCTGTGTTTAACACAAACAGAAATGGTGAATTGTTGGGTGGTTTTCTGGGCTTGCCATAGCCCAGCAAAACCACCGAGACTGCCAGAAGGTGGGTTAGCCTCATGAATTTTTGGCGTGTCACAGAGATATTGGGAAGCCACCCCCTGCTTTTCAAAAGCTGGCTTCTCATGGGGAGGGCAGGACATTCCAGAAAGGAATGCCCAATTTCCAGCTTGTCACTGCAGCCAAGGTTGAAGAACTTCTCAGAAAAGGGCTCTTGAGTGCAGGCAAGATGAACACTCAGTGATACTACCCAGCCTGGAGTCCATACCAACCCTTGCACATGCCTGCATTGAGAAGCAAACTAACCTGACATTTAACATCCTACCAGTATCTTCCAAGGCCAGAGGGAAAACCAGATAACCACTGTTGTAAAATGAGCACAAGACACACTGTAGGGAAAGCTGTGATTTTTGACATCCAAGCTCACACAACTGGGGCACAATCATGCCTAGATTTAATTTTTCTTTTTGGCTAAAGAGACAGTTACAATCTAGGGGAAAAGAAAAGTTTTGTTTCTGCCTCAGTGTTCTTTACAATGCCAAGATGATCTGGATGTCGTGATTTGGTTTCCACACTTCATCTGCCGTAAATTCAAATATTTTCTGGGCTATAAAATTAAAAGAAATAGTGTAGGATTAAGATCACAAGCTGTGTCAGACTCCAGCTTTTAAGAGAACTTTGTTATAGGGAAATCAAGCCATAATCAGAGCAAGTCTGAAAGGGCTTTGTTGTAACTACCCAAAGGAAAGTGATGCCAGTAAACTCCTTGCCCACAAGTTCAGAAAAAGTCAAGCAGAAATAGAAACAAAAAATGCCAAAACAATTAATGCTGTGAGAAGGAGACATTATAAAGCTAATTTCCTGTAGCTTTGTGATTGATTATCCTGCATCTCAGAAGGTGCAGGCTCTGACCAGAGGTTTTATTTTAAATAAGGGGAGAGCGATGTCCTGGCAGAGAACACAGACGAGTTGTTGGTATAGCTTTCTCCTTGGGAGGACACTACATGTGCCTCGCTCCTCTTTCTGTCCACAGGTGCTTCATTATGTTCATAGAAACTCAGTATCAGAACTGAGACCTTTGTCCTACGTGGTTAGAGCTTGCCCATAGGTTCAAAAGCTTTCTTGTGGTAGTGCATGGAGAACAACCCACTTGAATGTAGGAAAAAAGTCAAGCTAAAAACGCATTTAAGACTAGACAAAAAATAAAGGAAAAATAGGTTTCTATAACCTTTTTGCAGTCAGTGAATTTTCTTTCTCGATTGAGATTCATGAGAAACAGCCTGCCAGTTCAACTGTGCTATCCATTATGTATGAAGGGAGTGGAGGAAAAAGGATTTGAAGCCCTCAAACAACAGCAACACAAGACGCATGGAAAATCCCATGCTCAAGGATGCTTGTCAGAGGTGGATCAGCTCTGAAGAGGACAGACCATCAGCGTGCCCAGAAACACCAGTTACACAACAAATCGAGGGGGTCTCAAATTCCAAGGGAGAGAAAGACAGCTGCTGATTCCCTTCAGGAAAAACAGAGCGTGAAAAAAGCAGTTAATTCTGAAACATGAGGTACATTCTGCAGGAAGGTCCTCGATGTGCAGAAAGCGACAAAATGCTTTCACAGCAGCACAACACACAACTGCTGGAAGAGCTGGTAAGGAGTAAGCAGCACTGTACATATGGAGAGAATACCCAAAGATAACCAAATTTTGGAGGAAAACCACAAAGGACTAATTATGCTGTTCACTAACCTCAAGAGATTACAGCTCCAGTAAGATTATATAGCAGGGGAGAAACCACTAGTAAATACCAGCTAGCTGAAAATAGCTTTTTTGCCTTTTTTTTTTTTTTTTTCCCCTGAAGAACAGATCATCCTATGGCAGGAACATGGAGGGGGAAGGAAGCAAACTGGCAAAAATCTTTCCTGTGAAAAAGCAGTAAAGCCTTATAGTCAGTTCAGATTTAGAAACCATTAACATTTGGGGAATTTAAACAAGCTGACCAGTTTGCACTTCACACACAGAGGGTACTAGTTAAAGGCAAAGCTTGTCTACAGGGCATGGAAACAGTCTGTAAAGTGAATTGCTTTAATCAGATTAAGACATCTCCACTGTTTTTACACACAAAAGCCTGAAATCAATTGGATAATGCAAGACTCATCAACCGAGAAGCTAAGTAGAGCTCAGAGAAGTGTGAAGGCAGTCAACCAACACCCTGTAGCTTTTGAGAGAGAAAACTTTAATATCTAGACTGGTTTCCTTCACTAATGCTCTAGACAAGAAAATAAGTGGATTTCAGAAGAACAAGCCTATAAACATGAAGAAATTCTGCTTTAGAAATTCATAATTTTATTTTTTAATTTGAAGATGTCAACAACAAATCTGACTACACGAAGCTCTTGGACATGCAGAAGCCCATGCCCTGCGATCATCTGGTTCAAATCTCTCTTCCAAACACCTAGGACCAGCAAACACTACTAATTAACCCTCCTAAGAACAGAGCTGGGAACCATCCTGTAGATTCACAGGCAGAGTTAAAGTCTCATCGCTGGGGGTCTAAGAAGACCCAGGAAGCCGCAGGAACACTGATACTTATATCAGATGCAGCTACAGTTCATGTGACACTGCTGCTGCTGAAGAACTATCGATAAAAACTCACATTGTAATAGATACTGAATTTAGGATAAACTTGTAACATAGTTTGAAATGCTATCAGTCACCATATTCTCCATCTCCCCACACAGCTACTGTTCTCTGCCTTCCCCCATTTGCACTTTTCCAAACAAAGCCAAAATGCCTAAAATCCAGAACTGCAACATAAAGCACTTAGTTAGGAGAGGGGGGAAAAAAAAAGTTTTCAACAAAAAAATGTAGGGAAGGCAATTAAAGAGCTGAAGAGGTATTGGTGTTTCCATGGCAATCTGGCAGGCGGGAGCCATGCTCGCCTCTTCTCCCAAGTCTTCCGTCATTCTGCAGCACTAAATCTTTATTAATTTGAAAGTTAAGCATGTCTGCCCGTGCAGAAATGTTATCCCACCGCCTGTGCCGAGCAGCGCTTCCGCAGCCATCCAGGGTGATGTCAGAGAGACGAGAGGAAGGCTTGCTGCATGGAATAAACAGCAGACGCCCGTGCCTTTTTGAGATACAAAGCTCTTTTTTCATCCCCATGGCAGTCTAAAAAAAGGACATGTGCCCTAGGAACAGACTATTTTCTAAACAGAACGAATGATTATTTCTGCAGATCTCAGATGACCCTGCTTGGAATGATATAAGCACTATTTCTCCTAGACAAGTCCTCGACTTCTGTTGGCAAGACAATTTCTAAGTGAATTCAGAAAAACCGAGGACATAAAAAGTCCACAAAACGACTTTTCAACACATGCTTAGGAAAGCTCTTTTTCCCACAAGGTGGATGATGCTTCCCTAAGGCGTCCCAAAGGGTGGGGTGACAATAATCACCGTAGCAATGTTCCACTGAAGAGTCATTAGACAAGAGTACAAACTCAAAGGAAACGATGTTACACACCCGGAGCTACTATTGTAACTGCTTGGTTTTGATGCTAAGTAAAACAGATTCCCAGAAGAAACCGGCTGCTGGAGTCCTGCTATGGCTTTTCCACCTACTCATCATCTTGGGTCCAAAGTGCAGCCACCCATACCCTCTCATGGTACAGACACCAGTTTTGGAAATCGGAGAACCCAAACAGGATCTATTGAAGGGAATCACCCACTTATTGCAACAGCAGCAAATTTAAAAAAAAAAAAAAAAAAAAAAAAAAAAAAGGAGGGAAGTAGCTGTGGAAGTCGATAAAAACCCAACCCATCTACTGAGAGAGATTCAAATGCCAAATGCCACCAGAGGCGTGAGTCCTCCTTTCCCAAGGATTCAAATCCTGAGAACATGAGCAGGAGGATCTTCACGTATTTATAATCTGACTAAGTGATGCCCTGCAGGAAGTGATGTGAGTTAGCCAGATTCTCATAATGCTCCCTTTTGAAAGTCTAAATCATCATCTTTGATAAGAACAAATTTGATAGATGGCAACACCTTGAAAAAATCAAGTCAAACTTGCTCTCCCATAAGCAAATCCATATCAAGCAGACTGGCACTATCAGCGTTATCTGAAGTCCTCCAAATTTCACCGGGTGAATACTAAAGACCTCAAACTGCAGTCCACGCCAGCACAGCACCGATTAAAAATGGATTGTAACCTGTTAGAAACCCAGGCCGGCAGGCAGCAACAGCCTGGTGAGACAGAGCCCCAGAGTTAACGACAGAGGGTAATTAGGGTGGGCTTGACGGCCGCGGGATCCCTCTGTCTCACCAGAAGAGAAGGGAATGGTTCACAGCAATTATCAGGTAAGTATCCTCACCAAAAGCGCAGGTGTTGCTGCCCCACCCCAGCTTACTGCACCTTCAACTGCAGCCCTTTGCAAAACTAAACTGGAAAAGCAAGTTGCTGCACCATGGGGCTTGCATGATGAGACAGGGCTGAGTAGTCCAAACCATAGAGCTCCGTGCATCCAGGAGCCTCCTATTTATTGACCAAGAGGGCTGACATCAGGTACCTGCCCTCTCTTGCACAAGAGCATCAAGCCAGTTGAACATGCAGCCGAAAATACCCTTTCGGTGACTTCATCTTTCCCTTTCCCATTAACTCGAGCCACAGCTCCCATTCCCAGGGAGTGATACTGAGCAGATGCAGGTCAGTATCTCACAACAGGAGCCGCTTTCAGCCTGGATTTGTCATCTCTGCCCACCAGCCTTTGTTCAGCGCCAGGAAGAGATTCCACTCACAAAAAAATTCGGCAGCATGGGAGGACCTCAACCACCTCAGGTGTGCGTACCCAGGCAAGTGACAACAGGTGATGCCACAGCTACTTCTCTCAGCGCCTCAGGGAAAGGGCCAGCAATAAGCTGCTAAGTTGTTTATGTGAAAGTACAGTTTCACTAAATGGACAGGACATTTATTCTTTGCAAAATTAGTATTTTGCCATCTTACTGGACTGTGTAAGCCATTTCCAGAAATGACAGTGCTACTATGCACCACAAGTCCATGCTACCACGAAAGCATATTTCTAAGACATCTATGCCAAAAGACCCTTTAATTTTCCTTTTGAACAAACCTAGCCAAAATACATTTGTGAAACAGCTTTTTTTTCATATTAAAAAAACCCAAAAAAACAAAAAAACCAAACCAAACCAAAAAAACCTCAACAACTCCAACCACCTTCTTGCAACATATTAGCAAAACTAAATCGGCTTCCAGAGAAGATTACTGGGGAAAAAAAAACCCCAACAACGTTTCTCCCAGGAGACAAATACTGACCATTTTTAATTTGACCATTTCAAAGGCAAAACAGATCGATTGATCGACCCAATTACTCTGCATCCAAACCACCAAGAAGTGGTTAAAACTCCACATTCAACAATTTCCACTCCAAAACCATACTGAACAAAACTACTGAAAATACCAGTGTCTTGCTTGCTCATCCCTAAACAACTTCCACTAACAGTTTCTCCCATCGCTGCATTATATATCTGAAGAGCAATCCAGCCTCTCAAGAGTAAAAAGAAGGAATGAAAAGGCACGCAACTAATCAATGACTGCTGGTCCGCGATAGCTTTAACGTGGTGCAAGACTGCACAAGCGTTACTCCGGGAGCGGGAGCTGCTGGAAATGCCATGAGATTTCCATCAGAACCCACCAGCTACGGCTATGAACCATCTCTCCAGACAAACTTCAAACATAATGCAAGCGCCAGCGAGCAAGGGGGAACAGTGACAAAAAGCGGCACTTCCCTCAGATGTGCACACATGGCTCTATCACGCCTGGACTGATTAGCAGGAGGAGGAGGAGGAGGGTACGCAGAGAATCTCTCTGTGTGTGCAGGAATGTCCCCAACAAAGGTTCGGTGCGCAGGTATGCGGAGCGCCGGGCGCCGCACACCCTTTTCTCCCTCCTTGGACCCCCGTTCCCCGCAGATCCCCGGGATGAGCGCATCCCTCGCTGCCGCGCAGCCCGGGGCGGCTTCCGCGGCTCCCCCGGGGCAGCGGCTCCTGGGGAGCGCGGTTCCCACGGGGCTCAGCCCCCCGCCGCCGCCCCCGCCCGCCTCGGGGGCCGCTCGCACAAAGCGCCGGCGGCTCCGGGCCCCCCGCGCGATGTCAGCCGGCCGCGGGTGCCCTTCCCGCTGGGGAGGCGACACGGCTGCCGGCAGAGAGCGGCCGGTCCCCCCCGCGCCGCCCCTCGCTCGGCGCCCCGCCGCAGCCTCCCGCCCGCGCCCCCCAGCACTCACCGGCGGCGGGCTCGGCGCGGTGGAGCACGGCCAGCACCAGGGTGAGGAGCGAGGCGAGCGCGGGCCCCGCTCCGCGGGCCATGGCCACGGCCGCTCCCGCCGCCACGGGCTCGGCGGAGGGATCTGGGCGTCCTCCCGCGCGGAGGGACACTGCCGTGCGCGCCGCCCCCGCTTCCTCCGCCGCGCCGCGCCCCGCCCCGCCCGCGCTGCCGCCAGGGGGCGCCCGCTCCGCGGCGCTGAGGGGCGGGAACGGGGCGGGAGCGGGG
>VZSR01002395.1:760421-855638 GCA_013398615.1 Brachypodius melanocephalos | reverse complement strand
ACGTTGTGCCCCAGCGGGTTGGTGGCAGCAGTGGCAGGTACCCACAGGAAAGGACAGTGGGGCTCTTCTCCTGAGACAATGCACCGTCCTTTGCTCAGATGTGGGGTGCAAGCAGCTGCTGGGCAGGGATCTGGAGTGTTCCCATCGGGATGGGAAATCCAAAACCAGCCTTGGCCACTGAGGCTCACCCCCATGAGCAGGGGAACTTCTGGAGCAGATGGACGAGCTCACTGCCCCATGGCTCACCCCCACAGCTGCTCCTGCTGCAGAAGCCCGGGAGGAGACCTGTGTTCCCACGGAAGAGGTCTCAGGAGGACAGCAGCTGGATTCAGCCTCAAGATCCCTCCCAGTCCTCAGCTATCATTTAAAGCGTTAAAAATCCTTCTGCCCTGGCTCAGGCTCGGAGGACTGAGAGTCCTTTGTGTGCAGTGCTGACACGGCAGCCTGGCCCGTGAAGGCAGGATTGTACCGGGTCTGGGGGAGTGAGGGGGCAATGAATAAACCCCACTGTTTTCCCCCTGTAAGTCTCCAGATCCCAGAGTTCCTTCCAAGCATCAGGCTGGACTGTCAGTGCCCTGACCCCACTATGATTTTTCCAGGTATTCCAGTGCAGCCCTTTGACAAGTCCTCCTCCGTCCTGCACAGCTGCCAGAGCCTCCCGTTGCCACTCCAGCAGCTGCTCGTGGGCAGACGGTTGTGCCTCACAGCAAAGATGGCCATCCCGTGGGATTGTTCCTGGCCCACCGCCCTCCCTGCAGCTCCTCACCTGCTGGGGTGGAGGCCAGACCCCCAGGATGCCCCAAAACTTCCCACATAACAAATTATGGGTGGCACTGACCAGCACTCAAGTTAAAATTATGACAAAGGCAAGCTGAGAGTTTGAGGAGGGACAGACAGGGAATGTGACTACAACAAAAAGGGTTTGGGGATGCTCTCTTGATGGCAAATTCAGAGGAATTCTGGTCTTTCACCAAGAGCTGCCATTTCCAGCTCCCCTTGGCGCTGAGCATTACTTATCACCCTTGACCTTGAAGTGGCTCATCGTCCGCTTTGTTTCACTTGGCCTGAACACAAGCCTCCGAGCCCCAGCTCAGGGACAGGATCCATGGCCTCCCTGGCAAAGCTCTTGGGAGCAAGCAGCTCCAACTGGCAGCTGAGGCTCAATGGGAGAATCCAGCCTGGAGGAGGGAAGGTGTCGCTTCCCTCCTGCAGCTCTGGGGAACCTGATGATTGTTCTTTTCTCTCCACTCTGAGCCATGGGTGCACATGGACTCAGCTGCTCATGGGAGAGAGCATCCCATGGCAGCTCTATTGGGGAGATAAAAGGGGTGAGAGCAGTGGGTGCCCTACGTGACAGAGGCTGGGAGTGACTGAATCCAGATGGACAGAATGCGTTTTGCTGCTAGGAAGGTGAGGGCCGAGCTTCTCTCAGCTGCCCTGGCAAGCTGAGCTGCCTGTGCCAGCAGGGAATGCACAGAGCAGAGCAGAAAGGGGACAGGGACAGGTTTCCCCACTGTGTCCCCACACCAAAGTTCCTCAACTAGCTCCCCATTGTCCTCATGATCCTGTTGTTAAGCAATAAATCCTTTACCGAGGAGTTAAAAATTTGTTTCAGCATTTCTCCATCTTCATGCAGCCCTACCACACACCACCTCAGCCCCAGTTTCCCACCCAGAGAAGACCAGCAGGCGACACTGGAACTGGAGAGCTCTGGCAAGGTTTCCTGCAGTTTCCATCTGGTTTCTGAGCATGCCTTGCCCCTCTTTGCCCACAGAGTGTCTCACCCAGGTGTGGGAACCAAGCCCCAGTGCCCAGGGTGGCGAGGGAGGCCGATAGGGTGCCTGACACAGGGCTGGGTATGCTCCGCTCTGGCACTGGAAGCGATGCCAGTTGAGGGATTAGGAGAGTTGAACAGGCTCCATATCCACAGCAGAGCTTGTTAAATGGCTCCAGCAATTAGGGAAATCCTGGCACTTTGTCTGACAAAGACTGGGAGATCAGGCCCTCGCTGTGATTCCACTCTGCCATGATTTTGGTTCCACAGAGGATCCGTGCAGTTTTCTCAGAGAGAAAGCTCCCAGCGTCAGCATCTCCCCACATCCCAAATGCCTCACACCCCTCCAGCCAGGGTATTCTGCCAAGCAGACCTGCTGTGGCTCTGCAGTGCTCTCCTCCGCTCCCCTCACAGAAGGCAAAATGAATTTGAACATTCCGAGGTGCTTCGTGTGTGTCTGTATCTGGTCAGTGCAGACCATGGCACTTCTCTGTCCCTCGCCTTGGAGGAACTGCTGATTTCAACAGCTTTGTATTGACTTGCTCAGAATAAATCGTGTGTCTTGCAGTAATTTTCAGTGGCATTGATGGTGGTTCAAGCATTCAGACCTCAGATCAGCCCACACCCCATTGCCTGCCTCACATCCCTGGGTTTACATGTTATCCCAGATAAACGTTGCCTTTATCCCAGATAAAATGCCTTTATCCCTGCCCCTGATCTAGGGGTCCTTAGGACAACATACTTGAGTCATATGTCCCAGCTTTCTCATTTGTGATCAGAAAAGATGGAACCCCATTAAAATGGGAGCAGAGGGTATTTTATAGTTACAAGATGTCAGCAGCCAAGAGGTTTAAGAAAAGCAGGAGGGACAGAGGCTTCCAACAAAATCCTCAGGGCTGGCAGCCTTGTGCCTATGCTGCAAATAGCTTGTCCTGTGGCTCATCTGCAAACTCTTAACATCCACATGACTTGGCTTATGCCATGATTACCTTACCTGCCAGCCAGCCTCGTCTTAAAAAGAAACGCAGAAGTGCAAAGGCATTCCTGCATCAAGCCCTGCAGGAATGCACTGGGCTCCCTGTTCCGCCTCTGCCGCTTAATCACCAGGGGAATTTGTACCCTCTGCCTTACCCGCAGCTGCTCTCAGCAGCCCCTGGAGTATTTAAATTGCAGATGGAGTTGGGCAGCTTTTACCGAAGCTGGTCTGACCTACAGAGTGGCCATTAAGCTCCCGAAATGCCGCTGGCTCTGGGCATGCAGTGGAACAAGAATCCACGGATTTGTGATCACCCTCCGGGTCACAGCCAGCGCTGTAATGACGGCTGGCTGTGAAGGGGAGAACACAAACTCCAGGAAAGGTCCTGAGGAGCCCCAAACACTCCAGGGCCTCCAGGCTCTGGCACCACAGGGGCCCATGCAGGTCCCAGTGCATAGGATTTGGGGTCACTGCAGCTCCAGCAGGCACATTTTATTCTGCTCTTCTATGCAAATCCTGTCCCTGGTGCCAGTTTAGGGGGCCCCCCTTTGTGGCCGACAGGGAGGGTGCACTTTTGTTCCGTGTGCTGTGCCACAGTGGGGCTGGGGAATCCCGTGTGCAGTGATCGTGGGCAGCGTGCCAGGGAAGCAGAGGGTGCTGGGGGGGCTAGAGAGCACCCGCAGGGCTGTGAGGGTGAAGAGGAGAGGAAAAGGCAAAAAAAGAGAAAAAGCAGTGACAGAGGAAACAGGTTTATCATCTCTCTGCAGAGCGCTGGGGCTGAGCCACAAGGGGTTTTCTGTGCCATGATTCGAAATCGCACCGGGCTGCTGCATGCAGCCGTGAATGAGCTCTGAGAAAGCCTCGTGGCAGGGTCCAACAGCCTCGCTGGGCTGGGCACGGGGAGCAGGGACTCCCCAACTTCTGCTTTATGCCCTGCTGTGGCTTTGTGAGCTCAGACACGGCTGCAGCCAGCTGGGAGCAGCCGTGTGATGCTCTGCAAGGTTCAGAGCTGTGGGCAAACCCCGGGGCAGCCCTGCAGGGCACCCAAACACCGCTGCACAAGGCGGAGAAGAAGAGGGACAGGCTGGGGAGGGGAGGTGGGATGTGAAAGCAGAGCCAGGAATACATCTGGGCAGACGGGTCAGAGACTGTGCAGGAAGTGCAGGAGGGTATCTGCGGTGGCGAAGTGAAACCCCACCTCTGCCCAGTGCAGGATCCTCAGCGACCCTCAAAGAGCTCAGGACTGGGGTGACCAACAGGAACAGAATGGGGAGGGGGTCAGGGGCTCGGCAGGTGACCCAAGTCCTGCCCTGGGACTTGCCGAGGGCTCAGGACCAGCACAGCTGCATCACCGGGGACAGGGGAGAGGGCACAGCTCAGGGGTGCTCTGGGGCAGGATGTGGCGCTGACTCAGGCCAGTGGAGGAGGGTTGGTCCCACAGTCAGCTGCCCCTGGCCAGCTGCCAACCCAGCACCCCGCCCTCAGAGCAGCCTTCATTTTCGGGTGGCAGAAAATCGACATCCTCCTTTCCAAAAGGTCACATCGAGGCAACACAGCAAAGTGTGAGGGGCAGAGGGAACCTCCTGAGCCCCTCAGCCTGGCTCTGTGGGACATCCCTCCCTGGCCCTGGTGGGATTCAGAGCCCTCCAGAGCTGCAGCAGCCTCACATTGGCCACATAGGGAAGGAGAACAAGGACTATGGTGTTCAAAGGCTGAACTTCAAGCCCTGCCACCCTGGCCATTACTGTTCAAGCACATCTCTGGTGTTGGGTGCTCTGGGCAGGTGCTGCAGGCACAACCCTCCACACCACTGGGACATTCACCCATGGCAAAACAGCTTCCAGGAACCATTTGTAGCCAGACTGCCCTGGGGTCCCAGAGGAAAAGATGCTGGAACTAGATCTTCCTCAAAACCTACTCAAAAGAGGGGTTTGCAAGTGTGAGGAGCTGTTTCAAAGCAGAGGAAGCAGCTGGTGCCCAAGCCAACACAGAAACCAAAACCCTCCTGCTCCCAGAGTGCTGCCAGTGCAGAGAGTGGCCACAGCCTGTGCCAGGTGAGACCTGGTTTAGATTTGACACGGTGGCTGGAGCACCCAGCCAGCTTTTGCCATCCTGCTGCACTCTTGCTTTCCACAATGCCGTGCCCCACCCATGGCAGGTTTGGCAGCATCTGGGAACCAGCTCTGCCTGTCTGCTCCTGCTGTTTCACTCAGGGAGGAAACCCCCATCACCCAAACCCGGCATGCCCCGGGTGCAAACCCCCCACAGCCATGTCCCTGGTACACAGCCCCTGCTCCCTGCAGCAGGCACTGTCCCCAACAGCACTCCTGGCTCTGTGGCACAAGGACACTCAGGGGTGCCCAGACCCGAGCTGAGGGGCCTCAGCAGCCAAAACTGGCGGCTTTTCACCTCTGTGCTCACACGATGAGCAGAGCTGCTCCCAAAACACCCTGCACCACGATCTGCTCTTTTCACTCTGTGTACTCCACGACAAAACTTTCCCAGTGGCAAAATTTTGGGCGCACTGTGGGAAAAGGGAGAGCTCAGCTCGGCTCTCTAAACCTACCCAACCAGGGGCTTAGGTGCTGCAGAGCTGCCAGGAATTTGCACTTCTCCCAAGCCCCTCTGCTCCACGTGTGCCCCACATGGCACCAAACCCCTCTGCTCTGCCAGGCTGAGAGGGGCGGGTGCAGGAACTGGGGCAGCGCCCAGCGGACAGAGGCTTTTCCAGAGCCTGGAAGCACAGGGGGTCCTCAGAAGCAGAAATGGAAAAGGTGCTGGGTAGGAGGTGACAGGCAAACGCCCTGCGGGAATTGCCTCCATCCATCCCAGCCGCAGCATCCCCGCTGCACGGTGAGCCGAGGCCAGGCAGCACAGCCTGGTCCGGGAGCCCTCGCAGGCACATCTCCGGCTTCACGGGGTGGCTGCGGCTCTTTGGGCAGGCCAGGGCACCGCAAGGAGCTGGGGGTGCCCTGAGGAGGAGCCCCCTTTGCCCCCGCAGCCCCGCACCGCGCTCCAGCCCCGCGCAGGCACTGCCATCTGCAGGCGGAGCCCCGGGGCCGCTCCAGCACCGCCACCCCCGAGCCAGCGGGGACCGGCCACCGCCCCAGCAGGGCTGCCACCACCGCACACCGGGCACGGAGCCCCTGCTGCCACGGGACCCTCCCAGCCGATGGCAGCCACCACGGAACACACGGGGAAAAGGGCGGCGGCTTCTCCTGCGCTCTGCCCGAGCTGCCGGACAGGGGCTGAGCTCACACCCGGCTGCGCAGGAGGGGCAGAGAGACCCGAGCAAAGCAAAACCCTGCCCACACTTCCCTCGCACGGAGCAGCAGCAGCACCCCTCAGCCTCTTCGAGGGACAAAAGGGGGCTCTGTGTTTTGAACCCAGCGACGAAATTGCTCATAAGGCGCTCCCTGGTGCTTCACGCTGGCCTGCAGGCCAGGACTCCTCCTCGTCTTCCCTCTAGGCAAGCGGGATTGCAGCTCCGTGTCCTGCTCACACTGGTGCAGCCCACGGGGGATACACACCCCACTCACTCCCGCTTTGTGCTGCTTCCCGTGCGCCCCCCATGAACAGCACGGCCACTAAACTGTCCCTGTAAAATCCCGAGGAGGCTCCCTGCTAACAGGCAGAGATGTGCCAGCAGGGAGAGACTCCAGCTATAACCAAAGTACAGCTTCTCCGGCAGAAAACGGTCAAGATCACATCTTTCAACTAGTCCTGCCTCCAAAAGGGAGACCTTATCCCACGTGGCTCCATCTACGGGGTCGTCATCCTCTTGTGTCCCTGGAAGGAAGGAAAGCGCCCAGCAAGGTCAGAGGAACAAGACACAGGACACTCCAGGCCGCAGAGGGGATTTTTCAGAAGCATTTATTTCACTGCTGACACTGGGGTTGCAGGAGGCAGCTGCTCCCCGAGCTGCCCTGTGCTGCAGACAAATCACCCCCTCAATCACAACGATCCACGGATGGTTGGTGTCTGAACGGTGAGACCTTCCAGCACCCACATGACACAGACCTACATCACTGGGACATTCACCTGGTAGGGACACCACTTAAAAGGACTTAAAATAATGATAATAATTATAATAAAGCAACCTAAAAAGTAACACTTAGAGGCATCATGCAGAAACCGGATTATTTTAGACTATATGGCAGCTCAGATTTGCTGGGTTCATCAGTGGACGAGTGTTGACTGCATTCTGCCAGTCCAACAAGGTGCCAAGTTGGGGAGCATTCCCAGACAGGACAACGGCTGTGTTTCCCACCCCGTGGCAGGAAACACTTCCAGGTCACAGTTTATACATCCAGAAATACACAAGGTTTTGTGCTTGTAAAAGGTGCTGGGAAGTCCTGACACTTCCTTCTGTGACACCACCTGCTTCCTCTACCAAGTGGCAGACACATGAGTGCAGCAGAGCGCCTGAGCTGTGGGGTTTCTTTTTCCTCTCTCCATTTTTTTTAAATAAAGCCAAAATCTGACTGCTAAAATGTTATTCTTAGCACAGGTGGACCAGAAAAAAAATTATTAAAAAAATCACATGAGACTGGTGATATACAGATTGGCCCATAAGAAAGAAGAAGCTCTATACTATTGCCCCATAATGAGTTTTTCCTCACCTACAGTTTCAACTTCCCAAGTGAGGTAGGGAGAAGGTGACCACGGGTAAAAGAGGTGTTATTTCTAAAGGATTCCACTGTTCTAAAGTTATCCTAATCCTTCATGTAAAGTTAAAGTGTTCTTTAAAGAAACACTGCCTTTTCTTCACAACAACATTCAGAGTTTTGGTTTTTTGGTTGTTTCGGGTGAGGGAAAGAGGGAGAAAGAAAACAAGGATCCCAGAGATGAAATGCTGGCAGTATTGACACATTTTGGAAGGAAAGCACAGATACAAAAAGGAAGGAAATAATGTAGTGAATCTGCAGCTAGAAGGGAAAAATAGAGTGCTGACATAGTTTGCACTGTGCCCGTTCCAACAGCAATGAATTACACACCCCGTTCATGTGGAAACACACTGTCACACAGCTCTCAGGAGAGGGAGAGTGGACACTTAGAAACCTGGAGTTTAATTTTGCAGGAACCAGTTAATACAGAAGCCTTCCACTGCCCCTCCTAGTACTGGACAGAATGTTATCTTAAGGCATAGTTTAACATCCATTTCTTCCTAAAGCAATTTAAAGTGTAACAAGCCAGGATGTCAGACACAGAACACTCAACGGGTATTCTGACAGAGGTGAAAGCTGGTTTATGTACAGTGAAATATTTGCCTTCAAACAGGGGGGTCTTGGAAAAGAAAGAAAGAAAGAAAAATAACTGCAGACCCAGATTCTAAAAAAGCAAACATTACCAACACAAGGAATGTTCATTAGAGTCCAGTTCCCACTAGAGCTACTCAACAGGAGGATGTACAATATGATTATGCTAAACAGCACTGATTGACTGTTACCAGAGTGCCCCGGGAGGGGAAAGAACCTTGGGAGGCCAAACTCTGCAGTATCCTAGTGCCAAGTGCCTCAGAGGAAAAGCCTGCAGTCAACAAGCCTTTACACCTATCAGGCTCCACTAAGAGATGCAGCAGCCAGGTGTCACCTAACAACTCCAGGACACTCCTGTGAAGGTGATGGTCCTGTGTGGATTCTAATGCACATCCCCCATGAGCAGTGTCCTGCACACTTCCACCTGCCAGGCTACTGGCTTTCCCTCTTCCATGGCTGGGCCAGCTCACAGCCACCAGAACCTCACGTAGACAATCAGCATGACGAAGAACACGGCCACGGCCGCCAGCTTGGCGTACGTGGAGCGCATGTTCAGGTACTTGGCGTCCTGGCGGTACTTCTTGGACAAACTGGACAAGTTGTTGGCCTTGGAATCGAGAGCTGTCAAAGGGAAAGGGGAGAGGAGTTAGGATTAACTGAATGTTCCCCGAATTTTACATCACGTGTCCGAGTTTCTCTGGAGCAGCTGGAAGCACAGCGGTTTTGTGGCCTGTGCCTCCCTGCAGGGCTCCAGGGCTTGTCCTGCTGGGATGAGAGCCACCCAAGCTGGGGACCTGCTGGTCTCTCCCCACAGAAGCACCAGCACCTGCCAGCTGTTTACAATACAGCTGATCCAGCTGAAACACCCACTGGGTTCACTGCTTTTCTCAGGAGGGTCAAACCTCTCCCTCCAGGACACTCTGCCCACCCAGCTGCTCAAGGAAACAGAGAACTGTGTGCCAAAATGGCCAATCCCAGTACCTGACAGGGCCTCTCCTCGCTGTAAGACCTCCTCAATGTTGGCCACCATAATCCTCTGCACATCCTGCAGCTCTGTGTTGATGGAGCCCAGGTTCCTCCTCGCCCGGCTATCAATGTAGAGCTTCTTGGTTTTCTGGATGTAGGTGTCTGGAAGGAGACAGGGCTATCAGGGGGAGTCCCACCCAGCACAGAGCAGCCTGGCTGCAGGAGGAGTGGGAGCATTGCTGAGACAGCCAGAAGACTACATGCAAATATTCACTGGAGTGAGGCCAAGAGACTAAAAGCAAGAAATGTGAATCTAAGGACATGTACCATTTCCCTACCACTTCTCTATTCTCCTGCTCAGAACACCCGTGTCTCTAGTGCCAAGAATTTCAGCTGTCAACTCCATAGGACAAGCTGCAGAGAATCCCGTGGCTGCTGCTCCCTCCCAGCAAGAAGTTTCCTGATTAGCCATAGGGAGAGGGACCTCACCAAATTCAATAAAGGAATAGGGCCTGGAGACTGTTGGAACCTTCTTGCCATGCTGCTCATCAAACTCTGAGTGCAAGTCTTCAAGGTATGCAAAGGCCAGTTTCTTGGGGAATCCAGCTTCACACAGGACCAGGTAACACACTCCTTTCTCGATGATGTAGCTAAAAGAATGGCAGACAGAGCATTAATCAACCAGTTTTGAACCTATCCTGTCAAGCACCACCCAGCATACCTTTATTCCTATGAGGCAATGAGAACTGGGTACAAGAACTTTCAGTTTTCTGTCTGGATCAAGTGTAACCTTTCTGCAAAGCATTGGCTTATCTTTTCTTTAGCCAAAATTTCTTGTAGCCTCGGACCCTACACCCATGCCAACAGTCTTGGGCTTTGACTTCAGCTGAACAAAAGCTGGCCTCTGAATACCATTAGCTTAACAAAATACCAGCAACAAAAGAGTTGTAATTTTGGAGTATAAAAGAGAGAACACCCTGCAGTCAGGAGGAGGGGAGCACAAGAAAGTTTGCCAGCAGACTAGAGGGGAAGATGACCAACATGTATCTAACTGGCAGCACAGCCAAGTACCTGAGGCCCACAAATGGGAAGCTGAGGCACTGAGATGAGGAGACACACACAGGAATTTGGTCTCAGCACGCTGGAAGCCACCCAGTGACTGCCAGCTGTCCCTCTCCATTTCAGAGGGTTGGGTATCCCCTTCCTCCACCACCACCAGCCTGTTGGAGGGGTGCTGCTGTGCACATGCATCACCACAGGGGCAGCTGGGGAGGGGGATTGGTGCCAGATGGATTCTGGTGTCCTTACAGGCTCGCCATGGGTAGGTGTGACCATGCCACCAGTTCTCTGGCTGCAAGGTGAGGAGCTCCACAGCACACAGTGACACACCTGCTGCTGTGTCAAGCTGTTTGGTTTGCCCCCCAGCTGAGGGCACACGGGTCCTCTTGTCACCCCACCACCAACCTTGAGATTGTTTAGGCTTCACTCTGTCACTCTGCTGCTGCTCCACACTCCCAAATGAATTTTCCTCCTTGCTTAGCCAATATAAAAATAAAGGCTACAATACTCCCACCAAAACCAAGGGGGTGGACACAGTAAACAGCCTTGTAAACACTTTTGAATGCTTATCTATACTCTGCAGGGCGGAGTGTGAATGCTACTTTTAGGTTACCTTCCTTTGACTTTCTGCATAATGCCATTAAGCATTAGTCTGGTTGGCATAAAGATTAGCAGTGTATTAAATAAATGATCCAGTCCTGAGGGCACTGTAGTAAAATAAGCAGCTTAAAATTTTGTTAACAGACATATCAGGCTTACAAAACAACTTCCCCCACTATTTTTCCAGATGCCTCAGCAGGGCCATGTCCTTTTAAGCAGCCATCCTCACCTTGTTCCTGGGCTCAGGAGTATTCATTTCTCCTGCCTCTACATGGCCTGTGTGTGAACCCCGGCAGCCTTAAATCAACAACTGATTTACCCCAACCAGAAGCAAGAAACTCCAGTTGCCATCATCCATTCCACACCATGTTCTCATGTGCCCATGGCCTTTGGTCCTTTTATGTTCCTCAGCTTGGACTGCATCAGTGCCCAGACCAATCTCACACTACATCATGAAGTTTCTGTTCTTCCCTTACCCCTGGAGACCAGCTTGACACATTGGGGCAGCTACAGATCATCACCAGGAGCTTGATTTAGCCACTGCCACGATGAGCAAGATCTGAGCAAATCTTTTGAAACGAGGACAACCAGTGTCAGAAGGGAATTCTGACAGCACTGCTGGAGCAGCACTCTCCAGGTGAGAGCACTCTGAGGAACGTGTCCCATCAGCACAGGTCTGTTTATCTCTGCCTGGGCCAGCTGCTCCTGCCTGGAGCTCTTCAGCTGCATTTCCCACTTGCTTCTCCCTGGTGTGATATTTAGTGTGTTGGATTTAAAGTTGGTCTGTCAGCACCACAGAGAGTGAGCTCACCTCACTCTGCCCCAGATTCAGACAATTTTATCAACTTCAGACCAGAGTTCCTGCACAGCTGGGCTCCTCAGTTTAATACTTGGTGTGCACCTCCAAGCACCAGCACAGCACCTGCCTGCACATCCTCACGCAAGGGGCAGCTGTGGCAGCTGTGTTAACTCTGCACAGAGTGCAGCCAGCAGCTTTCTCCTAATCATGTTGGACATTTTGAGACAGAAAAGCTTTATCCTGGTAACAGTTGCAAAGGTCAAGGGTTGCTTTTAAATCACAGGTAAGAGTCACTTCAGCCATTCATCAGCCAAAGGTCACCTGCTCACTGACAGCACAGCAGATGCTGTCGGTGTTCCTGCACCTGCACAGCCTCCAGTGCTGCTGCTGGAAGGGTGACACAGCTTTTGCAGCTGAAACCTGAGCATAGCATTTGCCAGAAATCACCTAAGTGCTCACTATTTAATTTAATTTCAAGTTTCAGTAAGGCTCAGCTCTTTGAACTGATGAAGCTAGATGTCCAACACCACCTCAGCAAGCTCAGCAATACCCTTGGCCATGCTGCTAACTCCCCCCACAAAATGCTCTGTCCTGCTTTGTGCTGCCCTCAGCAGTCAGAGCTCTGATGTGGCAGAAAAAGATTGGTGTGCTGCGCTAACGAGCAGCGTGGTCACCGGTCAGCGTTATTTTAGACCAAATCTCAAATTCCCCCGTCACCTCCCCTTCCTGTAGAGGAAAGTTTCTGACCTGAAAGTGTTCTTTTCACACAGGTCCTGCTGTAATGTCTCACCTCAAAGGAGGCAGAAGCAAGTGCTCTGCAGCAGCAGCTGTCAGTGGCCAGCAAAACCTCTCCAGGGACTAATCCAACTCAGGAGGAGGAACACTCCTGTCACTGCCTGTCTGCCAGCCAGGTAACCTGGCTGCTCCTTTGAGACAGCTGGCAAAACAGGCCTGCCCAAGCCCTCCCTCCTCAGAACCGGTGTCATTACAGCCACCACTAAGAGGCTTTGATTTCCTGGGCAAGTGTTGCCACCTTCCCAATGCTCTGCTTGCATCATGGAAGTAACTCAAGAAGGGATTTACTGGGATCTACACAGGCTCTTTCCCAAGGCTTCACTGCCAGGCAGAGCTACACCCATGCTGTGCCAAGAAGACACTCAGGAACAAGTGAGTTTTTAAATTCTGTGAAGATTTAACCAGTAGAAAAAAAAAAAAAAACAAGAAGAAGAGCAGCACTTAGCACTTAACTCCAGCAACAACATCCAAATCCAACAGGAGATAAGGATTGCCAGGCCAATCAGGGCCACCCTTTGACAACTGTAACTCCCTATCAAAGACAACCAGAAGCCCAGAGAAAAGATTTTTTTAAATCTTATTGCAGTTAGCATAAGAAAGACAATCACAAGAAAGGCATCCCTCAAAACCTCATGGCTTTTGCCAAAGTTTGCCCATCCAAAAAACCTCCTGTTGCCATCTCTTCACGTCGCTGAATCTCTGAAGAAAGGGACAGGGTGGGAGATTTGCTAAAGGGCTCCTCTTGTTGGAGCAGAGGCCTAAAGCCAACCTTGCCCAGCATTCAAAGGCCACCTCCCCCTCACCCAGCCATAAACACACACCCAGTCACCCAGGGTCACCTGGAGACCGGGGGATCCTGCTGCGGGGGGCACGGCAGCAGAGGTGCCAAGAGTGGGAATCCTGCCACATTCCTGCCACAACTGCACAATTCTGCTTGGAGACCTCACCTGGCACCTGAGCTTGGAGACTTCCAACAGGTATTCCTGTCACGGCACAATGCTGATTCCTGGCAGGATGCTGACTAGGCTCTCAAGCATTATTCTCAAGCCAGGTAATGACAGGTCACAGAAAGCAGCATTTCCTTCCACACACACAAGCTTTCCTGCCTTTCAGGGACTGCCAACTCCCCCTCTGTTCACCTGCCTCTCCACCCCTCCTGCTATTAAAAAATAAGGATGTCTGACCTGTGTAAGATTTCCTTATTTCACATCCATGCTCCCCTGCAGCAGTACCACTGGACAATGCCAAAAATGCTTTTAAGTCGAGAGTTCCCAAGCAGTTTAGGAAATAAATTAACACGCCCACAAATCTAGCAATGATAAGACTGGATTTACTGGATGAGAGAAGGAAGTCTGTCAGATATTAAGACAAGGATAACAGAAATATTCAGAGGTGCTCAGTGTGCTTGTAATGCACGAAAAGCTGAGCTCTCACAGGGCACAGAGAGGACAATTCTCTGCAGGAGGAGCTCACAGTGGCACGGGCAGAATGCCTTTACAAGGACAGATCTCTTTAAAGACAAGATACAGGAGGCTCAGAAGACGCACTGAAGGCATAGTAAAGAGTGCAAAGAAACAAAAAAAACAGAAAGGGAACAGAACCTGTATTGTCTGCAGCAAAGGCAGAACTACAAACCTGGATGAAAACCAAGTGCCAGACACCTGTGCCAAGCAGTGGCAACTCACACACTCTCCCTTTCCAGCAGGGCTGACAGGCCACTCTTCCAGGCAGCCCCGTTTCTAACAAACCCTCACCCCGACGCAGAAGAGCCCTTGCGCATTTCCACGGCAGCGGAGCCGGGATCCCCGGCACCCCTCCCGGTACTCACTGGAAAGCCATGGCTCCTGCCTCCAGGGTGCATCTCGTCGGGGACTGCTCGTTCAGCTTGCGGAAGAGCTGCTTCGCCTGGCTCTGGTACTGCTGCAGGTCGCGGCCTGACTGAGGAGGCAGGGAGGGAGGAGAACGGGCTGCTGGGGTGGCACCGGAGACACACCGGGGGGGCTCCGGGGCTGCCGGGACCAGCCCCATAGCACCGGCTGGCTCTCCCCCTCCCGCCCGCCACCACCGGGAGGCAAACGCTTGTGCCAGAGCCGCGCTGCCGTGAGAAGGGACTGAGCGGGTCCCGGTGGGTCGCCCCCCGCCCGCTCCTCACCGACACACCGGCCCCTCCCCGCCCGCGCCCCGCCGGCCCCACCTGCTCGTCCTCTTGCATGGAGGCGGCGAGGGGGAGCCCGTCCGCCACGCGGGCGATCATCGTGAGCAGCACCATGGTCGCACCCGCCGCCCGCCCTGCCACGGAGCCGCCCGGAAACTGCCACCGCCGCTTCCGGTGCGCGGCCGCCGCGCCGGCGGTACTTCCGCCCGGCCGTGGGAAGCGCGGCGGCAGCGCGTGCGCCTGCGCCAATGCGGGGCCACGCCCCCATAGCCACGCCCCCGGGCGGGCGCGCCCACTTCGAGCAGACGCGGCCCCTCCACGCGGCCACGCCCCCGACACTCTGGCCGCGCCCACTCACCACTGCCACGCCCCTCAGCTGAGCCGCGCCCCCTCAGCAGTCGCGCCCCCGGCGGTGACCACGCCCCTTTGTCCCCGCCCCGTGACGCGCCCCGCGGGCGGGGCGGGGCGGGGCGGTGGCGGCCCGGCGCGGTGGGCGCGCGCCAGGGCGGCGGGCACAGCCATGGCGGCGGCGGCGGAGCGGAGCCGCCTCAGCTTCCCCGGCGGCACCGGGGCCCTGGGGCGGCCCGTGCCTATGAACCTCTTCGCCACCTGGGAGATCGACGGCTCCAGCCCCAGCTGCGTCCCCAGGTAACGGGCGGGCGAGGGCGAGGACCCCACCCCCTTTCCTCCCCAGCTTCGCGGCCGCTTCCTCGATCCTCTTTCCCATCACCTGCGCGGTCCTCCCCGCAATCGCAGAGCTCCTTCCCACCCCTCGCCACTACCGCAGTGACGGGCACGGCTCCTCCCGCGCCTTCTATGGGTTTTGGGATGGATGGAGGTGCAAGGACTCCCGACCCTACAAAGGGTGGGGGGCTGCTGCCGGCTGTGTCAGGTGTGTGCGGGGGTCACCTTCACAGGGAGTGTCCCCCTCCAAACCCCCGGCGTGGTCCTTGTGCTGGTGGCAGTGTTTGGCGTTCCCCCGAGCCCCGCCATCCCCCGGGAGTGCCGTGTTAACGGCGCCTGTCCCCGGGGAATGCCCCGCAGGGATGGGCTCGGGGTGCGCATCCCTTTCTCCGGTGATGGTTTTTCGCCCTCTCCCCGTCTCGTCTGTTTCCCCGCCTCTGCTGTGTGTAAACACGCGGCCGTGGTCCCTGCCTGCGCTGGTTTTAGCCCGCATGGCAGGCATTCCTCTTAGTTTTTATAAATTTTGCGCTCTTCAAGCCTAGCTCCGAACAGAATGCCTATGAGGATTTAAACGTGCCGGAGACGAATCTTTGAAGCGCTTCCCTTTCTCTCTCTCTCTCTTTTTTTTTTTTTTTTTCCTTTTGTTTAAAACGAGGACATAGCGAGCGAACAGAAAGGGAACAGAGTCATCAGGCTGACCTGGCAGGAACGTAAAGCTCTTCAAGCTTTACAAACCCCCCTTAAATCCCTCTGTCTTCTGCGCCATCCAGATAGCATGTTGGACTTGGTGGCCATGCCCCTGTATTGCAGGGACGAGTAACCATCCCGGCATAAACATTGCCCACAGTCGTAGTGATCTGACATCGTGGGCAGGAAGATAGAGGGGTAGAAGCAAACCTGAGTCCTGCAATTGCAGGTAATCTTGGTTTATTGCAGTTTATCTGTGCTAGCAGCGCCTCGGGCAGCAACTCTTCAGCTTGAAAAGCTTCAGCCTTTCTTTTCTGCGATGGGAGATCTTGGAAAGGGTCTGGCACCCGGGGGAATGTGCCCTTCTTCAAGGAGTCCTTTGCTGTGGAAGTTGTTGCCTGGATGGGAATAGCTGGAGGAGCAGTTGGTGCTTTTTCATTTTTTGCACTAAACAAGAAAATGTGTCTGCTCCTGGCGGGGGATTGGACTTAAATGATCTTCGAGGTCCCTTCCAACCCAAAGCATTCTGTGGTTCCAGTGCGATTGGCATTGTCCCTGCTATGCAGAGGACACAGGGGTGTCTCACAGCACTGCTCTGAAAACAATTGTCTCCATTGCACCCTCTATTACAGGAAGGCAGTTGGGCTTCCATCCCATCCAACCTTGTAACAGTGGTTGTTAAACAAATAAAAGCCCAAATGCCCGACACTGTCAAGGACTTTTCATTCTGCATTATCATTTATGCTGATACTTGCAGATCTGCAAACGAGCTCACAACATAGCCTGCTTGTTTGCAAATCTGTAGATGACCAGAAAAATGCAGTGTAAGGACACTGACCCTGCCTTGATGAGGTAGGGGGTGGGGAGCACAAGGGTGGGTCCTGGGTGCTGAAATTGTGGTGGGCAGCAGATTGAGGCAGCTGCTTGAGGTGCCTGGAGGAATGTGGGGAATGCAAAGCACATGTGGATGTCTGGGCAGGTGGGGCAGAACTAGGATTTGAGGGGGAAAGTCTGGAACTGCTGAAGCAAGCTGTGAAGCAGGGGATGATGAAAGTGCTTGGATTGCCTGCCCTGAGGCACTGATAGAAGAACTGGGGTATTTGGGACCTTGTAGGAAGAAAGCTTTTGGTTGAAGGAGTTTGTGTGTAGCAGTGGGTCCCTCTGCTCTCAGCCCTGCTGTTGCCATTACCTTTGCTTGCTCTTCCTGGGTGCCCTTTTTCCCTCGAGTCAGGGCCATAAGCTGCCATCCAGCTGCTGCAGCTGCTGCTGTCGACTCTAGGAGCCTGTCTTCCCACAGATGTGGAGTTTTCTGCTGGACACGGGGTGCCCCCATGGGCTGGGCACAGCGTGTGGCAGGGATGCGGTTGGACCTGGGTGAGTTTTGTTAAGCCCAGGTGAGGTCAGGAGCAGCTGAGGTTGCAGGTTCTGCAGGGATATTGGTCCTGTGGCACGGTGAGGTGCGTGCTGGGCAAACACAAAGTTCTGCAGCAGTCAGTGCTGCTGTTTCTAATCGTTGATCATCATGCTTTGCATTTCATTGCAGGCTTTGCAACAGACCTTTCTGTCAGAGGAAGATGGAGTTTGAAAACCTTTAAGTTACGCCACTGCCTCTGCCTTTTAAGTTCATATTGTAATCACTTTTACTCTGGCACAATGACATTTAAGATTCTTTTATCCTAAAGCAAGAGATATTAGAATGAAATCTTCTGCGTGGGAGACCATATCCCAAGTGAGCTGGGAGTCCCAGCAAATGTCTGTTGGGATGTGAGAGACAGATGTGGAGGAGAGTGGGCCTTAATGTGTGGTCAGATACTGTGGAACTGCCTTGGTCTCTTTTGAGGTTTTCACCAGTTCCCTTCTGGGTTTCTGTTGGCAGGACAGGCTTTCCAAGTGGAGAAGAGATTTGAAGTTGGCACAAAGTCAGAAGATTCACGAAGAGGAGCACGTGTTTGGGGAGGGAATGTTGCTTCCTTCCCTTTTCTTTTTGGTTCAATAAATCTTAGCCCCTTTTTAAGGTGTTTCTCCTACCACGACCTGGAGCAGTTGGGGCTGGGTGGAAGCAGTGCCTGGAGTGATCTGTGCCTGCACTGCTCTAAGTTGAGGTGGAGGGCCTTGTGTGGATGTGCTGGTGCTTCCCTGAGAGCTGCACTGTGGGAGGGAGATGTCGAGAGCACTGCTCTTCCACACACTCTGGTGGGTGATTTACTGAACGTCCATTCAGCTGGGGTGGGGTGTCAGCAAAATCTGGAAGGCTGCCTCGGTGCATCCATGGAGTTTCCTTGTGTGAAAAGGCTGTGTCTAAACTTAAGGAAGAACAGTAGGGAAGAGTCATGGTGTTGTCCTGCAGTTGTGTGCTTAGTGTGAAACATGAGGTGAGGTGATGTTTTGCATTTGTTCTGGCTTCTCTTACTCCTCTGCCATCTGCAGAAATGATTTTGTGATTTATTCTTCAGCGCATGTAGCTCCTGGGAGGTTTGACCGTAGCGCTTCTGAAATGCAGCTACTTTCTTTTAGTCATCCCAGAAATGTGACTCCAAATGTCTCACTATCTGGACATATCCACGGCCACATACCAGAAGGGAGAGATGCCTACCTTCTCCTGCTGTTTCTTTCTTCTGTGCGCTGAAACACTTTCCTTTGAGGAAGGTTACATCACATAAAGTTCTCCCTACCACCCGTAAACACTGAGAGCGATCAGCACCTTTTCCTCTCATTTTCCTCGCGCTGAGAGGGTGGAAGTAAGAATTGTTCAGTGAGTTTTGGTGTTGGTTTTTTTACCTTCCAATCTTTTGATGAACCTGTGGGTGTGAATGGCAGGATGCAGTACTGTCCCACGTTGAAGCGGCATCATGTGGAGGTTTTCCAGAGGAAGAGTGGTCCTAGGGGGAAGGTTTTGTTGAAAGGGTCTCTGCTGAAGCAAGAGAAGGCAGTAATAGCCACTATTCCCATTTGGAGTAGGTTTTGTTTCAGGCTACTGCCTTAATTGTCACAAACTTGTAGAAGAACTGTAAAGTGGGTTGAGACCAAAGTGGATGTGGAGCAGGTGTGACCCAGTGTTCCTGCGGGATATAAAGGAAGAAGTTTGTGGAACAGACCAGTGAAAAGGTGATGCTGGAGATCTGAGGTTGTTGACTGGGCACTGCCTGAGCATTTCATGTGTTGGCTCACCTCTGTAACTTGCCTGCTGGGTGAGGAAATGTGAAGGGGTTCCACACACATCTCCTGGACTCCCAGGAGGCTGGGGGTGCAGGGATGTGACTGCTCAGTGCCGTGCAGCACTGGGACATTCGCACCAGCCCTGGTACGGACATCCCCAGGGGCAATGGAAACTGATGGGGGATGAGATTTTGGATTCACTGCAGCTGAGTGGATCCTAACAGTGTGCTGGTGCCCCAGGCTGTGTGCTCCTCTCTCTCTGCCAGCTCCCATCTTCTTCCACTGACCTATCTGGCTGGCTGCTTCCCGTGGGCTAATGAGTTGCAGAGGGCTCTGTGAGCGTGTAAAGGTGACAGCACCACAGATGTGTGACAGGAGGGACACGCTGAGGACTGCTGGGGCATGGAGCCACTGCAGCAATCTGCAGGTTTGCACCCATACTTGGTAATTCTCTCTGCTAGCAGAGCGTTGAGGGGCTTGTGACCTGTTTGAAGTCCATGGCTGACTCTTCCCTGTGAGGATTTGCCATAAATTCACTTGGAAGTGGAACGCTTTGCCCTTTGGTGTGAAGGATGTGTGCCTGCACTGGGAATGGGAACTTCTCTTGGCCAGTGGGAGCATGTTCCAACCTGGTTTGAGCAATGCCAGCTGTGCATCATATTGTCAGAGAAAGGTGAACAACTTGGCTGGGGTAATAATTATGATCAGGTGATGCTAAATAATAAAAAACACAAATTAATTCAGGTAGGGAGAGATGTTAATTTAAATGTATGCTAACATTTAGGAGAGAACTCTTCCTGGTTAGGATAACTGCTGGCACGTTCATTGGGAGCTGACAATAGATTTTCAGTACATTTAGAGCTAGGAAAATGTCTAATTACTCAGATGGCTAGGTACGTTTCAGAAGTGCTTATTTGGAGCCTTTGTTTTGACTTGGTTTGAATAGCATGAAATGCCTAACATTTTACCTCAGAAGGAAATTGAATACAAATGAGGGCACAGGACAGGCTTTAAAAATATCACTGAGGTAATGCTGAATGTGTGAGGAATAACATCCACAACTGAGCCATGGAGATAAACTGCTTGGAGTAAAGTGAAGTGGCCAGAACCAACCCTTCTTCTTGGAGGCAGAACATCCTATTTCTCCTCCTTGGTCTTTGGGGAAGAGATCAAACCCCAGTGATCTCTAAGTGTTCCCTGTGTAAATCCTACCACTTTGTATGATCCTGCTGAATGTAATTTGGATGCTTCTATTATTCAGTGGAAGTGTTCTGTCTAGAGGCTGAGTGGTTTGTTGGAAGTCAAGAGCTGCAGTGAGACCTATTTTGAGTCATATTTTAAGGTGAAGCTTGTGCATGACAAGAACAGCTCTGAAAAAGATCTTAAAATCTCAAAGCTGCTAGCCAAAGCCTCTGGATGGGATTTTACATGGTTTTCACCTGGATGCTTTGTGCATGCCCAGCGCAGAAGGATGGTGGGAGTGGAAGGAATGGGCTGCTCTTTTGAAAGGCCTCTTTCCTTGCCTTTTGCCAAGTGAGGGTGCCCAAAGGATCTTCCCCTGGTGTCCCCTGGCAGGTCTGGCCTGTGCTCCTGCAGCGCTGCTTGGCAGGAGGTGACCCTGCAGCTGCTTGTCCAGGAAATAAAAGCTCTTGTTGGATGGAGCTGTTGATGCTCCACCTTTCGTCAGCTCTGAGCAGGCGGACAATTTCTGTGGCAAGCTCGTGGCTGTATCAAATTAGCTATGAAATGATTTGCATAACAGATTAATCAACCAGCAACAAAACATCCCTCTTTTCCGCCAAGAAAAGAAAAGCAACAACTCAGCTGTTACAAGAGGCCATTATGTTCCTTGCAACCCTTAATCTTTCTTTTTTTCCGAGAGTGCTCCATGTGTTGGCCTCACGCAGGAAGCTGGCCTGCTCACTGGCTTTATTTGCGTCACATCTTGGCAGCTTTTCCCAATTCTTTCGGGCCAAATTTTGCCACCGTTATGGTGACCTTCTAGGGAGGGTATTTCCTATGGAATTGGTGGCCAGCTGCCAGACGACTCTGTGTTGTCAGGTCCTCCATTAGCCTTTGCCTTTCCATTGAAATTCCTCCGGGCCCC
This sequence comes from Brachypodius melanocephalos, assembly GCA_013398615.1. Lineage (NCBI taxonomy): Eukaryota > Metazoa > Chordata > Aves > Passeriformes > Pycnonotidae > Brachypodius > Brachypodius melanocephalos. The sequence continues at coordinate 834,622 of VZSR01002395.1, read as the reverse complement.
TTGAGCTCCTTCAGGATTGACCCATTTCCTTGGGAAGTTGGGGAGCAAATCACCTCAGCACGTAGCTGTGAGTGGGCAGGAAGTGGTCACTGTGTTTTATTTTTCCTGTGTTTCTACCTCCATATAAGCCAGCAGTATGGATTTCCTAAGCTGTATGGTCCTCCTGCTGCTCCAGATGTGGCATCTGTGTGTCCTTGTCTGGCTGAAGGGTGCCCAGTCAGTGCTGGGAGAGTTTTCAATCCAAATGGATCCTAACGTGCAGATGATAAGAGGCTTAACTGGCTAATTGAATGTGATAGCGTGAAGCTTCTCTCATGGTGAGGTTTAATTGGATTATGATACTGTACAGTGATGTGGAGGCTTGCAGGGCATGCAGCCAGCTTCATGAGGAGAGAGTGGATCCTTGCTAATCACTCATTTGTTTAAAATAATGAATTGCCTAGAGAGCTCTGATGGGTGAGCTCTGCTTGCAGCAGCCAGTATCCCAGGAGAAGGGATCCCTAAAAAACCAGGCATTACCACACATGTAGCCTCTGTCCTTGGGTTGGTGCAGCTGTAGTGGAGGGTCTCCAGGTGAGGAAGAGACAAACAAACTCCTTTTGTTTGGTAAAAGAGATGCGTGGGCTCTGTTGTTGTGCGCTGGAGTCTGGAACGCGTTTCCTCCTCTAGAACCGCTTCAGCCTTTCCCGCAGAGCTTTCTGTGGCTGTGTCGCTTGTCACAAGCTGTGCCTTTCTTTTGAGGTGGCCTGCTTGTTCCTTCTCATCTAGCAGCTGCCAGGCTGCCTTCCAGCACACTTACTTGCAGGGCAATTACTATTTTTGATCAGGAGCTCAAATGCTTTCCCAGCTCCAGTGGGAAAGCAGTCTTAATTTTTTTAAGCACACGGCAAAAGTAAAACTGAGAGCGGCTTTTGTAGGCTGTGAAGTTTGCTTGGTGGAGGTTCTCACGTGTATAAACCAAAGCTGGGGTCCAGACAGTGTTCAGGTGCTCACCTGGCTCGGGGTACGTGTGGCAGTGCCCGGGGGTGGTTTGCTTTATGGAAGTCACTGACTGAGCTGATGTTCCGGGGAGTTTTTGCACTTAAAGTATCAATGTTTGGTTTACTGGTGTTTCAAAAGGGTTTGAAATGTGCACGGCTGCTCAGATCTGATTTCAGAAGAGTTGTCAAGGAAAATAGCATTTATTCTCCTGTAAGCAGATGGATTAGCATATAATGTCAGCTTTGATGTCGTGTGAAGTGTGCTCCTCATCCACAGCCTTTGTACGGGTTTGGAGAGTTAACATTTTGTCTCATCAGTGTTTGAATGGGCTGGGAAATGCCCCAAGGATGGTGTGTGTCATTTGGGCAGGGAGCAGCACCTGGGCCCTGCAGGCTTTTGATTAACCAGTCCTGTTTCTTGTGGTGGCTCATCCAAACAATCAAATAAATGTGATCACTTGGCTGTTGCTGGGAAATGGCAATTTAGCCATTTTTCCCCGCAGTGCTCTAACATGTGGGACCTGCCTCCTCAAGCTCTACTTTGGTCTAAAGATAAATCCACTCCCATCTCCTGCTTGTTTGCTATTTTGGCAGTCAGGTGCTCTGGAGCCTGTAGGAGGAAAATGAAAGGGAATAGCCAAGGGGGAATGCTGGTGTTTAACCAAAACCTACAGAGCTTGCAGGTCTTTCTGGACCTCAGGGAGGTAGTTGGTTTTGTTCCGAAAAGGAAAAAAAAGGAACAAACCTGGTGGTCCAGGATGATTTTTTTGTTTTGTTTTTCAGTGTGTGTTGCTGGGGAGAAGTGGAGGTTTGGAGGTGGGAGGCTGTGAAGGAGCAGGGCATGAAGGATATGCCTGTGTGTGCAGGGTGAAGTGAAACATGTTCACTGCTCAACAAAGCACTTGATTTTGCTGTTTAAAATCTTCTGGAAAAGACACTGGCTGCTTTCATTGAGCTCAATTGTTCCAAACCTTTTCCTGCTCTTTTTATTTTTCTCCAAAGCCATTGCTGTGCAAGGGCTTGGAGGTGCTCCTCACTGCTGGTAAGTAAATATCATGTGCAGGAAAGAGATTTCTAAAGGGATCTTTACCTCTGCAGGGAGACACATGGAAGGCTGTAAATGGAGACATGGGAAAACCATGGAGCTCATAACGTGGTTCTGGCCTGTGTTTCAGGGGTTTCCAGTGCAGGGCTCTCATTTATGGCTGAAACAAGCTGCAGCTTGCACACGTGTTTCCCAACAGGCACCAGGCCAGATCTAGATATAGAGCAGAGAGTAACCTCCATCGGGAGATTCTTAGGAAGCCTTATCTATATATAGTCCATATAAGTCTGTATCTCCTTTCTGCTGAGAGGACAGTCTGCCCGGGGAGCATGGTTGATGTGGATACACCCCAGCTTCCGAGAAGCAGGCGGAGATCCCCGAGTGTCACGTCTGGCGCATCCCGTGCGTGTCCTGGCTGGGTGGCACCGGGGGATTCTCTGCTGAGAGCCCCAGCTGTGCTGTCCCGTGCCGTGACCAGGCTGGTGGCACGCTCCTGTGGCCAGCCAGGCTTGTCCTCTGCTGGAGCACGAAGCAGCCGGGAGGCAGAGGGAACAGCTGCAGGGCTGGGACAGTCACTGGTGCCTTTGGAGCACGCTGCTCTGCTGGGCGCTCTCATCAAAGCGATGAGATCGGAGCTTGGCAGTGACTTGTCGTGAAAGAGCTTACGCAGGGTTTTCATGCCAGTGCAGTTCCCTTTCTTGCAGCTGCTTAGAAGGGTGTTAGGTCAGAGGGACCTGCGTGGACATTCTGCTGCTTTGGGAATGAGAGGCAATTCGCAGTGCTCAGCCCACCTGCAAAAAATTCCTCAAAACAAACAAACAAACCGTGAGCAGGTGTCTTAGATCCGAAGTGGGAACACACAGTGAGGTGGACAAGGTGTCTGCAGTGTGGTCTCCTATCAATTTATGTATGGGTGCAGTCTCACCATTGGGATGTCTGAGGCCATTTGCAGCCTTCCTTTCCATTTAGTACGTGACTTTTTCCAGCTGGTGCACCACCGTGTTTTGTGGCTGTCCTGGCAGCTGCTGAGTGCCAGCCGTGGAGGAGCACAGCCTTCTTTCTACTGCAGAGTTTGCTGCCTGCTTAGCGGTTCTGCAGTACATCCTGAAATGACAGAAGTGAGAGTCTGGGGAGCTTTGTACCAGCTTGAAATGTCAGGGAACAGCTCGCAAGGTTCTGTTGGACCAGCTGGAGGCGTGACTTTGTCTTTGGATGCATTTGGCTTTGGGATTGTGGGCCTAGGTCTTCAGAAAGCAACCCCATTTTCTATGCTGGAAACGTGGATTCTTCTCTCTTTTAGGGAGCTGGTCTGGTCGTGTAGCTTCTATGAAAGTCATAGGGTTGTTGGAGGGCATCTCCTCATACACAATTTTACAAATACAGCAGGATTGTTTGAGGTCACTGAGTCTTGAGTTTCTTCAGGAATTGCACACTTCAGCTGGAGGCTGTTTTGGAGCTCGATTTCATTGCTTCTGGAGGCACTGTGTTGAAAATGGTTGTCTATTATGGGGTCTAACCTCAGTACAGTCCTGCGAACTTTCCAGATCTTACGTGTGCAGTCTTCACTCCAGCTTGCTGTGTGTGTCCTGATTTCAGTGCTGCCTCAGCCGTGTGATCGTGGTGGTGTGTCACAGAGACAGGGACCTTGCTGCTCTCAGCAGAGCAATTGCAGTGCCTGTCTCCCAGCTGTGGGCAGCCAGCACCAGGGCCATCTTCCATCTGTGTTCCATCTGTGCAGTGCATGTTTGGGGGTGTAAGACACGAGCATTTACCTCTTCTGCCAGTCACAGCAAGGCTCCAGCAGCTTGCTCACTGATGAGCTCTCTCTCTGGGATGTGTGCAGAGCTGTTGTACTGTCCTGACACCATCCAGGTAAAGGTTAGAGGTGTTTTTTACCTGCTCCTCTGAAGCTGGTGTGTCTGGTGGCTCTTTGTAAACTACCCACTTCAGCTGCTGCTTGCCAGCACCTTCTGCCTTGTGCCAGTGCAAGCATTTGAGAGTTCACACGGTGAAGTGGACCATCAGGGTGGAGGTTCATTGTGGGGCAGAGGTGGGGAGGTGGGTTGTGTTCAGCTGGGGCAGTTCTCTGCTGTGCATGATGGTCCCAATGGTTGTGCAGGTAGAGCCTGCAGGTGAGGATGGAGCAAGCAGCTCACTTAACCAAGCACTGCACCACGTTTCTAATTCAGTGGAGTTTCTTTTTGGGCCGAGGAGATGACTTTGAATGACTGTGGGAGGAGAAGTCCAGCCCCTTGTTTAGAGGCTGGTGTTTTAGCTCTGTACTATAAACCCTGGGTGGTCCAAAGGCTTGTGTGTGTTCTCCCGCTCAGGGCTGCTGTTGTCAGAGCTGCAGAGTGGATCAGGGTGAAGGGATGGTTGAAGTGGAGGTGGTCTTTCCCTCTTTTTTTGGCTCTGGTGGGAAGAAGGCTTTGGGAGCTGGGCTCTTTGCAGTGAGATTGTCAAATAGACACTTCCTAACGTGAGTATTTGACAGTGTAACCAAAGCTACTGGAGATTGCTGCGGATGTAACCGAATCTTTCACACCGATTCTTATGCAAATTTAACCGTGTGCTCCTGGCTTCTAATGAACACCTACAAATACAACCAGCTCCACTCACAAATCGGCATCCGTGCGCTGGATCTTTTACTGCCTGTGGCTTTATCCTCAGACTCACAGAACTGTGTCTGTGGAGGTTTCTCCGTGCTGTCCTTACCTGTACACGTGAAGTTCCCCCGTAGGTTTTGCCCAGGTCACCCGTGGAGGTTCTGGTGGTTTGGTGTGTTTGTTGTTGACACTGCCCATTGCCCTGCTGCTCAGGCTCAGGAGCAAATGAGCCTGAACATTTCAGTGCTCTTTTCCTCGCTGACGTGTTGGGGCTCATTAGAGGTAGATTAAATGACCTTGAGGTCTGCAGAAAATAATTTGGTGTATTTAACACTGAGAGCAAATCATCTCAGGTTTCTATCCAGTAAATATATAACTGTGAGTTGATGAGCCCGTTTTAAAAAGTATTATTTTTGGGCTCTTGGGGAAGATGGGTGTCTGCAACCTCCTGGTGTAGTTTCAAATTCAGGCTTGTTTTTTTCATGTATGTGCCACGTGGTAATGGAGCAGTTGGTCAAAACCATGTGGACTTAATTTCTTTAAAGTACAAACAGCCTAGAAGTGTTTGTTTATGTACAAAATAATCTGCCAGTGACTGTAAGCATTTCCATGTTTCTGCAAGAAATGAAGGTAATTATATAATCAGCAAAGATTCATATGGCTTAACTTGTCTTCCATCTGGCATTAGTTAAATTGATGTTTTCATCTGCATGACCTTTCAGGGTGGGGAGAAATTATGAAAATGGAAAACATGGCTGAAAAAGACCTTCCTAGGACGTCTAGCCCATGTAAAGGCTGGAACAGGTCCCCTGACAGCTGCTGAGGGGAGCAACTCTTTCTCTCCCTTCTGCTGGGGTCCATGTTACTGGGTAGGTATTTTATGAGCTTTAAAGTGGGTGGTTTCACTTGACTGAGGATTTGCCTCAGTCCTTCCCCAGTGCATAAATGTATGGGCAGGCTAACTAGATTAGCTACAGCAGGAAGAGCTTCCCTCTCAAAAGAAAGCTATTGTTAGAGCATCGCTTATCATAAATCTATAGCGCTTCTAATCCTGCCCCCCTCCCATTTCCGCCCTTCCATCCGCCTGCTGCTTTACAGTTTGCAGGGTCTGCTCTGAGTTTCTTGGGGCTGTCCTGCAGCCTTTCCTCTCCGATCTCTTCCTCTCAGATGGGCAGTTTTCAGCATCAAAAGGATCCTTCCGAAAGGACCTCTTTAATGAAAATATATCTACGTGCTTTCTGGGTGGTAGAAAGATGATATGCCGCTTTCCCGATCAAGTTGCACCCACTGCCTCAAAATGAAGGATTTGCAAGGAAAGCTGAGAACTGCAAGAACTGCATCATATATATTTCATGTTGCTAGTGGCTTGTTGGGGGCTGAACTCCCTTTTATTTGCTCTTCTACCTCTTCCCTATGCTGTGCCTGAGAGTGTGCCACAATTTAAGGTGCTCCGATTTCTTTCAGGCTGAAGGGATTGGTGTCTTTTTCCACCATGATTCTGCTTTACTTTGCTTCATGGAGCTGAAGACCATTAGTGTAGGCTTTGTCCTTGCTTCACAAATAGACTTTGAGTGTCTCCAGGTACCTGGATAAGCTTTGCCTGTTCATGTTCTGTCCCAGGGAGGATTTGAGACAGCCACTGGCAGATACCAAAGCAGATCAGAGGATTTTTTTCATCCCAACATGTAGCACTCAGCAGCTCAAGTGTAAAGCTGCTCACTGAGACAAAACTTTGGTGGCTCCTCACCCTTGGCCCAGGGGGACGTGCCTGAGGATCAAAAGCCTGCATAGTGCTTAGCTGAAGCAAACACATGGAGCTTTTTCCAGGGAGAAGGGATTTCAGAGATGGATTTTCTCAGTTCAGCCTTCAGTCAGCATGCTCCTGTTCTTGTGACACCTAAATGGCAGGTCCTGCTGGGTGTCCTTAAAAAAAAAAAACAACATTTGTAATGAGCTTTTATTGTTCATTCAATTGTTCCTTGGTCCAGGATCATACCCTAAGTGTCCAAGTGGCTGTTTGTGTTCCTGCTGCACCTGCATTCAAGGCCAGTTTGCTGCTGCTGGCCCCTTGCAGTGCATGTGTGGAGTGCAAAGTGCTCAGCTCTCCTCACACGTGCTGATGCATTTGGACCACGCATCTGCCTTGTCTGGGTTTGCATGCTCAGGTTTGGTTGGCACCATTGCTCCTCTGCAGGTTCCAGTAGTCTGATTACTGATGTTCCCACCTTTGCACAGCGCTGGGGATCCAGAGGATCTCTGGATTAAAAATACAGCTGCACCCAGATGCTGGAGTACAGGATCTGGTCTGGAGCTGGGTTTTGGGCAGGTTTAGCCTGACCAATGTCCCAACCACGTGCTGCCTCCAGTGTTCTGTGATACTTCCTTCTGCCCTGGCCCCTCTCAGCATTGCCACTGGCCCCTGCTGTGGCTTTCAGTCCCAAAAAGCAATGCAGAACTGTTGCACTATTGGTGCAGCATTCGTGGAGTTTGGAAAGGACGAGGCAGGACAGGTCCGGGGTCAGCATGCAAGAATTCTCTTTATTCAAATTTCTGACTCCATTTATATACACTGTACAAAGATGGCCAAGTATTGGCCAAAAGCAGATCATCCCATCGCTCGGATTGGTGATCATTCCAATCACTCAAATGTTCTCTCATTGCAAAGGAATGGAAACATTTTCTTATTTATATGAAAAGGCTTGGGAACTCAGCTCAGAGTTCCAAAACATCGGAAGGCTTTAGCTTTAATATCAAAATGCAAGTCTAAGACATGGAAAAGCAGAGTGACACAGAACGGACAGTAAAACTGGCTGGTGAACATCAGGGAAGTTGTACTGTTCTTCACAATCCTTCTGGGGAGGCCTGGAAAGGTGCTTGGTATCTTGTGCACTTTTATCTTGAGTAAACAACTCTTGTCAGGAGAGCAAACAGGACTCTTGCTTTGGTGCTGGGCAGGTGCTTGTGTGAGGCTGCCACCATGGTGAGCTCTCAAAGGTGGCTCTGGGGTTTACACAACCCTAAGATCATTTCACTGTGCTTTGCTTTGCATCCACTAGGTTGTTGTATTTCTCTCTAGTGGTGGTCAGATTTGCTGATGGTTGTATTTTAGCTGGGGAAAAAATGCCCCTTGTTGGGATTCTGGTATGTCAGTATACAGAAAAAAAATGTTGAGTGGGCTGGGAATAGCTTCCAGCAAAGTTGTATCAGTTTCTTGGAGCTCTTTTGTTTGGTAGAAATTCTTTTCTTTTCTCTCCCCCTTCACATCCCCCTGACAGCCCACCTCTTTTCTTCAAGGGCTTGCTGAGGTATAATTCACAATTGAATGATTGAAGTGAAATATGCACAGCTGCAAATGCATTTTTAAAATGATGCTTCATCGCTAAAGCATCTCTCTGAACAGGTTGGCAGCTTCAGTAGCCATCAGAGTGAATAGCAGAAAGGATTTTGTTGAAAACACTTGACTTTTATTTTTATCAAGCTCTGAGAATGTGTTGACCACTTGCTCCTTTTGAGTGCAGCTAGGAAGTATCTGGAGCAGGGGAGATACACAATGGGGAGATATGTTAGATGTGTCCCTGAGAAAAAGGAGAGTTTTCCTTTCCTCTCCCCACATTGTTTTGTGGAAGTCATATGGCAGCTGGAGTATGATAAAAGACAAAAGTTAGAACAAAGTTTTCTTCACGTTTGAAGCGTCATATCCAGTCTTGCACGCTGCAGCTTTCCTCTGCCTTCCCACTGAATGGGGAATTTTTGCAGCTCTCTTTCCCTTCTTGGATCCATTGGATGCTTTTGTGATTCCTTGCTTTTCCTGGTGTGTGACAAAGCTCAGGGAGTGGAAGCTGCAGGCACACAGTGTCCTGTTACCTTCACAATGGCCCAGTGCTGCCAGGGGTTGGTGTGGAGCTGCCTCAATCTCAAACATACCAAGATCCAACCTCTGTTCATCAATAAGGTGAAATTATTTATCAATATCTAGGACAGCTCAGAAGGCTTGAATCAGTTTAGTGGCAGAATTCAGTGTAGTTTAGTGTAAGCAATTCTCTGATCTCTGGAAATTCAACATTTTGTCTTGTTTCCCACAGTTCCTGACTCTCGAGCAGTGAATTGAGGCTCCTCTAGCTTTTGTTTCTCTGTCCTCTGCCAGCAGGCTGCTGCTGCTGCTAAGTCTCCTGGGCCTATCTTGGTTCCAAAATTATCACCACATTTTCCAAGCTATTGCATGAGTAACTTTGGGCTTTTCTCCTGCGAGTGAATTCACTCTCCATGGGGTCTCCAAGATGACCTGTTCTGAGTGGAAGGTAATCTGTGTTTGAGATGGTACACCTGCAAACAGAGCACCCCACTGAGGATCAGGCACAGGGAATCATCCGTGTGTCTGCAGTGTTCTTGCTGATTCAGGTGTGAGAACAGAGAACGGCTTGGTAATTAGTAATTAGATGAACATTTATGTATGATTACTTAACAAATGATGTACATAACACACAATGTCTCAGTCAAACAGTCGCTACCACTGCTTCAGTTCCAATATTTCCCTTCAGCCAGTTTCAAGGTGCTTGCTGTGAGCAGACCTTAGCTTCACAGTGATGGAAATGAAGGCTCAAAATAAACACCCTGGAAGTGGTAGAAGATTGACACTGGTGCTCCAGAGAGGCTGGGTTCACCAGGATTGTGCTGGAAACATATAACGTGCATAAATACATTTCTTTTGTGTGATTAGCCGTAGATCCTGATGCAAAGGTTGATGTGCTTGGTATTACCTGTAGTCATGTGGTGAAAATCAGAGGTTGAGTGTGGTCCTCTGAATGAGGACAACATAAAATCAAGGATAAATCCCATCCTGATGTTGTGGTGCTTGGCCTTATCCCCACTGATGATCCTCTCTGTTTCTGTGATGGAAATGCTCTTTGACAGCCTGAGTAAGTGTACCTAGTCCCAGACCTGCCATGCCTCATCCACAAGCATGAGCACTGGCCACAAAATGATGCTGATATCTATTCCTTGCTCTTAGCATCACTGTCATGTTAGCATTAGCTGATTGCATCAGCAGAGGCATTAGAGGAGGATGTTTTCAGGGGGCTGAGACTGGTCTGGCTGTGGAGTTTGGTCTCCGTGAATGATCTGATGGTGTGATCTTGTTCACAAATGGAGTAGCTATCTTTTTCCTGGATAGGCTTCTTGGTAATCCCTCTCCCTGCAGTGAACCTTAATATCCTGCTGAGAAGAGCAGCCTCTCATTCAAACTCAGTTTGTTCATGCCTCATTTACCTTGGTCTGCTTATTTTGTAGAGCATATACAGTTTATCTTGATAAATCCAGTGGGAACTCACAGGCCTGATGAAAGGTTCTGGGGACTGAATGGATTATGATTGTTATAAATTGCTTTTTTGTTTTATTGCTTGTATTCAACATTTATGAAAGTCCTACAGGGGTCTAGAGCATCTTGGAGCACCCAGTATCTTTCAAAGCTCACTGTTTTGCTGGCTTACACAGGTCACACTGATGTTTTAATAAATATTCTTGGCAAATTGAACTAGCAAGTTCGGGCGCTTCGTTTGCTTTGCTGCTCCCTTATTGCTTTCAGGAATGAAATATCACCAGCAATGATGCTGAAGAACCGTAATCTCTGAATAATATTGAATCTCTGCTTGCCAGCTCAACTTCCCACGGCTGCTGAAGAGGTTTAGAGTATTAAGGAAATGCAAATGTTTTTCTGGAGCACACCACTGTATTCTGCCTGCCGCTGCAAGTGTTTGGCATTGGGATTTTTCTGTACTTCTTTAGTAAAAATTGTGGTTTCTTTTTTCCCTGATAAACTTAAAGGTGATGTTAGCTTCCAGAAAAGAGTGTAAACAAAGTCTGAATTGCCAGGTTTTCTCCCTTTTTCATGAGAAACTCAGAGAAATCCCAGTTATAAGGAGTTTTTACAGAGAAGAAAATAAACAGAAAACCTTGCACTGAGTTATTTCCAAACAAGCGATTTCTTTTTCAGCAGTGATTCTTTAAACTAGAGCATACAGAGTATATTTAGATGCAAAGAGACATCCTGCGGGGGGAAGGCATCTTCCAGGTTTTGTTGAGAGACATTTTGAGATCACCTGGAGATTGGGATTTCCCTAAGTGAAGCTCTTACTGACAGGGGATCAGAAGTGGTCTGAAAACCCAAGCTCTTTGCAAACCAGCTGGAAGTGCATGTCCTGGCATTCCCCCAGGCCATAAGGTTGGTCTGGTGATGCAGGTGCCTCCCCACTCAGGTGTCTCCTCAGGGCATGGGAAGGGGGTTTCTTGCAGTCTTTGCCACTGCAAAACCTGCTGCTGCTTCACTGTAAGGTCACCCCTATGGCTCAGTTTTAAAGCCTGCAGGAGATCCCAGTTTCTGTTCATTTTGGTGAGTTCTGCAGTTTTCAGGGCTGCGGTTGGAGAGCTCGTGTTGTGCTTGGCAGCAGGCTGGGCACTGCACTCTCTGTGAGCCTTTTCAGTCCAGTTCAGCTGGTTTTGGAAGTTAAAATACTGCTGCTGGTTACTGCTGAAGTTCCATCTCTGGCAGTAGCACTGGTAGTTTCACTTCAGCCATCTCATTCTTGCATCAGCTGGGGTAATACATTCAGCTGTTTGGCTAGATCCCTTATTTCTGTTCTCTGGTGATTTCCTTCCCAGCTTATCTGTGCTCTTTTGAGCAGACAGTGTGCAAATGAGCAAGTCCTGCCCAGAATATTTGATGGAAAAAAATGCAAGGGATATGTGCTGGAGCACAATGTAGCTTCCATCAGAGGCATTTCCTTGCAAGGAGTGCTGAATGCTTTGGCATTTTCAGACCTTTTTTTGACCACTGTTAATATTGAAAAGCTCCTCTCAGTTGTCCCTTCCTTTCTGGGGAGACAAATCTGCAAGGGACAGTATCTTTCAGTTGCTTTGCCCTCAATGTTTTGTTCCAGTTTGAGGGCTGCTCATCAGTGTTTTCCAGCAAGTTTAGTGCTGAATGCCCCAGCTTTAGTGGCAGGATTTAGAGCTCTTTGTGAATCATATTTAGTGCTGATGGAGGCTGCTTTGTTGGCCGTGTGTCGTTGCCTTGTAAAAACCAGCACTGTTCAAATAAATGCTCCTGGGAAAGAAGCACCTTTTTTTTATAACTGTTTTAATGTGTTTGATTTGAGAACATCCTTCAATCTGTGGCCAGAGAACAAATGGGTTGCCAGTGTTGCAGTCCCACGGTGAAAGCACCTGTGCACAGGTGAGGCAGAGCTGTGGGGCTCAGAGGTCAGAGTGCACAGCTGGGGTGCTGTGAGCTTTACACAGGATGTTTGGTACAGCTGTAGAAATTGCTCTTTGTGGAGCTGGTGTTTCTCCTAACCTTCCATCTTGACCTGCTGTTGAATACATTGGGGTTTAGAGTTTCAGTTTGCCTGCCTCCTTCCCTGTAGTTCAAGCTGTTAGTTCTGTATTTTTGCACGCTGGAGAGAAATCATGTGTTGGGGTGTTAAATAATTCTCCTGTATTTTAGGCACAATGGGAATTGTGCAAAACAGTTATGTTTCAAACTTTGGTGACCAATTTTGACACTGCTCTGATTGTCAGACCGTTCATCTCTGGAGCATTAAACGTGGGACAATTGAAGGAGTAGTGCAGACCATTGGCTCTGAGAGGTGTTGGGGTGGCTGGCTGCACATGCCTGCCTGGAAGAAGGCCAGAATGGCAGGCTTGGACAGACTTGCTGCAACAGGAATGGTATTGGGATCTGTGAACTGTTCTCCTAGCCCGAAAGCAAGCCCGCCATCAACATGCTTTGCATGTTTGATTGCTGTGCTGGCTAATACCAAACGTACCATCAAAGTTCACAATGTTTTTCACTGCTGCTAGCTGCTCTGCCTTTACTCTCACACGACACTGAGTTCTCAGTAAAGAGGCAAACAGCATTTTAGGGTTCTAAATTATGCCTGTGTGGTTCTCCCAGCTTGTGTATGTTGGGCCACATGGCAAACTTCACACATGCCTCTTCACTGGTACTTGGTGGAGCTGGTTTAAATCAAGGTTACAGAAAGTGGTTAGGAATGGTCCACCTGCCCTAGCTTTGCTGCCTTGGGTCCAGATGGGTCAGCAAGGGAAAACACTAGTTCAAAATCAACCATAAAACCCACTGCTAAAATTAATTAAAAAAAAAAAAAAAACTCCTACAACAGTTTTCAGACAGTCTGTTTATTTGAAACAGTGTAATGTGGTTGTCTTCCAAAGAAACACCAAATCTTAAGAATTACTTGGCATCAGGATCTTGGCTTTGAGCGGGAGGGCCATGTGCCTGCCTTGCTAGTGAGCTAGGAATTGTTCTTGGATGGCTGAGTGAGAGGTAATTTGATGTGACCCTTGGTGTGAGGCAGTCTGGTCTCTGGGGTGACAGGCTGTTCAGCTCGCCTCTGTGTCAGGTGATGTTGTGGGAGCTATTCAAAGTGGAGAGAAATCAGGCAGAGAGATGGCACACTGCTCATGCCCTGAGAGCAAGTTCAGCTTTGGGTACACCAAGAAGCCATCTGTTTTTCCTTGACTGCTTTCCTAGCTGGAGGCTTCCTAGTCCTACTTTCTCCTGCTGAAGAGATCACAGTGACGGATAACCCGAGCAGAACTGAGCCTTCTTTACAAGCTCTTCTGACACGGACCTGAAGTCCAGGCTCCTCTTGGCATCGTTTTTTTTTCCTGTTGATGGCCAATTTACAGACAAAGGGGAAGATCTGGATATTTGAGGCAGATTGCTTTTTCTCTAAAGATTTGTAGGCCTTGGGGACAGTGTGCTATGACTGGGACTGTGCTGTCCCCCCAGAGTGGGGAACAGGGATGTGCAGAGCACAGTGGGCTCTTGCAGTGACCTGTTCAGCAATGGGAACAAAAAGCAGAATGACACCAGGCATTTTGAAAGCAGCTGAGTACAAGAGTACTTGGAGACCTGTGCTTCCTTGCTATGGAAAGGAAAATACAAAATACTAAACCAGTCTGGCTGGTGCAGGGCTTCCCGCTGGATCTGCCTGCATCCCAGCCCCTGGCTGGCCTGGGGAGGGGAGCTGCTGTTTGGGGCAGTGTGGTTTGGGGAGCAGCAGTGGTTTCTTGCCGCAGCAGTGAGGGAGGCTTTGCCATCAGGCTGCTCCGGAGGGAGCGAGCAGCAGCAAGCAGCGTGTCGGAGGAGCCGGTCTCGTTTGTCGCACGGATGCGGAGTTGGTGCCATGCGGGCTGTGGCAGCCCCAGTTGCTGTGGAGATGCTGCAGCTCCCAGCCCGCTGCTGCTCTGTCTTTGGGGGTGCTGTGCTCAGGGTTGAGGCATGGATGTGATGGAGGGGAGTGCGGGTTATCCGGGCAAGGCGGGTTCTGGAGAAAACCTGCCGCTCGAGGCACTTCTTTAACCCTTTCACCTCGCTGACGGTGGCTGCCACAGGGAGGATTCCCTTGGGTGTGTGCTGCAAGGCTGGGTGCTGCCTTTGTTCTTGCAGGCAGCTGCAGCGCTGGCAGCTCGGGAGGGGGATGCTGCTGCAAACCAGGGCAGGTGTGCTGCTCCACGTCTGGAGGCGAACTGGGCATAGCTTTGGCTCTGATGCTCCTTCTCAGCTGCTGGCGACTTCATGCGGCTCCTGCTGGTCCTGGAGGGCTCGGGGGCAGATGGGCAGGGCTCCGGGCAGGCAGGGAGTGCCTGTGGCATGCCTGGAATAGCCAATGCCGGTGGTCAGCCTGCTGTGTGACAGGCAGTGCTGTGTGACATGCACTGCTGTCGGGCCCAGGGGCCAGCCAGGAGGCAGGTTGCATAAGGAAGGCACGCAAGGGTGAGCCAGGGAGTGGAGGGCTGCTGGGTTAGCTCCAGCTACCGAGGTCTCTCCTCTTCACCCCCACCCCCTGATTTGTTTTCTTGCATTCCTCCTCCCAGAGTCTCCTTTTGGTCTAGGGCGTGATTCATTTGCTCATTCGTGTATCTGTTTCTTAGCCAATGTGTGAGGCGTGTGGTGGGAGCTGCCCTCCACCCTGGCTGGCTCACGTAAACTTTGTGGGTTGTGCCTTTGCTTTGTTGCCGTCCAGCTGAGAAATGAAGCCCTTGCTACAGAATTGTCCAGTCTGCATCCTAAAGGCGTCCCCTCCCTGACAGTGGGGTTTTAGCTGAGCTCGTTAGGTGCTCAAATGGGAGATTGGAATTTCTGGGCTCTGCTGCAGTCCATGGGTGTCTCTTGCAAGCTTGTGAGACTCACAGCTGCCACAAGCCTTTGCTCTGATGGATGTGGCTGTGTCTGGTCTGCCTTTCCCTGGTTATGCCTCTGGCTGCTCCAGCTACTACTGAATTAATACAAGAAATATCAAATGTGTTTGTGTCGCCTGTAATACAGAAAATGTAGTCCTGGTGTCTGTCAAAGGAGCCTTAACCATGAATCAGCTTTTTGTTATCTGCTGACTTTATTCTTTAAAGTAAATAAATTATCTTCCTACTGCCTCAAAACTTTGAAAACACGGATCAAACCTAATTGATCAGCACCACAGGCACTTTCACTGATGCTCAGTTTGGTATCAGGATGCCGTGCAGTCCTGTTGTTCTGGAAGCTGAGTTTGGACAAGGCAAACCAGGAGAGATGGATTTAACTACATTTGTGCCTGTGCCTGGCTTTGCAGGCAGCATGGTGTGAACACGTAGGTGAGTTTGTCCAACTCCTTTGTGCTCTGCAGCCTGAGAAGCAGACTTAATCCCTGCTTTGTCAGTGGTTGGGGTTTTTCCTCCTTTAGGTCACCCTATAAAGGGATTTGAAATCATCAAATAGAAGAGTAAGAAACCAATGTACAACAATGTGTGCAGGAGCTGAAATCTGACTGAGGCTAACAGATGTGTGAAGAGCTACCCCTGCTCTTGCTGAGATGATTTCCTAAAGGGAGAGCAAGCTACTCTTTCTCAGTAGCACAGTTCAGAGCACGTAGCTGGAGGTGAGCAGTTGGTCTCAGGCTGATTTCCTGCATGTCATGTCTTGGCCAGGTAATCAGAGCAGTTGTGTGTGACACAATTGCCAGCAGCTGCCACAAGGAATTCTGCTTGGCTGCCTGCAGAGCGTGTGGAGCTGTGGAGGTTTGACTTTAACACCTGTGCATTTCACCAGCATCGCTGTGTCTCAGCAGTACCCTTTCCTTCCCAGATTACCGAAGCATTCAGAAATGAGAAGTGCCAATGGAATATGTAAACCCTGCTTTGTGAGTCAGGGTTATTTGGCTTGCAGAGACCCTGATCCCTTTTGTGCCCATGGTGAGTCCCCTAGAGCCAGCCAGCAATGTCTTGACCTACTGAAGGAACACATCTCTCAGCTTTTCCAATTGATATGTTGGATTACAGTATCTAAGCTCAGATGTGCTTTACTACTTGCTCGTATTAACTTCAAATAGCAAATGTGCCCATGTGAAGTTCTAGGATCTTATAAAAATTATGCAGATCTGCAAGATTTTAACACACCCCACCCCCTTTTGCTTGCCTGGTTTGGAGTAGGCATATCTGTAATTTTTTTGAAGTGGGCAGGATAGTATTTCAGCTATAAGAGGATAGTGTCTGACTGTACTTGCATGTCCTTGTGAGGTCCTGGGTAGAACCTGTTGTGTAAAATAAGCTGCCATCCTCCTACCTGGCTGAACAAGACCTGCTTGCTCCAGCATTTCTATAGATCTTAGTCTCCAGCATCTTAAGAGCTTAATTTCTCTGTATGAATGCTGGGAAGAGGATTTCGAGATCCTTGAGAACAAGAACAATGAAAACACTGGCTCTGCAATTGTTTCCTGGCTGCTTAAACCTTACTCAAATGGATCTATAGCCAGAATAGCTGATTAAAGGTCAGCTTAGTGGGAAATGTGAATGAAGGACTATTAGGTTTCTTTGCAGGTTACTCAGGTTATGTTTCTGGCATGACAGAAACTGGGGTGCCTGACCTCTGCCTCCTCTTTTGATTTCACCTTGCCTGGGAGCTTCGCTGATAATGCGACCAAGATTAGGTCACACTGAGGGAGTTGTCTCATTAAGCTTTGGAAAGTGAGGAAGCACCTTCCTGAGGCTCCTACTGCTGCCTTTGACCAGAGCCCAGATCTGATGTATCAGTGACATCAGAGGAGAGTGCTTCTGCCCTGCTTTCTCCCCTAGCTAGCTCCTGGTCCAATACAGAGCCTTGCCTTTGGCGTGTAAGTGCAGCAAGGAGTTTATCCACGTGCTGTTCTTTTCTTCCTGAGAAGCTGCTGGTGCAGCCAGCTCGTGGTGTGCTGCAGACATTCACAGCTTCCTGAAGCAGCTGTCTCCCCAAAATGCTGTGCAGGGCTCTTGGCTCTCCTGCACAGACACCCCCATAGCTGTGTGCAGAATGGCTCTGTTTGTATGGGCAAGCGTGTGTGGGTGGGTGGGTGTCTCCCTCCAGTTCTCCTTTGAGTGGCTCGTGGTTTATTTTGGGACTGATGTGGGTGTAAAGTGTCAGCTCGGAGCAAAACACTCGACATGGACATTGAAAGCACCAGGCTGGGAGGTTGCTTGCTGTCCTGAAATGCTGAAATAACTTGGGTGAGGTGACACTGTCCAGTGGCCAAATGGAAACCAATTCCTTCTTTATAGCCATTGTCTGATTGATGTTTTCAGACCTCAGAGGAGAGTGCTCCTGGCATGAAACACTTTCTCTAGGAACAGTTCTCCACAGCTCTTAACCTGGACAAAGGGTATCTGTGTGCTACAGTCTTCCTACCCCGGCTCCCATCTTGTACTTGGAGTCCCCTATAACTGTGGGTGCATCCTGTTATTATTCTCTACTTCTATGGGGTTTAATTAAAATGCAGGTCTTTAATTTTTAATTTTTCCTTCCTGTTGATTCGACTGTCTCTGTGTGAACGAGGTCTCGGTGCAATTACTGTGCTCCCTGTGGAGAAACAGACGTTTAATTCGGCAAGGCAGACTTTTTCTTGGAGGGGGTTTATTTTCCTGATCTTCCTACTCAGAGGGATGCAAAAGCAGAACATCCAGTGTGTAAAGAATGAGACACTTTATTTGGTTGTTCTGGACACGTTTGCTGCATCTCAGTTACCAAAATGTTTTGTTCTTTGCACAGAGCTGCCCCCTTAAGCAAAGGGCTTGTGGTGAAGCTGCTCAGCAGAACTTGCATTAGCAAGGCGAGTTGAAACCATTGGGTCAGGTCCAGGTTTCTTGTTAAAACTCTGTTCTCGCAGCAGTGATGTAAAAAGATGGAGTTTTGTTGTAGCATTAAGCTGTCTGATGATTTGTTAACCTGGAACCAGGACCAGGCAAGTACCTTGTACCTGCTTGCAGGTGAGGGCACATGGGTGACCAGAGAGGACAGAGGCTCCTTCTGCTGTTTGGGGCCCAGCTGAGCTCCTGGCAGGGAGATCAGCTATGAACCTTCGAAAAAGGGTGGAAATATTGGCTCTCAGATTTCCATTGTCCTTATTTAAGTCTGCTTCAGCTAACGTAGTGCTTTTGCTATCTGAACTCCCCTTGTGCAACTGCAGGTCACTGCTGAAACTTGCAAAGATGGGATTTCTCTGCACCTCCTGAATTGCAGTCCCAGGCTTTCAAAATGCTTTGGGCTCTTCCAGCTCCAGACTCGAGGCATCCTCAGTTCCACTTCTGTGTGCTAGGTTATTTTCTCTTTGCTCACAGAGATCATGCCTGTATGTATTAGACGTTTCCAAATGTAGCCTTGTTCTTTATCCACATCTTTCCAGCTCCACCCATGTCTGTTCTGTTTTACTTACCAGTGTTTAACCTAACAGGCTTGTTGATGGAAGTGGCTTGTGAGACTGATCCCTGTTTTGAGCCCTCAAACTTGATGGAAGTACAGTAAAACCTTGGCAAAGAGTAAGTGCATGGCACTGATCTGCTGTTATCAGAGGCAGTTATGGCACACAAATATTCGCTGTACCTGTGTGCATGAGTAGTTCGGGATCCTCATGCTGGTGGCAGGGACACACTTGGCATGAGCCTTTTTGTCATGATTTGAATAAGGGATGATGGCCCCTTTCTGCCACGTGTTCTGAAAATTGCTTTGATTTGTAAGCTGCCGACTTAGACTGAAATAGTGTGTTGAGGGTAAGAGTGCTTTGGTGGGATTTAAACTGATTTTTATCCGTTCCCCACTCACCCTGCCCCCCGCCGATGGAGAGGATAAACATTCCATTGTTTTTTGTGTGAAGTGCCTTTTAGTACCAGCAGCCCAGCAATGGGGGATAAGAAAGCAGATGTGTCCCATGTCTTTTTAAACTGCTTTTGTTTTTCTGATCACTGCAAAGGAGGCTTTTAGTTTTTTTTTAATTTTTTTTTTCCCAAGCAGCAAGTGCTCCACGGGATTTGATCAAAACTCATAAATGATGAATTGAAGGAACGCCCGGCGGAGAACAGAACGCCCTCCTTGTGCTCTGCTCTGTGTGCTGAGAACACCATTGTTTCTTCCCGTACCTTTTCCATCCTCGAGCTCGGGGCTGGAGAGAAAAGGCCTTTGTTCCTTGCCTGTCAGCTCAGACAATGCCAGTGTGTTGTCCTACCTCTGCTCTCAGCACCTGACTGGCCGCAGTTCTGTGGGCTTTGGCCAGCTGAGCACAATTGTCCTCCAGCTACAGCTTTACAAAGAAAACAAACGGCATCACAGCCTCCTTCCTCCAGATCCTGGCCCTGCTGCTTGACGTGTGTCTGTCTGTGCCTGCTGTTTTATTTGGGGTGCAGAGGAAAAGCCAACACTCTCCGCTGTGCTCCGGGTTGAGAGATGCAGCTTCACCTGATTGCCAGTGCACACAGCTCCTGGCAGGGGGACAGAAGGGGACAGAGGCCCAGGCAGTCCTGGTTTTTCTTCCTTCTTTGTAATTTCTGCAGCATCTCCAGCTGCGATGCAGAGCTGTGCAAAGGATAGAGCTTGTAGTTCTGTCTTTCGCTTGGTTTTTGGGAGTTTTAGCAGGAACGAGAGCTGTGCAAATGAGGAGGGAGAACAGATGGCATGGATTGGGGTGAAGGACATGTTTGGAGAGGTGCTGGAGTGCAGACCATGATACTGGCTCTTCCCTGCTGCTGGTCCTGTGTGAGACCAGAGTTCAGGCAGAGCCACGGGTGTTTCAGGATGAGACTGGCAGTACTTGCTTCAATGTCTGCCCCCACTCCTGTTGGGAAGAGCCTTTAGCTGGATCTCTCGTGCTGTTCTGCACCCAGGCTGATCCTGTCTACCTTCAGGCATTGCAGCAAAGCAGTGGAAAAGGTGGTGGAGGTGCAAGTCACCCTGGCAGTGCTGCATTGTCAGGCACCTGGCACCAGTGTGAAGTATCAAGTGCAGGCTTCAGTCAGTGGCACTTGTGCCAAAATCCAGCATCAGCTCATCTTTCATTCCCATCCACTGGAGGACTTCACCCCTCCATGAGCAGCCCTGATGTTACACTTGATCTGGGAGAAAGAGCTCAGCAGTGAGTTTGAGAAGAGCAATGCTGATGTCTGCTAACATTCCATGCCAGAGGCCAGAGATGCCCATGCCATGGAGTAAGGACCTGACACAAAGGCAGTGCTGGCTCCTGGCCAGTATGACAGATGATGTCTAGTCACTACAGCCCGCCCAGCAACTTTCCCTGGCCTCTGCTATCCTCAAACTGAGCCATCTTGGCTTCAGGTTTATCTTTGCCCCGAGTTTGTTTCTGTTTCTGGGTATGCCTTCTGAATCCCCGCAGCTGGTGGTAACTTCTGTGAAACTGTGACAGCACCAATGCCTTGGTCCCGTTATCCAGAGCCTGAACTCGGCTGCAGAGCCCAAATTTCATCTTCTCCCAGGCTCTCTGTGCTGGAAGGCAGAAGTGCAATCAGCTTTAACCAGAACAATGCAGCATTGCCTGGGTGAAGAATGTGATTTACTTGCATATGTGTGGCATGTGAACACCAGGGCCAGAAGGCACCCCTTGAGTCCTCTCCTTTCTCTTTCCTTTTTTCCCCCCTGCCCTTTCTGTTAGAGATGCCTGAGCCACTTACTAGCACTTTTGTTTGGGGGTGAGGAGAAGAATGTGTGGGTTGACAAGAGGAGGTGGGAGCGAGATCTTTGGGAGCCAAGAGTCTGAAACTGAAAAAGCCAACAATCTAGGAAAGCCTTGTAGACAAGTTTAAAATTAGATTGACCCTATGCTTTCATATGGCTGGAATTTAATTCCTCTGACCCTGAAGCTTTTGGTCTGACTCAAAGCAAGGGTTCCCAGGCTGTGGTCAGTGGAAGCCAGTGCTGTTTGGGGCTCTTGTGTGGCCGTGGGTCTCTATCAGAGACAAATGTACCTCCTGTCCACCTCCTTGTATTTATGAAAGGTTGGAGAAATTCAGTCTTGAGAAGCCAGGGAAGCCTCATATATTTCTGCTGTCTTTGTATCAGTGTGTGGCTTTTCTGGAGCTCGTTCCCCCTCAAACTGGGATACTGCTGTGTGTAAAAGCTGATCAGAGCTTTTCCTTTTTCAGACATGATTGTAACTGTTTCTCTTCTGTTCCTGTTTGCAGGTTGTGCAGCTTGACATTAAAGAAACTGGTAGTCTTAAAGGAATTGGATAAGGAGCTTATTTCTGGGGTCATTGCTGTCAAAATGCAGGTAATTGCTGCTCAGTTCTAAAAATTGTGGTGTTTGATTAAAAACACTAGCAGGTGCCTAAACCGAGCTTTACCTCCATGTAAGGATCCATTGCATCCACAAACTTCTTTCCAAGTCCATCAGGGTATTCTGGATCTGTGTAGATTCTTTTCTGATCCTTCTCCCACGTTGTAAGACCCTTCTACCTCATTCCCCTGTTGTAAGCAAAGAAAATTGTTCGCTGATGGCTCAGCGTGAGCTTATCTGCGTGTAAAAATGCTCTTTGCAGATCACATCACTTTTTCTTCCTGAGCTGGCACTAAATCCAAGCCTGGTTCTCTATTCGACAGTCTGGGGCTGAACATCTTCATAACTGGGTCTTGGTTTGGGAGAGTCTGGGCCTTGCTCTGCTGGTGGGCAGCTCTGCTATCGAGTCTATGGCCAAGCTTGTCAGTGGATTTGTAGGGTGCCCGTACAGACTAATTGCTTTTCCTAAAACACAGTTGTCATCCTAGGTAAATAACCCACTTCACAGCAGATGTTTGTGCCATTTAATTAGGTGGCTCCATGTAGGTCACACTGCCTGGAGGCGGGCTGGGAAGGAAGGGGACTCGGTTCCACCGTGTGTCACAGCCTCAGTTTGGCTCACGTGCTCCCATCGCTGCAAACGCTGACGTGCTTAACGAGGAAAAGCCTAGCAGACCTATAAGTAGAACATTAACTGTGCTGAAAAGCTGCTGCTTTTCAAATGAAGAGCTAGGCAAACCCCTGCAGAGAGCTGGTTGTGTCAAAGCACACAGAGTCTAGTTTGGAAGGTGAAATCAGGACGGAAAAAACACGTAGCTGAGGATTTAATTGGTATCTCTCATCTCTGAGTGCTCCAGCTGGGGTAAAAATGTGTCCCTCTAAGTTGGAGCTGGTTTGTGCACCCACAGCAGAGCAGAAAGGCAGGGAATCGCTTCACACACCTGGATTTGTGGGAACCTCAGAAGCACTGCTGTGGGTTTCCAGGCTGTCAGATATGGCTTATCAAAGCTGAAAGCTTTCATGTGTTTGTACTCCTAGATGATGAATGCATCCCTGTAAGCACCTGAGGCTTGTCCGCAAATGAGCTATGCCCAGAGAGTGCCAGACTTGGGTTGAAGAATTCAGAAGCTTTTATTAGAGCAAAACCTTCTTTTCCTGTCCAGATTACTGCTGCTTACACTTTCTATGGGTGAAAGCTTGCCCCAGACCCACAAATCCAAAGGGAATTTTAACACGGGAGAGTTTCACATCCCATGTGGTGTATCTACGTTGCTGCAGTGTTCAGACACTGGAACCTGAGCACTCCTCTCCACACCAGTCCCTGCTATTAAAAATGCCTTTAGAGCTTGCACGTTATGATGCTGATGCTGGCAAGCTTTTTCAGGGATGCTTTATCTGCCAGCACTCAGGTTTCTGGCATGACTGTTGTTTGAGGCTGGTGGTACTGGATCATCAAATGCATGATCTCTGTCAAATCACTGCCTTTGTGTGGAGAACTGCACGCGAGTTGTCAGACACCAGAGCCCTTCCAGAGGGGATGACTGAATTCAGACCTAATGAGAGCATCTTACCTGCATTTCCCATGCCTCCCTGCAGCCTCCAGAGCAGAGATGTTCAAAGAGTTGTCAGCTCTATTTCCCGAGCCTTTGCTCTGTTTATCTGCTGCGGTCTTTTAAAAGCAACTATATTTGGTCTTTCATTAGATTTTGGTTGCGTAACCAGTAAAGCAAGATTGCTGCTGTTAGGAGCTTTGCACAAATGGAGCAGCTGCTGCTGTTGCCGGTGGCCAGGCTGGCTGTGCTTCACTTGCACATGTGCTGCTTGTCCTGGGGGCAGCCCTTGGGTGCCTGGCTGGGCTCTGTTGTGTGTTGTCACATCTGCTGGAGCTCAGGCACCTCAACATTTCCAGAGAGGAGCTGGTGCTGTGCACAGCTGAGGCAATGCTGCACATCCCAGCCTTTGCTCTGGCTGCCTGAGCCATGCATTTGGGGAGGAGGGGATGTAAGTGAGGCTCTGCTGCTGTCTCATCTCGTGATGGTCTTTGAGGCTGATAGGGGCAGACCACATTTCCCCTTGATGTAGCTTGGAGGTGTTCATCCCCCCAGTCTGTCTCTGATTTCCCAGATGCTGCTTTTTCGAGAGCTACAGTTCTGTGCTTCTGGGAGATCAGCCCGTCTGGACAAAGCCAGATCTGCAGCCTCAGCAGAACATTGAGCCAGAGGCCTCCTCAAACTTGCCACTGTTGTTTGAACAATGCAGAAGGGTTTGCTAGGCAGCAGTCTGTCACGTTTTCCTGCTAGTTTTCCTTCAAACATTGCCTGAAATGAAATGCTCACACAGTAAATAGCCTGGTAACTCTGTTAGCATAAGGCAGCCCACACACAGGGTCGGAGTTGCCCTGTGATACATTAAATCACCAGACTCCACTGAGATTCTTAGTGATTTTTTCCTTCAACATCCCCAGCTACTGGCAATTGTTTAAACAGGTTAAAGTCCTCATTTTCCCCAGGGAGGGGTGTGTGCACAAAAAGAAAAGCCCAGTCTGTCATGGCAAACGCCAGAGATTTAAGTGTGATGCTGCAGCCTCCAGACCCAGGAGATGAAGAACCTTCTACCTATTGGCTGAAGTGAAAATAGGAAACTTCAACTCCAGGGCTGGGGGTTGACTCACAGCTTTTCAATGCTGGGGTTTGGCAGAACAAAAGCTGCATTGTTGCAGTTAGGGACAGTAAATATGCCCAAATCTTTATTGGTCAAATATCTCCCTTTCATCTCATTAATATTTCACAGAAGTACAAGGTCAGAGCCATCCGTTCACTTCTCTGTGGTAGCCCCTGACAACGTTTCCTGGTGTGCAGTGAACAGGGCTGGGATGGGATGTGAGAGGTGGCTTCGGGGGAATTCACCCGGTGCTGGACTTTGTTTCCCTGCAGGGCTCCAAGCGCATCCTGCGGTCTCACGAGATCGTGTTGCCCCCGAGTGGACACGTGGAGACGGAGCTTGCCCTGACCTTCTCCCTGCAGGTAGGCTGGGACCTGGCTGCTCGCTGGGCTTCCTTTGCACAGCTTCTCCCTCGTGGTTATCAGCAGGGATGCGTGGTGGCTCTGGGGTGAAGATCCTCGTGAGCTCAGCTTGTCTGAGCTGCCTCTCTGCGCTCGGGGTCTGGAGCAGGGTGCTGGCTCACAGTTCTCCTTCCACCCTGCGTCCTGGAACATGAAGGCTTTGCAGTCTGTCCTCTTCAAGAGCTGGAGCAGAGCGAGTTGGCTCTTTTTTTTGCCTTTTTTTTGCCTTCTTTGTGATCAGGCAGCGGAGGATGGCAGCCGCGGGGTGGTGTGGAGTGTCAGGCTGACAGAAGGCAGTAGTAGGAATGAGTCAGGTGAGCCTCTGATTTGGGGTTGCTGAGGGAGGCACCATTTGGGGAAGCAGGAGCAGTGTGCTTATAGTTACTCCTGGCTCCAGAGTCACAGGAATAGCTGTGAGTTGGAACAACTGCATTTTTTGGTTCCTCTTGCCTTCAAAGCCTGCTGACCTCTTGCTACCTCCTGAGCAGGGAAATAAAGTAAATAAGGGCTGGCTTGCTGAAAGTGAGAGAGAGAGGATCCTGCACACATAGAGCAGAACCAGACAGACCTCAGGAGCATTCATCCTGGATTATCTTTGTTTGGTGACTGTTGGTTAGATCTTGACTTCAGGACTTTGATCTGGTAAGGAGGTGATGATGTGAGGCTGGTTGTTACTCAGACCTGTGCAGAGCTGAAACAGATGAGGTTTCATTGCAGACAGATGATAACCCTGCAGTATTGCATCCCCTCTTTTGTGAACGGGAAGAACCAAGCTGCATGCCAGGAATATCTGCTCCTGGATCCTGTGGCTGCAGCTTTCCCATGGTTGGGAGCAAAGCTGTAAGACAAGCCAGGTCTCCCTCTGCCAGTCCTGTGTCAGCAAGGAGCAAATCTGCAGATCTTTTTGGAATTAATTTGGATTATGGCATTTGGGGTTTTTTTTCTGGGGCGCAGAGCAATGCTGCAGCAGGATGCAGAGCACTGCCTTTAACTCTGTTTCCCCTGACGGGGCTGGGAATTGAGCCAGAACAGGGGAGAAGAGTGAATGTGACACTGAGCCTTCAGCAGAGGTGAGTGAGCTCAAAGCAGAGATGTGCTGCTGGTCTCTGACTGCAGGAAGGGTTGGTGGTCTTGGATGCAGTAAGGCCTGGGAAGCACTCTTGAAATGGCACAGCTGGATTTTTATAGCAACTTTTACTGCTGCTTAATTGGACAATGGCTGAAAGCTACTTCTAGCTAGCAATTGTAGCTTAATTCAGCTACAGTCTGAATTTAGTGCCTGGGATATATTTGAGAGTGGTGATGGGCCACAAAGTAGAAGCATGTGGGTGTCAGAGAGCAAGGTTTTGTTGTCTTGCAGCAGTCCGTATCTCCATATTGCACAGTCAGCTCACTGTATGCCTGGCTTTGTGCTACCTGCCTGGATCTGCAGCCCCTTGTACCTTCAGTCACTGCCTGCTCAGTTCCTTCCCCTGGGTGACATTCTTGTCCTTTGCATGGAGTGTTCTCTCCATGTTCCCTCCTTGGGGCTGAGCTGGGGTGTTCTGCTGGCTGGTACAACAGGGAGCAGCCGCTGCTCAGACTGCAGGGAGGAGGTTCCTGCTGCTCTGTTACACAGCTGAGTGACACTGGGGTTAGTGGTGTGTCCAGTCCTGCTTCCCCTCCTAGCCAGGGCTAAACCAGCAGCAGCCCTTCTGGCAGATGAGCTGCCACGACCCTTCCTGCTGGAATGTCTGCTCCTCCTGACCCACACTTCTGTGGGTTTCACAGGACCTGGGGAAATTCCCCAGATATTCCAAGCACAACATCACAGGTCTCTGGCATTAATTAAGAGCTCTGCACTTAAGTCTTGTTTTTAATCTAATAAACCTTTCCAGATGGGAGAGATTGCATCATTGGGGCTTCAGAAAAAGTCTTGCCCTGACTCTAACTGTTCTGGTGTGTGTTTTTTCTCACCCCTCAGAGGTGCCTTGACTTGTTTGGTGCTCCCTCTGAAAGCTTTCAAATGTTTTTTGCCTGTTTTCCTCTCTAATCTCTGTCATGGACTGACAATCACTGAAAAGTTTGTGTTGAAGCAATTCTGTAGAGCTGATAAGTCATGGATGGTATTAAAAAAGCTAGACTGTGCTATGCAAGTAGCTTGTCTTTTCTTCTGGAGGGCCTTGCTTTTAGTGGAGGAGCTGAGTGGCCTGAGTCTGTCTGTTCCTTTCTCTTACCACCTCTGTGAATGCTCATCAGAGGGGGCCAGGCTGTACACCTGAGAAAAACAGAAACTTGTACATGTATGGACTTGAGCTGTTCAGTTTAATCCCAGAAAACTGGACACATTTAAATTGAGCTGGCCTGGGGCCAAGTGTGACTTGGGACTTCAGTTCTAGGTTTGTCCTTAAGCAGCCTTGGTGTGGCTCAAATGCTTTGAGCTGAGAGCAGGGGGTCTCTCTTCCCTTCTTCCCTTCCAACATGTAGAAGGGCCCCAGAAGCAAGGAAATGGTAAATTTGAATGTGAAAGGTGCCTCTGGCTTTTTGAGCCCTTCCTGTGACCCCCCTCTCCAATAACTTTTTTCCATCCTTCTTTAGGGATGTTGCACATCTGTGGAGTGTCACAGGCTCTGTGTGTTTTGAGGTTGTCTTTTAATTACATGGAGTGCTGTTCTTCTCTTCTGCAATGCCTCTACCTCGGGCAATGAGCAGTAGATCTTGCCCTTGCAGGGCAATCAGCTAATTAGTATTCTTCTTGTTTGGGTGGCCACTGCTCCCAGCTCCCTGCAGAGCAGTCAGGCTTGCTCTGGACGGCAAATTAATATCTCAGGGGTTTCTGGTGGTGTTTGCTATTTGATTTTATCAAGTATTTTGATGGGCAGGAAGTTAATTTTCGTGATGTCCCAAAGGAAAAAAAAGAAAGTAGTTCTTCCCTGCAAGAGAATCATCCTTAACATGGGAACGTGCTCTTTGAGATCCCAGCAATTAGATTCTCCTGTCTGCTGGTTATTTAGTACTATTTATGTTGTATATTTGGAGCACATCTCTCACTCTTCTCTCTTCTTGGGATGAGAACTGGTCAGGTTGCTGCTTTATCTTTTCTTGAAGACTTTTCTTCCTTTGCACAGCTTCTCCCTCATGGTTATGGTTAGCCTTACTCATTCTCTAACAGTCTCTGCTTGACTTCACAGCTTCCTCTTCCTGAGGACTTTCTGGAGGAGGTGTATAAAGAAATGTATATTCTTGTATGGAATTTGTCTTGGGAGGATTTATGTCTTTACAACATAACCTGGCAGGAGGACAGGTTTTTATTCTTGACTCAATTACTTAAAATACAACCAGTTGAGAAGTGTCCTTGTGCTGGAGGGAAGGCAGTGTCCTGCCAAGGCTGTGGGGGTCTGTGGCTGTCCCTGCCACTGCCCACTGCTCGTGCAGGGCAGCCCATGCCCCCAGGCAGCATCTTGGGCTCCAGTTTTGGGCATCCTCTGTTGAGGAAAGTGTCTCCTGGAGGCTGCTCATCTCCCTGGGACCAGCCCTTCCCAAACTGAGCAGCTGCTCTGTGTGCCTGGATTGTGTTTTTGGAGGCCTGTCGGAGCTGTTTGGGCAGAGCTGAGCTCTTCCAGGGGATAATGAAGAATTGCTCGCTGGGTGTGCGTGGGCTGTGGGCACTCAGGAAAGCCCTGGGGTTGTTCCTTAGGAATGGAGGTTATCCATGAAGCTTGGGAGATACTGCCAAGAAACAAAATGAACTTTTCCACTGTGTTTCCCACGGCAGTACCCTCACTTCTTGAAGAGAGAAGGCAACAAGCTTCAGATCATGCTGCAGCGACGGAAGAGGTACAAGAACCGAACCATTTTAGGCTACAAGACCCTGGCTGTGGGATGCATCAACATGGCTGAGGTGAGCTGCTCTTCACATGGTCTGTTTACCCATGGGGACATCTTCCCTTCACTCCAGACCCACTGCTGTCACTTTCCTCATGGAGAAGTACCTTGCAGCATTTCAAGTTAGCTGTCTATAGAGCTGTAATCAATATTCACAGGGCAATATTTTAACCAGATTTTATTACTGGGTAATAATATTGAGTGTTTTCTGCCTCGTATCTTAAGAGCTAAAGCTTTCACAAGGATAGCTTACGACCTATTCGAGGGTTTTGTTGTTGTTTTAGTGGCTTTATTAGAGTTAGGGGGTCCAGATCAAAAGTGTAGAAGGAGACAGAGTCACTTCCAACCCTGAGAAGTGGTAAAATTAAAGCAAGATTTGCTGTGCTTCTCAGTGCCACAGTATGAGAGTTCAGGATTAAGTAATTTCTCTCATTTTGCTTGAAAATCCCTTGGCCATTGTTATTTCATGGCTGCTGGTAATTTAGGTGGAGCTCTATTCATGAGAAGTAAATGATAAAACTAATACAGGAGTCAAGTATGGATAAATTATTCACAAAGGCTTTGTGAATCACATAGCTCCATGCTTTTTTATTTCATGCCCTGTTTAATCTCTGCTGTTTCAGTTGTCTGAGTGTTTAGAAATGGGCTTAACAGTAGCAAGTTCAGTTTAACACCAATATTTTTCATCAGACTGCGTTCTGTCAACAAATGACTTTTCTCCAAAATAAGCCAGTGTTGTGCTGTGGTGAGTTATTGCCATGTTAAAAAAACTTACTCTAAAGATTGCTCCTCTTGTGTGAGTGCAGCTCCCTTCAGCCTTGCAGTGAATGGTGAGCTCCTTATTTGAATTGGCCAAACGTGTGGTGTTGCAGCTAACATTTTTCCTGTACTGTTTGATTTGTTGGACAGCTAGAAAATAAATGCTGCTGTAAGGCAGAAAACATGTGGGCCCATTAATTAGAGTCATCAGTGAACTTCCAAGTGTTGGGCATTTGCTGCTGCTACATGTGGTTTTTCTTATGTCTGTTTGTAATGTCAGCTGACTGGGGTTAGGAGGTCAAAAATGTTCAAAGGTTCACCATGTTAGGAAATAGTTGCTCTGCAGCTCATCTGGAATATTTATGAAATTGAAGTTTTCAGAAAAACAGATTTTACAAGCCTCCCTCCCCTTTGGAGTTTATAGAATCGTGACCCCTAAACTCCACTGACTCATTTCTTTAAAAATATATAAAAAGTTCTCTTAGCTGTTGAAACAAAGCAGCGAATTGGAGTTGAGAGTGAGCAGTTTGAGAGCAGGGGGACACATGTTCCTCATCACCTCAGGTCTGTGTAGATCCCTGTGAGGAGCTGGCAGAGCAGCCTGGTGTGTGTTGGAAAGCTGATGTGCAGGTGAGGGGATCTGCTCGCTCATTCTGGGGCAAGAGAAGAGCACAAGATCCTGGGGAGAAACCTCTGAGCTGTGAGTGGCAAAGGAAGGAGAAACCTGCACCGAGGTGTCCCTCTGCCTCCACCACTGACTTGTTTTTCATGACAGCCTGCTCCATTGTCGCAGGGTGGTGGGCAGTTCCTCTGAGATTCATCTGTCAGCTCTCTAGAGCAAGGATATTTTGCTTTAGGAAGCACTTTGCATCTGTATCTCCCCAAGAATTTTTGCTTTTAGCGGCTCTTTTTTGCTGGGTTTTAGGACAAAATTAAGTTCCGTAATTAGGTGTTCAGAAGGTGGGTAACTTGATAATTCAAATCAGTACTGTGCCGGGGAAGCAAATACAGCATTGTGATGAGGTAGTCAAGTACTCTGCTTCAAGAATGAGCTAATCAGCTGTTGAGCTCAGAATGTTTTTTGTTTCCTTCTATCACTTTCATTAGTAGTCAGATAAAATCTCAACTAGCCTTGTGTATCAGCTGCAAGTGGCTCCTGTGGTTACAAGGTCTTGGAAATGTAGAGTAACCCCATTAACATAAATAACTCTTGTAGTATGCAAATTATACAAGTTTAAATGCATTTAAATGCAGATTCGTACTGCTTAATTTCTGTCCCAGGTCATGCAGCACCCTACGGAAGGTGGCCAGGTTCTGAGCCTTTTCAGCAACATCAAAGAGGCTCCACTGAAGGTTGCAGAAATCTGGATCTTCTCCTTGTCGAGTCAGCCAATCGACCATGAGGACAGCACTATGCAGGCCAGCCAGAAAATCAAGTCTACAGGTGAGAGTCCAACCACATTCTCTGAGCACCAGTGTCCTCCTGAACTAGCTGGAGTTGAACCCCACCTGGGCTTGGATGCTTCCTGGGACAAATGAGGACTGGTTTGCACAAGTTGCTATGTCTGTAAGTGATCGATGCAAGGAAAACCCACTTTGCAAAAATGTTGCTGGGTAAGCAGGGAGTGTGACAGGAGTGGGGGATAGAATTGTCAGAGCTTCTCCTGCATGCCACCCCACTTCTGAGCCATCCATCAAGGGTTGGCTGTGTCCTCACGAGTGCTCTCCCAGCATTACTGGTGGATGTTTTGAGAGCCTGTAGCTTCTCACCTGGCCATCAGTGTTGTATTCAGGAGATTCACATTTGAGCTACTCTTCCATCTTCTTTTTCCTCTGAGTATTCTACAATAAATTTCATTAACTTTAGATGAAACCTGCAAGCTTACAGCATGTTTTGCTGGGGATGATGGCCTGGCTTAATGAGTGTAAATCCATGATGTTGTGCGCTGTGTAGGGGAGTCACTGGGTTCAGACTCGTGGTGGTGTTTTTATGTGGTACCAGCCCTCTGCTCTCTGCTGCAAGGGTGTCCTGCTGAAGGTAGTGCACGAAGGTGTTTGTGTCTTGTTGCCTGGGGCCGGGCAGCTCACCTGAAGGGTCATTTCCATAAAGGTTTTAAACTCTGTCATGTTTTACTTGCCCCTTTAAGTCAGTTCTGCCCATGTTAGTGGGAAAAGTAATTTCCCTTGTGGAGAAGCCTCTTTGCTAGCTGCTGTCTACCAGGTGGTTGGTTCTTTGCAGGGTAAAAGGGGGAAGAGCCTTATCTGTGTCCTGGTCCTTCCTTCTTACTGGGTGTGTTTCTCCTCATTCCTTTCCTCCCGACAATTCCCATCTCACTGGTTCTAGCATGGATAGATGCCTGCTAGTTTATCTTCTCCTCGTGTGCCTCCTTTCTTGATTTGTCACTTAGCTGGCCTTTTCTGCTCCTGAGATGAGACTGTGCCCTCACCTTGAAGGAGTTTCACAGGATCTCTCCCCTCTTTCCTTCCCTTTCAGACAACTATTCCGAGGAGGAGTACGAGAGCTTCTCTTCTGAGCAGGAGGCCAGTGATGATGCCGTACAGGGCCAGGTACTGTTCAGGGCATGGCTTCTCCCTGTGAGGGCTCAGTGGAGCATGTGCACTCCCAGCTCCTGCTTGAAACTAAAAGCCTATTTCTGTATCTAAACCATGCCAGTGTGAGACTGTTACCAAGTGCTCAGCTGCAGTGGAGAAGGCCTGCACAGTAACCCATTTCTTCTGTCATGCTGTGATTTATCTGTTCACGTGTTTGGATTTGAGCTCCCTGAAAAAACATTGGCATCCTTGTGCTTCTCTGCTTAATGGTCAGGGCATCCTTTGATTGCTTCTCTAGTGCTCATTGGATTCAAAGAGCCCAATTGGATCCCCAGCTGTAATTAAAGGGCCAGTGGAGTCTGAGGCAGCCTTTAGTCTTTAACACCTTTTGCACAATAGGTCCTTATGGAGAATCCCCTGATTAGATGTGAGATGCTTTTGAGTTTGGGTCTTGCTTGCCTTGAGACTCTGGAATCACCTGCCTTTCACCTGTCAGAGGGTACTGAGAGAGGGACCCACCAAAATGTAGGGCTGTGACTGTCCTTACTCCTTGAATGTAGAACTAGGACTGTTTTGCTTCTCCAAGCTGTTATTCCTGTCCCTGCAGACCTGTCTCACTTCCTTTTCCCTCTGCCATCGTAACTGCAATTAATGCAAATGCTGGATGCCTGGAAGACAGAGCAGCAGGTTCATCTTCATAGGAGAAACATTTTTTAGCACTTAAATGCTCATTGTGTCACAGAATCACAAAGGTAACACAGGACTCTTCTTTCTGTTCAGGATTTGGATGATGATGAGTACGAGATGGGGAAGCCCAAGAAGCAGCGGAGATCGATAGTAAGAACGACGTCCATAACCAGGGTCGGTGGAAATCAGTTTTACTAACACTGATGGGGTTTGGCCAGGATGGGCAGTGCATGTGGCTTGTGGGAGACAAGACACACTGGCCCAGCATGGAGCTTGGGGGCATGGTCACAGCATGTGAAGAGCTAGAAAAAACAGCCAGTTCAGGCAAGGTGTGTGCGTGTCTTGATTGTCCTTTGGTTGCAAGGTTAAGGAGCTCCGAAAATCATGCAAGTGTATGAAATTCCATACCCATGAAGAAGCCAGTGCAGGATCCATGCTCATGTAAGTCCTGAAAGTAGCTCTAAGTGAAGAAGGAAAGCTCTCCTATTTGTGCTCTGCGTGGGAGAGGCCAGCGAGAAGTTCTGAAAATGAAGTGGCTTAGACAGGGGTTGAAGCTTGATGGATAAAATTCAGGTGGTGCATGTGCTGCAGAGGCAAAAGAAGTAGCTGGATATTTTCTATATAGAAGCTTTAGAAAGGTGCATGTGGCTGTCCACCCTCCCACACAAGCATGAGTGTGCCTGCAAAGCTGCACTTGTGTGGAGCACAGACTTGTGCTTCACCACACCATGGTCTAAGGCTGCTTCTGAAAGCCATGTTTTGATAAGGCCTGAAATAAACCTTGTTTTGACCTGAATATGTCACTACAAAGATCCTTTCTATGAGACCAGGAGTGGGCTGGTTCACATCCTTGGTGTCCATATTGTTTTGTTGTGTCAGTGACCAGTCAGGGTAAAATCCACCACTTGCTTATTAAACAAGGAGCTCATAATAGGAGTGCCTTTCTAGCCCTGACCTCTGAACTGATGCTGAATCTCCAGCTGGTGCAAAACTGGGTTTGGTGATGCCAGTTAACATCAGCCCAGCTCCAAACCAGATCTCCTCTCTGTGAAACCATTCAGGCCAGCAAACAGCTCTTGCTGTGTCACCTTGGCTGCTGCATGCTGAGTGTCCCCCCTCCATGGGCTGCTGAACTGCTCCCAGGTGTTGTCCTGGATAGTTTTGTGTGACACCCTGAGCCAGAGGAGAGCTTTCACTATTGTGAGAGCATCTCAGCCTCAGGGGGACAGAAACAGGGCTGTCTTGGGAGAGCGTGGTGGGTTTATTTCACCTAAGCTTCAGCTGTCTAGAAGGTGGCTGCAGCTGCAGGATAGGAGTTCAGAGATAAAGGGTGCACTCTGGGGTCTGGGTGGAGTGTCTGAGGCCAGAGTTGGGAGTAGGCAGTTGGATTTGCAAGAGCTCAGGAGGGTCAGCAAAATGAGCAACTTTCTTCACCTCAGAGTGGTCTGGTGCCAGCCGTTTTCATCTCCCTTTCCTCCTGACACGAGGATGCCACCTCAAATGCTCTGTACCAGCACTTAGACTTAGGTCCTTCTTGTCTTCCTGAGAATGTGCACATCAGGTTTGTCAGTGAGAGGCAGAGAAGGGCTGAGCAGCTCCTGGCAAACCTCAGCTGTTTGATCCTGCAAAAAGGGGAGCACCTTGGGGTGAGCAGGCACAGAGGAAGTGCAGCAGTTTGCCTTGTGTTGTTCTGGCCTTGGTTCCTGCTGTGTCCAGGATCTGGGAGTATGACTCAAGAGACATTTGTGTGATGGGGCAAGTGCTGAGGATAAGTGCCACAGCTTTTCACCAGTGCTGCTAGTGAAATAAATGAACCTGCCATGCAAATTCCCACAAAAAAACCCCATGCTTTGGTAGTAAAAATCACATTTCTTCTTGGGGTCAGTGGGTTGTTCTCTATCTTGGCTGTCCCTTGTTAAGGATCAGAATAGTTGACTGTCAGGTGTTTTCCAGAATATATCAAAAAGGCACAGGGAGGTGATCTGGCAGATAAAAATTGTTATCCATTGTGTGTCCAACCAAAAGTGGAGTGCCATCTTTCAGGTTTATAGTGCTTGTTGGAGTGGGACCTACCAGTTGATGGTAATGAAATTATCAAAGGTGTGGAAAAGCTGATTTCAGTGTAAGAAAAGCAGAGAGGTGGTCTGTGGTGCCAGGTGTTTTTTGATTTTAAACGGCAGTGTAGCAGCAGTGTCAGATGTGTCTGGCTTCTTGCAGGCTCTGAGAAAACAGCTCACTCAATGCTTTACTTACATAAAAGTATCTTTAACTTGCAGCAACAAAACTTCAAACAGAAGGTTGTGGCATTGCTGAAGAGGTTTAAAGTGTCTGATGAGGTGAGTAATTCCTCCTGTAAACCTTCCTGCCTTGAGTGCTGCCCTCTGCTTGGTGCATCTTGCTTTAGCCTTCAGGAGCACTCCCCTGTTTCCTCTTGTTCCCTTCGTCTTGTTTTTCAAGTCCACAGTGGATGTGACCTTTCCTTACACCCTGGCCTTGCAGGGAGGCTTGAGGGCCAGCTTCTAAATGTCAGCAAACATTTTCTAGATGAAGTTTTATCAAAAGCGGATTTTGGCAGCTGTGTGCGTACCCATTAGTTTTGCAGATCGCTTTGAAATTATCTTTGACCCGTTCAAAGGCAAATAGTCCAAATGGTGTATATTGCTTGTGAAGTTAAAGCCCAGCCTGTTTGATCATCTTACTAGAACAGCCAGGCAAGACATGAAAAACTTGGATAGGGAGTTCAATCCACAAGAGTCAGCTGCTTGGTCAGAGCTGAAAAGGATGAAATACATCCAAAGCCCAGGAAACCCGTGTAACATTAAGTATCTAATACAAAACCAGTTAACATCTCCTTTGGCTGCGTGGCTGTGTGCTGATCCTGTGCCTTGTGGGAAAGAGTGAGTAACTCCTCGTGCTTCCTTACTCTTCCAAGCAGTCCTGTCAGCTTTGCTGTTCTTCCTAAGTTAGAGTCAGCACCCACAGCTGAGAGCTCAGGCAGCCGAGCTGCTGCTTTTCTGGAGCTGCCACTCCACAAGCAAGCTCTGGGCTGGGCACAGCCCCTGCCTGCTCCGGGGTTTATGTGAAGCAAGTTCAGTGTGAGGTGTTTGTTCTTGCCTCGGCGGTGGCAGCGGATCCTCGTCCAGGTTTCAGGCGCCTCCTGTGGACATTTTTGGGTATCAGGAGGTGTCCGGGCAGCTTTTTCAGTGAAACCCAAGACAGGCTACACTGTTGGGAATACTGGAATTTTGTACTGGTTCTAGGAAAACTGAGACTCCTTTGGAGCCTTTTTGAAGCTTTGTTTATAGAATAGGGTTGAATAATGGACATAACCAATGGTTAAATGGCACATTCATGCATTTGTAACTCC
Organism: Brachypodius melanocephalos; assembly: GCA_013398615.1. Taxonomy (NCBI): domain Eukaryota; kingdom Metazoa; phylum Chordata; class Aves; order Passeriformes; family Pycnonotidae; genus Brachypodius; species Brachypodius melanocephalos. The sequence goes on along the minus strand of VZSR01002395.1, from coordinate 799,120 downwards.
TGCTTAACCAGGCATTGATAAGCTTGATCCAAGACAAGCATTTCTCATTTACTTAATCATCCTTGGATATAATATCCTACCACCAGGAGTAGAACCTTACTCCCAGCACTGGTGTACTGCAGTCGTGGGGGGAGCACAGGTGATGTGGGATCAGTCTGGCTCCTAGCAGAGCTGGTGATGCTTTTTTTTGTCCTGTGTAGGTTCTGGATTCAGAGCAGGACCCAGCAGAGCATGTTCCAGAGGTGGAGGAGGATTTGGACCTTCTGTATGACACGCTGGATATAGAGAATCCCAGTGACAGCGGGCCAGAAATGGAGGATGATGACAGTGTCTTGAGCACTCCAAAGCCAAAGTTAAAGTAAGTGTGAGGCAGCTTGTGCTGGGTCAGAGAGGGACCATATACAGTGTCAGATGTTGGTTTTATTCCTATCCTTCCATGCTCTTTTTCCCCTCTTGACGTGGTGATGTTAGAATGGGAATGACAGCTTGTGATCTAGAGGTAGTGTGTGTGTGGGGTCTAACTGCCCTTCAGTCTTAGTCCTTCCTTGTTCCCTTTGCAGATATTCTGCTGCCCTGCCACCTGAGCACAGGGAAGGAATTGGTGGCAGGCAGGCAGAGAATTGAACTGTGCACAGTGTTTTGAAGAGGTGGTAGAAACAGGAATGAAATGTGTGCTAAGGCAGAAGTAGAGACAGGGATGAGCAAGGCACACTGTCTTTCTGGAAAGATCTTTCTTGTAATAACACCCTGTGTGGAAAGAGAGCCTTGCAGGGATTAAGGAAGCAGAGCTGCAGGAAACAAATGAATTCCTCAGGGCCCAAAGGCATTGACTACAGCACACGTGGAGATGCTCAAGCCTGTTCTTAAAGGGCTCATGTGGGTCAGTCCCAGCACTGTGGAGCTGAGCTGGGGGTTGCTGGCTCAGAGCAGATGCAGAGCCCAGAGCTAACAGAGCTGTGTCACATCTCTGCTCAATAAAGACTGAAAACATGAGGTTGGGCTGCACTCAGCTCAGCAGCTGTGCACTCAGCAGAAGCTGTGCTTCTGGCTGGTGTGTGGTTGCATGCTCAGGCCCTCCGTGTGTGATGGCTCTGAAACAAAGAGTTATGGCAGTGACCACTGCAGCTGGTCAGTACAGCATCTGCTAAATCTGCTAATTACCAGGTGTCATTATATCCTCATTAATGTTGAATAACCTCGTTGGGCTAAGAATAGATTCTGAGTCTGGAGAGACCTGTTCCCTATCAATGAGCCAGAAGATGTCAAGGATAGACTGGGGCAGCAGTGGAAATGGTGGGGCTGGTGGCATGTAAAGGTGTTTGGTGCTTAACCCAAGATACAAACCAGTTGGTAGGCCCTGCCTTGAAGGGATTTGAAAATAGATGTGTTGTGGTAAGCAGCTGCTTTGAAACAAGCCAAAATGTTTTACTTTGCACGCTGAGAGTTCATATCCTGTTCCCTGGAGCTGAGGAGCAAACTGTTCTGGGATATGTGATTGCTGGAGTAATGCTGCAATAGGAACTTGATGTGTGTGGTCCTGGGGATACACTCTGTAGTTTCCTCGTCCAATTCTTGTGTTCATATCTTGAAGAGGATGTGATGAATGTTGATGGCTCTCAGGCAAGTTTTTCCCATGACAACAAAAAAATCAGTTCCTTACCTTGTAATTGAGTCTCGTAGCCTGATGTGATGAGCTGCCTTTTGAGTGGAAGCACAATCTGATTGTGTATGGTACCTTATCTTACTGAGCAAATGTGTAATTGGAGCCTAGGGCTGGCAGCCAAATCCAGATGCAAGCTGGAAATAAAATGCATATTAGCCCAAGAATCACTTACCCAGGAGTAGAGGGTTGGGGTGTGGGGGGAAGCAGGAGTTCTATTTGCTGTATGTCAGTCAAAAGCTAGATTCAGGGATGCCTGGACTTTCTGGCTTCTCTTACTGTCCTGGACACCTTCCTCTCCTTTCAAAAGCAGCCTATTTACTGGAACTAATGGGAAGCAGTGAGACCTTCTGGGAACTGTCACATGTCTTCATTGTCAATGTGGGATTGCCCTGTCAGTGCTTTTGGTAATAAGAAATGGGTTTTGCTTCTCTTACTCAGACCTTACTTTGAAGGACTGTCACATTCCAGCTCTCAGACAGAAATCGGTAGCATCCACAGCATCAGGAGCCAGAGAGAACCACCAAGTCCTGTAAGTCACATTTCAAATGTTACCTATCTGCACTGTCTCTAATTGCATGTGTAAATTAAAGCACCCTCTCTGACCCCCTCCAAAGATTTGGATGCAGAGATAGAAATTTTCTGCTAAGAAAACCCGTTCGGATTTTTTGGGGATTTTTTTGGCCAATTTTGGGGTTTTGTTTTCTTTTCTTTTTAAATGCAAATATTGTATTAACTCAAGGGTGCATCTTCGGGTTATGTATTGAATACTTGCTGATGGTGTGAATAGCTTCAGATTCCCATGTGCCTGAAATGACTGCCAGGATGGGAGATGTTGCCTGGGAGTTTTAGGGACTTCCGAGCACTCTGTGGAGGAAGCTTTTCTTTGCTCTTGTTGGGATACTTTTCCTGGTGGCTCACAGTGAATGGTCAGGGGCAGCTCAGCTGCTTTTCCATTCCCTCCTGGATGGGAATAAAGTGTCAATCCCATCTCAGGGCACTTCTTTGCCTCTCCTGTGTATCGTGCATCAGCTTTGCCACGTCCCACACTGATGTGTGCAGTCCTGATGTGAGCAGGGAGCACTGCTGGCCATGCTGCAGAGCTGTGTGATGTTTAAATGGAGAAGCATCTCTTCTGAACAGCCTGACCCAGAGAGTGTGGCTGGAAACTGTGCTGGTTCTAAACCTCCTGAGGATTTTTCTTCTCTCAAGCAGGTAGAAGTGCCTGAAAAGACAAAGAGTCTTGGAACCAAACATGCAGGCGACAGTGTTTCTGACACTGTCCCTTATGTAAGTTAAAAATGCACTTGTTGACCTTCCTGCTGTGTGAGTTTGGGTGTCAGCTGTGGGCTGCATTCTATGGGATTCATCTGTCTGTCCATGTAGCTGCACGTGGAACACAACTTCCACAGGTAGCATCAGCTGCAGTGAAGATTGCACTGAATTCTCCTCCTTACCTTAGTTTGGAGGCTCTTGTCTTTCTGCCTTTTGCAGGTGAAATGCTCTGTTTGACCTTTTGTTCAAACAGCCTGAGGAAGGCTGGCCCAAAGTTTGCTACTGAGCACATAAAGGATGCTCAAGGTCATTCCATTTTATCAGACAGAAGTATTACTTTAAGCTGAATTGGCAGAAATCAAGCTGGTCCTAGGGTAAAAATCCCACAGCTCAAGTTGCTCTGCTGGGAATGTGGGGTATGTAACATTTCTCTCATGTCTTTCTCTCTTAGCTAGTTCATTAGGGTAAGATGAATTAATCTGCGTTGCATGAGGAGGCATGTCCCTGCCTTTGAGCTGTGAGAATGCCTGTTCCAAACAGGATTATCTGAACACCTTTCCCTCGGGAGGCAGAGCTGGGAATGGGTAGCCCCAGAGAGCCACTGCTGGTTTCTCCTTTTTGGCAGTGAGGAGAATGTCTGGAAGAGGCAGGTTCAGTGTGCCCCAGCCAGAGCTAAGCTCCAAAGGTGAGACAGAGGGGAGAGTTTTTTCCTGGTGATTCTGTTGCCTGTGCTTTTGCAGGAATCTAACCAGCAAGCTGAGGTCCAGGAGGCTGAACTCCCCACTCCAGATGTGTTTGTGGAGAAGCTCCCACCCAGCGGGAAGATCACAAAGACAGAGTCCCTCATCATCCCATCCACCAGGTACAGGGGGACAGTGCTGTGCCTGCTGCAGGGCTGCTCAGGAAGACATGGACAGTGTGCTAGGATTTGGTCAGGGTGGTCTTAAGGCACTAAACTGCAAGGACACCTTCCTTGTGTTTGGGCACTTTAGTGGTGGGTCTGGAGCACTTGATAAATGAACGCCCAGAGGTATTCTGTGCTGCTTTGGGGTGTGTGACTGCAGCTTGTCTGGCTGGATTTTATTGTGCTGGTGTAGCAATAGCAGAGAGGTGGCATGGGTGTTAGCATGGGCTGTGGAAGTCATCCCAGGACTCCTGGGAATGTGCTGAACTGTGCGCTGTGCACCGTCAGAAGCAGTCGTCAGGTCTCAAGTTAGCTCAGATCTACATGCAGAATTCCCCAGTGCTTCTGCTGACATTACTGAGGTTGCCAGACAGTGTGATGGTGACTTGAGGGCTGTGTCTCGCTCAGAAATGTGCCAGCCCTGGGAATGTAAGCACACATCTCTCCCCAGCAGGTCTGAAGGGAAGCAGACGGGGCGCCGGGGGAGAAGCACATCCCTGAAGGAGCGGCAGCCGGTGAGGCCGCAGAACGAGAGAGCCAACAGCCTGGACAACGAGCGCTCCCCAGACACCCGGCACCACTTACAGGTGTGCACAGCACTGCTGCCCCTCCAGGCACTCACAGGATTCCTCTCCTCCACTGCCTCCTTTTCCAAGCTCTGTCCCTGCTGGGAAGGAACTGGGCCCCGCAGCTTCAGGAAGGAGGGAGTTTATGTCTTGGCTAAAATTTTATCTTTCATCCAGTCTGCTGGGGTTTGCCAGCTTGCACCTTTGTCAGCCAGCCCTAAACTTGAAACACTGGAACAGATTGTTAGAATGAGAAATGAATGAGGATGTGTTGAGAAATTACTCCTTTGAAATAAGGCAGATTGCTAGGGACTGTCTTGTGCTCAGATATATGCTATGCTTTTGTTAGCTGTGGGACACACTTATTTCCCTCCTAGAAGGAGATTGTTCCTGGCTTTTATGAATCTTCCGTTCTTGGACTGCTGTTAGTTGGTATAAAGTGATGTAAGTAAAAGTGCATAGCAGAAAGGGTAATGGCCAACAAATCCACGGTGGCTAATATTGAGGAGGATGCAGAGTGTCAGTCCCAGCAGCCCAGTGTGCCTTTGCTGATGGGGTGACTGGCCAGCATGCACAGCCACCTCATCAATTGCAAGAGTTGGAGCTGGAGGCTTGATGGTTAGAACTGACACCTCTTACTGTTCTCTTCTCTGTGTCTTTATTTCCAGATCCCCAGGAAAACAGTGTATGATCAGCTAAATCACATCCTGGTTTCCGACGACCAGCTGCCGGAAAACATTATTCTTGTCAATACATCTGACTGGCAAGGCCAGGTAAAGGCAGGAGACATTACCTGGAGCACGGTTCTCCTGTGCTGTTCCTCCTCAGGAATGGACAGGCCTTGAGCTCTGCACTAACAAAGTGGGTTCTGCTACCTGCAGAGTGTTCAGTGCCTACAGACTGGGTTTCATCTGACCAGGAGATGCCACCTGATAAAGCTTTGCCACCTGAGCCTTTCCACAGAGGTGTTTTCTCCTCCAAGCAATGCCATTCCTTCTGGCTAGCAGCACACTGGGAATATGACTAAACCCTTGCACTCAAAAGCCTCCTAAACTGTGACAGACTGGGACAAAGGAAGCAAGAAGGTCTGACCTTGTGGTGGTTTAGGCTGAGATTTCTGAGCATAGGTGGTGAACAGGAGAAAATATTTCAGGTCAGCTCTGTAGCTATGTACAATGTGCTTGTGATTGCTGACTGCAGGAATCACCCCATCCTTGCTGAGTGATAGTTGTTTTAAGAAGAACCCTGAGCAGTACTTTCTTTTGCTGACAACGTGGAACAGTTTGTTACGGGTTTGGAACAAATTTTGCTCCTTTTGGAACCTTATTCTGAGAAAGCAATAAAATATGTATGGAAGAGGATGAATGAACATGTGCTCGGTGGCTGTTGCCTGGGGAACTTGTGGAGATACATTTCTGGTTTGGCTTTCTGCTTCTGGAAGAACTAGGGTCTCAATGTGTGAGAGAGCAAAAATACCATCTGAGCTACTGGTTCCACTTTCTCTATACTTGGAAGACAGAGAAATACCTTCTAGAGATGGGCAGAAGATGTAGATCATCTTCCAGGGGTTCTGGCAGCTTGTATCTGCAGTGTCAGAGGGCATGAAGGCTATAGATAGGAGTGTATAGATCAGTCATGCAGAAATTGAAAGTGTGAGATAATTACTGAGTGCCATAATTATATCCGGGTGTACCTGAGGTGTGTGGTGTCCCTATCAGCTGCATGAAGGGGAAACAGTCCCTCGTGAGGAACATGTGTGTGGTAGCACCCTTCCCTTTCTTCAGTGTTTAAGGGTGGGCAGAACATTGCTTTTCTTTAAAATGGAAGTCAGAGAGATGCAATTGCACTTCCAGAAGCAGGCAGGTAGACAGTGTCTGCTCTTTCCCAGTGCTGTCTGCTAAATGAATGGTTTACTGCTGCTGCCCTGCCTTCTGTGGCTGTAAAAACTGTGCTGCTCTAGAGATGTCACTGCCATGTTTGGGATATGGTGTTGTGTCTGTCAAGATGTTGTTGCCATTTTTCTACAAGGAGAGCTTTCCTTTGCTATGCAGGGAGAGGAGGCATTAGTGGAATAGCCATATCACCTTCAAATCAGACACAGGGAGAGTGCCCAGGAGTGGGTGTGAGAATACTCAGGAGGCTGGGGGAGGCACATTTTCTTCTTGTGACAAACTGTACCAAAAAAAAAAAAGGACTCTAAAATGTTCTGTTCTCTCCTCAGTACCTCTCAGACGTCTTGCAAAAGCACACCTTGCCAGTGGTCTGCACATGTTCCTCTGCTGATATTCAGGCAGCTTTCAGCACAATTGTCTCCAGGATACAGCGATAGTAAGTTCTCACCTTGCTTGTGTTGTCTTAGCCCTAAAAGCCTCTCAGCTCCTGTGCCCCAGGACTCAGGGATTTAATTTCTCAACTACTGCAAGAAACCTTTCCAGTCTTCTCTCCTGAAGTCAGAATTGTGTGGTTCTTCAGCACTCACCACCCCTGCAGGGTTCTGCTGTTCCTGCTCCTGTGGGGGCATACAAGTCACCGGTGACTATCAGAGACTGTGCTTTGGAGGCTGCCTCGTGGGTCAGATGCATGCTCCAATAAAGCATGCAAAACAAATAAAGGTGTTTTAAATAGTTCTTGCTCTCCCTTCCAAGCAATTCCCAGATTAATTCCTCAGTTCCTGAAGGCACCCTCTACTTACCTGCTGAGCGTGTTCTCTGACCCAGCAGTTAGTAGGTACTTCCTAACCTAGATAGTCAAGCCCAGCCCTTTAGAATATCAAAATGTGCAGAAGAAGGAGCAGGGAGACAAATTAAGAAATTACTGAAGAATGTTGTATTTTATTAATAATGTTTTAAGCCGCTGAGAATTGTTGCAATATTGCTTTGTGTATTGAACAAAATCTCTTCTGCTATAATTGTTATTAACCAGTGGTGGGTGGTTTTTTTGGGTTTGTTTTTGTTTTTGTTTTTTCTGGTTGTTCTGAAATACATGGTTGAGGGCACAGTAACAAATATGTTTCCTCTTTTTCTGTCTAGCTGTAACTGCAATTCACAGCCTCCAAACCCAATTAAAATTGCAGTGGCAGGAGCCCAGAATTACCTCAGTGCTGTGTTGAGGCTCTTTGTAGAGCAGCTGTCTCACAAAACCCCCGACTGGCTCGGCTACATGAAATTTCTGATCATCCCTCTAGGTAAATAAGGAATGGTGTTTCTTCACAGGAAGGGGAATGGGTGAAATCTGCTGTGTTCCCTCAGGAGAAGCCTTTCTGGAGCTTTGGTTAAATGAGGCAAATTGTTATATGACCGTGTAGTGCTGGTGTTGCTGCTCTTGTGTGAGTGAATTTCATCTGTAAGTTCCTGATGCCAAAGTCTGCTTGTAAGCCTTTTGATTGAAGTTAAGTACTACCTTCCCACAGAGGCAGACTCTTATGCACAGAATATTGTTCTAGAAGCCCTTTTCCCTGGCTGAAATGTTAAATTCAGTGGGCACCACGTTTCCCAAAGCAATAACTGTTCTGGCCTCCCTGGGTTTGACTCAGAAAATGTTAATAGAGGAGGGGTTGAAAAATTTTTAAAGGCTCTGAAACTGCTGAGAAATTGAATTATTCAAATTACATGCATCTTTTGACCTTTACTTTACGTGCTGGTCTGGTCAGGTTTTTCCCTCAGTTTTCCAACACTTCATCTCTCTGCCCCTGCAGCAGCTCAGCAAGCCTGCCTGGCTGGCAAGTTCCCAGCTTGGATTGCTTGTGGTGAGGGAAGTAGAGTGGACTGATAACAGCACCAGGGATCTTCTTGTAGTCAGAAACACGAGGAATGTTGTGGTGGCAAGGCCTGGGAAGCAGAGCAGTCACTGATGCTGTGGGCAGGGGCATCCGGGCAGTGCTGGTGTGGTCCAGGGCTTGACTCTGTGTGGACAGAGCACTTAAGTGGTGGAAACAACAGAACACTTGAGAAGCTTTTTGCTGGTGTTTTCCAGTTTTCTGGGTTTGGGAGCAGCTGATGGCAGTTCCTGAAGGAATCGGAAGCTGCTGCCCAGCACCATGAACACTGGGGTTAGGCTATCCATTCAGTGGTGGCATTTGCAGAAGTTAAATAAAACAGGCAGAAGAAAAGAGCTGGATCTTTTTGTAAAAAAAGGCATTTAGTTTCCAAAGTGGTTGGCAGGAAGAGAAGAGAGAGCCCTTTAGGGAGCAAAAACAAAACAAAAATTAATTTCTGCAAGGTTAAATGTGCTTTGAATGAGAATCTGTGTCTGAGACTTCGCTACTCACTTGCTGACTGTCTCCTGGCCCCAGAAGAAGAGTTTTCTGTCCTGCAGTTTTTAATGATCTGAAAATACTCTTTTCTTTGAAAGTGAAACACAAGATTTAACTACTGAGGGTTTGGGTTGGTTTTTTAATCTTAAAACTTCCTTTTTGAATCAAAAAAGAAAAAAATCACCCAGGCACTTTGATAATGAAATGCTTTAGAACTGTGAATTCTTTTTATATTCTACTTTAAATACAGAAACTTCTCTAACAGGACCTTTCCCATAGAAGTCTGCAGTATTTCCTGATTGGATCAAGTGCTTATTTCTGGCCAACTCTCTGGCAGTTCATTAAAGTGATTGAGGAGCCACCTCTCATTTCTGACAATTGAAAAAGCACTCAAGACAGAATGGTGACCACACCATAAATATCTTAAAGGAAAAGCCTCTCTGCTGCTTGCAATACCTTTGAAACAGGGTTTGTGGACTTCTTCCATGGATGGTTTTACCTTCTGAGTCCATAACCACACACTCCAGTGACAGAAGGGTCAACCTTCAGTGGTTTATTAGCCATCAGAAATGCTCAGTGTCTGTAAACATGTGAACTGGGAGATTCAGTCCTGCTCCATGCTACTGATTCTATGGCTGCAAGACTCTTGCTGTCTAAAACACTGCATAAACAACTGAAAAGGGGAAAATAAAATGTTGGGGGTTATTTGGGCTGCTTGGGGTATTTTAACATTTTATCTAGCTCCCACGGGTAGAGACTTCCTGTTGATTGCTTGTTTCCATGTGCAGTGTGTTTTCCCAGCATGTGGGAAGGTTTCTCCAGTACATGGAGAAGGTTTCTCCAGTACAGAACTGTGCTGTGTGCACTGCTTGAAACTCCACTGCAGGAGAAACGATGGGTCCCAGTCTCTAATGACACTGAGGGCAGCCCAGAGAGGCCTCCTGCTTTCACCTCTCTTTGAAGTTTGGAAATCAGCCTGGAGGTTTGGAGGACTGAGACAGTGGGTTTATTGTTTGGGGTTTTTTTTTCCACCAGAGCTTTCCTGGACTATGGTGAGTAGAGTTAAGCAACTGGGGTCATCTTGAAGAATCTGTCAGGTTTCCAGTTACCAGCTGGTGACTCAGCTGTTGCAGCCTCTGGAAGCGTGGCTTGATGTGCAAATTTGGTGTGCAGGAAGGGTGAAAATAATATGATTAAGAGGAACTCTGAGGCTGCTTCATGGCTGACTGTAAATGTACTGGATTGGTGCTGAGTGTGACCATCAGGTGGTGGCTGGGAAGGGTGATCCTGGCACACCTTTTCTCCTTTGTTCAAGGATTGTAGTGGTAGTTGCTAGGGGGTGTTGTCTGTTTTGGGGACACAGATGGCCAAAATGAAGATGGCAAATTTTTGCCACCTCCCAGGGTGGAGTTTGTCACTCGAACACCTTCCCTGTCCTGCTCAGTGTAAGTGTGAAGTCAGAGCTCCATGCAGGGCTGGAGGCTGGACACACAAAGCTTCTGCAAAGAGATCTTTCCATGCTCATGTAGGACCATCCCACAAGGCTCAGCTAGAGTGAGCAGGGACCTTCTGCATGTGCCAGTATCCACTGGGTACTGTAATCCTGGGGCTGTTTTCTATCTCAAATTGCAGAGTATTTATTGAGCTTATAGCCCTTAAACAAGCTTCCCTGGGTTGTTGTTCCTGGCTGAGGGAAATTGCCTCTTCTCAGTGTTGCAAAACAGCTGTGGGGTGCAAATGGTGCTTGGAGGAAGGGATCTGGCCCCTCTTGGCAGAGGTGGCCTGGCTGTGGTGCAGCCTGTGGGCAGGAAGGGAAAGCTGCTTGCAAAACTGAGTGGCTGACATGGAGAGCTGTAGAGCCTTTGTACCTTCCAAATAATTTATTTCCTCAGCAGTTTCCCAGTCCTGTTTTCTTTGGCTTTTTAAAATTTAATTTGTTAGGGGGGAAGCGTCAAGTGAAAGGTATCAGTGTGTTGAGGCAGTCTCTGCCATGAAGTCTATTTTCATGCTCTTGTAGAGATAAGCTGGACTAAATGACTTGGTTACAATTGAAGAAGTTTATTTCTGAGGTGTCTAGTGCGGTTTTGATTTTGGAGTTTAATTCCTTACAGATCAAACCCACACTTGTGTTCAGTGCTGGAGAGCACAGCTGTCATGTTTTCCTTTCTTTCTTAGGCTCTCATCCAGTGGCCAAGTATCTGGGGTCTGTAGATTATAGATACAACAACTTCTTCCAAGATCTAGCCTGGAGAGATCTGTTCAACAAACTTGAAGCACAGACCACTGGTAAGGCTCTGTGTCTGTCTGGCCTGTGTGGGATGAAAAGCTTGAATGAGTAATTTTAGCAAAGGTCAAGTAAATACAGGAGGAAGGAGACAAGTGGTTTTGTTCCTCTTTTCTCCTCACTCCACCACATTCCCATTTCAGATGCTGACCTTTCTGAGTCTTGCACATGGTGGTTTGCAAACAGTTATTGGCTCCCAGAGGCACTAACTGGCTGCCTCTGAGTCATACTATTCTTACCTAGCTCTCAGCTTTGTTCTTTGATGTAGAGGTCTTGCTGCTAAGTTCAGTACATTGCTTTCCTTCAGGAACTGTGCAGCCTAAAATGTTTGGAACCTCTGGGAAACTTCTGTTAGTTGTGTGTGAGAAAGATTCTGCCAGCAGACTTGGAAACAATCTCATTAAAGAAGAATTTTGTTCTTCAGCAGTGTGGTGACAAGTGGGAGCTGCCCTAGGTCAGACCAACAAGTTCCTGTTCTGATCTGAGTTTGTTCTAGGCCAGATTAAAGCCTTACTTCATGTTAAAGTACTAATTTGTTTAAAATACAAATGCTTACAGTTTCTTCCTCCATTTCTTCAAGTACAGAAAGGAACAGGAGAAAGGAGGATTTGCAACATTCAGGGCTAAGTGGAGGCTTGAGATTTGACACTCTTGTGGGCAGCATTGCCCATATGGAAATTTCATTAGAAGGAAAAAACTTTGGCGTTTGTGTAGCAGCATGAGCATGGGGAGCAATGTGGTTCTCCCTGTTGGAATTGCAGAGTTACTGAGACTCCCAGCACGTTTCTGGAAGCCCTCTAGGCTTGAGAGGAGGAGAGAGACCTTTTCACAGATAATTGTTCAGAGCTATTTCCAGCAGATGGAGACATGGCTGGACAAGGCCTGGGGCAGCCTGATCTGAAGGTGAAGTCAGCCCTGTTTGGAGCAGGAGGCTGGACTAGAAATCTCCCAGTGTAGTAGCCAACCTACACTTTCCCTTAATCCTGGATTCAGGGAAGAACTGATGTATGGAACTGGTTTCCTTTATTTGGTTGTTGGACTTGAAAATTAGGAAAAATGTCAATACAGACTTGATTTTTGTGACCGAATGAGGAATACTTCATTACCTATAGAAATCCAGAAAGAGCCATATCTGTTTCTTAGTTGGTTATATGCTGTATTCTATGAGGAAAATTCCACCTCATTTTTCTATAGTGCAGACTTTGTGCATTCTGCATTTTTGTCTGTGCGGTGGCAACTGCACAGAAACTCCGTGATGGCACAGGCAGATCTGGCAGAGAATCATCACTCTTTCCAGTTCACTGTTCAAATACAAGGAGTCTTGCTTAAAATGCCCATTCTAAAGTATGGAAGTGCCTGTGGAAGGTTGCTTGTCTTCCTGTGATCTCACAGTTGAGGCTCTTTGGTTGAATCCGAAGAAATACAGAGGGTATTTAGGAAATGTCTTTGTGTTGACTTGAATGAACCACAATCTCACAAATACATATGATCTTTGTGCCTTTCCTACCCTTGTGTGTCCCTCAGTCTTTTTGGTCAACTCAGCAAGGCCATGAGCTCATTAGAAACTCGTAACTCAGTGCTGCTGTGAGCAGAGCAGCTCACCTGGGAGAGATGGCCAGGCACCTTCTTCAGCAGATACCTGCAGTCAAGGTGTGAAAAAGCCTAAAGCTGACTCCAGGCAGGCACAGAGAAAAGCTTTTAACAAACCTAAAAGACCCCAGATTCAGTCAGAAATGCTGAGTATACATTCAGCTTTACTGTGCCCTGGGGTAGGCAGAGCTTCTTGTGCGAGGTGCAGTCCAAATGCAGCTGGCTGGGCCCTGCCAGCAGGTGGAGGACAGTGCTGGCAGTGGTCTGAGGAGTCACCTGAATGCTTTTCCCTCTGTTCTCCTGCAGTTTCGGAAGCACCCGACGTTGTGTCCCGGATAACGCAGTACATAGCAGGGGCAAACTGTGCTCACCAGCTGCCCATTGCTGAAGCCATGCTGACCTACAAACAGAAGAGGTATGACCCCCTCATCCTGCTGGCTACCAGGACCAGCAGCTGCTTGAAAGCAAAGTGCTTTTCTCATGTCATGCCAGCGGTCTGAAAACCAAATGGGAAAGCCTTTGGGAGCCTCACGGTAGCCTGCACCCAGTGGTGTGTCCCACTCAGTGAATCTACAGCAGCGGGGTTACTTTAAGGGCAGTGATTATTTTTTTTTCAAGTTATAAGAGGCTTGGGGAAGTGCAGGCTAAGCAGGATGGGGGGTGGATGGATGGATTTTATGTGCTTGGGTTCCCTAGATCTTTCACCACAGCAACCTTAGGTGTGGAAGACTGGACTTTGGCATTCTCCCACAAGTATCTCCCATGAGACCTGACCTTTTTTACATTGGTGTTTAGGAAACTAAGCCTCTTTCTTTTTGGAGTGTAAATAACAGAGCTTCTTACAGGAGAGACAAAATCCTTGTTGATTGGCAGTTACAAGCTATCAGGACTCCTCCTGAGGAAGGCTGACAATCACCAGATTTCATTTCAACTTTTCTTTAGGGATAAGCAGGCTGTAGGAGGGAGGTTTGGGGCCTGAAGACAAGATTCATATGTATGTAGGGCCTCCTATGGCCATGGTCCAGGAAGAAGAGTAACTGTCACTGAAGGGTAGAGAAGCACTGTTATCAAGGACAGAGGAGAATAATAGATTTGAACTCAGCTGATGTGAGTTTTCTCAGTCAGGGACTAGCAACCCCCTATGAGACATGGATGTTGTTAATTTTTATTAATTCTATTTGATTTTTCATTTTTCATCCATTAACATCCCCTTTTGGTGTCCCTTTTGCCTAAGAATTGGGAGAAATTAAAAGTGTGGGTAGTGTCACTTTTTCCCCTTCTTTTTGGAAATTCTCGTCGTATATTGCTTTTCTGTTCCTGTGTCTGTGCTCACATTGCTGTGCAGAAATGATTCAGTGAAATTTCACCCATTCTACGTTGTTTTTTCTGTATTTCCAGATTGACTAGTCAAGTAAAAGAGACTGGTCTAGTCTTCATGAATTTGTGGACTTCTGTAAAGTTAACATGATAATAAGGAGGACATTTAAAGAGCTACAGAGCACTTGAAGCTCTCATCTTCAGTTTTGCATTTTGTTTTTGGTGTGAAGGGTTACCTCCTGTGTGAAGGGAGCTCAGACACCCCAGTGCAGTGTGAACCCTTTCTGAGGCTGCCTGGTTCTTTCTCTGCACCCTTCAGGTGCTGGGTTCTGCACTGCTTTCCACTGCCTCCTCTGTTCTCTTACAGCTTCATTTTTGTCATTAACACACATTTAAAGGTTTTGAGTTTCTAATGTGTCCAGAAGGTCAGTTCAGCACTTTGTTGGAAAACAGATGAAATGTATTTGAGCAACCCCTGCCCTTATTCCTCCCAGCAGTGTGCACGACCGCTTTACCAAGCTGGTCTGATCCATTTAGGTTTGACACCCTTCAGACTGTGGTGCCATGCCTGAAGCTGTTCATAGTTTTAATTTAGGAGGCAATTGGGAAGGGAGATTGCTGAAATTCATGGTCAGACTCTGGCATGGCCTGCAATCTCTCAGTATTTCTGTGTGTCTGCCTTAAAATAACTTCTGCTTTCAGGTCAGTACCCCATGAGCAAAGGAGGGTGAGTCAGAGGAACAGGTTCTCCAGTGGAACATGGGCAGTTGTCTCCCGTGTGCCTTCCTTTAGGAATGGGGGTCTCTGTCATTGGCAACAGCTTAAGGAGGGTATTGTTAAAAACAGCACAAAAATTATGTCTCCATTAGCACTATCTAAACGAATGTATCACTTTGTTGTAAGTATAATAACACATTTATCTTTTCCTTTGGTTGCTTCCTGATAAGGAAAAAGAGCTTTCATTTTGATTTTACCATAAGGTATCAGTTCCTTTTAGGTTCCCTCTCCCAGCTCCTATCTCTTTTCCCGGTGAACTGGTGATTTGTGCCTTGTTTAACAGCTCCTGCGGGTCTGGGATGCACAGTTTGTGCTTTAGGTTGAATTCTGCTCACTGCTTTGAAACTGTGGCATCTGCTGGCAGAATGCATAGCTGAAAATGACTGCTGTGCCTTCAGACCACACATTTGGGTCCCCAGCGTGTAGACTGAGTGGAATGAAGGGCTTGTTGAGAGAGTAGCTTAGGGCAGTACAACGTGGAGAAGGTGGGGTTTTATCTTGTGTTTTCCCTTAGCCATCAGAAAGATACAGTGTAGCTCCAGAAGGATCAGGATTGTGAAAAGGCTTTTCAGTTCCCACCTGTGGGAAGGTGAGTGCTGTAGGTGGCACTCAGTGGCTCAGGGTGGGGATCAGCTGTGCAGTGTCCGAGTGCAGGCCAGCAAATCTCCTCCCTGTAATCTAAAATTTGAGGACTAGTCTCTTACTGGCAGAGCATTCCAAATGGATGGGACTTCTCTGAGCTTAAGAAAGAGAAGACAGATGTGTGCTAGCAATGGAACTGTGCTCGCTGAGCTGCCTCCAAAACCCCCATGCTCTGCAGGATCTCCTGCTTTGAATCATATGATAATTGGGCATTTTTTATTTTGTACTCAGCACACAAAGTTACTGCAACTCCCTCCCCCTTGAGGCCAGAGGTGAATAGCTTCTCCAAGGCCAGCTTTCAAGGCAGTGATCCAGGTAGAAACAAGCAGCACTACCTACAAATTCATTGCAAGAGAAATCTCCCAGAATCCTGGCATTTGCTCTGTTAAACAAGCCCTAGTGGTCCAAGGAAGGCCAAGCCAGTCTCTAGGATGTAACTGTATGTGATGAGCTGCTTTATAACTCTCTCGCCAGCTGTCCCTATTCCGACTGACCCCGCTCTCTCCCTGTGCCCTTGTTCTGTTTGTCATGGCAAAGGTTGGCGCATGTATTGCCTGTGATGGACTGCAATGGTGCCAAAGCTTTGTCCTGGTCTTCCAGGAGCATCTGCTGACCTCACCTGAAAGCAGGGGGCTGGCTGTGAGGGAAGGGGTTCACGAAGGAAATGAAGTGCCATTGCAGCTCCTCTGAGTTACACTGGGTGACTGACTCTATCTGTGAGCCCTGGGAGAAGTCCTGGTTACTGAATTCTGAAGGAACAGTGCAATCCAGGCAACACCTGGGCAGCTGAGACCATGGGGATGGGATGGGCCTCTCACTAGGAGAAGCCTGTCACTGATGTCTCTCTGCATCGTTTTCTTCAAAGAAACCCTGTGGTATTTGAGGTCTGAAATTCAGCGCTCACTGATTCCCAGTGCAGCTGGATTGCTGGTCAGGTCTGGGCTGGTGTCACCCACTGTAATTCAGTGCCCAGCACAGCTCATGCCATGTGGCTTCTGGACAGCCCTCGCATGAATCTGGGGAGCAGCCTGGCTGTTGGAAATGGAAGCATTGTTCACTCGTCAGGGCAAGGGCTGGATCACTGCCTGCCTGGTTATGTGTTTACCAAGAGCTTTTTAGAGCACTTCCCAGCTCTTACTCCCAATTCCCTTGGATTGGAGGGCTCCTGGGCAGTAGGAAGCACAGATTACACTGATCCTGCCTGCTGTGTCTCAGAGGCCCTGCAGGGCAGTGGCTGAGCAGAGTCCAGGTCATTGCTCCAAGTGCTTCTCCTCAAGCACACCGTGCAGGAGCTTCTGCACATGAATACAGCTGGTGAAGAGGGGCCTGGTCCCTCCTCTGGCTCAGCAGAGCTCATGTTATCTGGCTGGTTACTGCAGAAAACTCCTTGGGCAGCTGCTGGAAATGCAACAGGAGTGCAGCAGAGGAGAGTCAAGGTTCAAGAAATTATGGATGTCCTGTTGACTATGTTCAGCCTGCCATGGGAATGTGAAGAGTGCTGGAAAGGAGGTTTCTGGGAAGGCTGAGAGGAGACTCATCTGGTGTGTCATGAAGATCTGGTGTTTGTCCCTTATTTGGTTTGACCCTGGTGGAAACAGGACAGTGTTGGCCAGCAGACAGCTGGAGTTGCCCACTGATTAGGACAGATTTCATATCATAGATGAGTGAAGAGCTGGTGGTGCTGGTGCCTGGTCTGAAATGGCCCAGAGTCCTGCTAGTCCTTCAGTGATCAAAGTTCTCTTTTTTCTGTTGCCTCCTTCAGGACTTGACTGAAATAAAGGTGATGCCTGAGACCCTCCTGGTTAGAGAGATGACGCATCAATAACTGCTAAAAATCACAAACTTGGGCCAGGTCTGTCTTTAAATTACAGCTGAGGTACCAGGGCCTTCAGAAGCCTTGTGGGTGGACATGTGGGGTTAAGCCTCTGCAGCCTGGCAATCTGTGCAGCTGATGTAATGAGGGGAAGCTGCCCTTCCAGAGATGGAGATATTCTAGTTGCAGGACTGTGGTAGGAGGAGGAATCAAAGTGGCTGTTACCAAGGTGAAAGATTCTGAGTTAATGAGTTAATGTCTTGGGATCTTGAGATCCTGAAGAACAAAAATTGGGAAGAGCATGAAGAAGGAAATGAAGAACAAGCATGGTCATCTCATCTTTTCTTTCATCCACATGAAGAGCAGCTGTTTTGATAAGCTGCATTTCTAGAGACACATATGCAAGACTGGAGTTCCCAAGAGGACATGTGACAGGACTAGGCTAGCTGAGCTGAAATCCAGCTGGATTGCTTCAGGAACAGCCTGTGTGTCATTGTGAGCTGTGATAAATGGTGACTGAAACAAACGATGGATTTCAGAATTGCTGCTGAGCTCTCTGCAGTGGGAATCAGAGCTCCCAGGAGCAATGAGAATGACTTTTCTGCTGGAACTGGACATGGTTTGTTTTTTCAGAGCTTGGAGCAAAGCCATCCAGCAGTTGAGAGATGACTGGGTGGCTGTTGTGCTTCCCTCACTTGGTGAGTGGGACTTAACTTTCTGCTGGCCTCCAAGTCCATGGAGCTAAAGGAAAGAGAAGAGAGCTGAGCCTCTGTTCTGTACCTCTCCCAACAGCTCTGTGGTTTTCTCATTTCCCTTTGCAAACCTGCCGCTGGAAACGTCGTGTTTGTAGGAGACGTGTTTTCTGGGCCCCTAGTTGTGTTTGCAAAGATGGGACCTTTCTGCCTTCCAGCACGGAATCAGGGACTTGGTCAATTTGTGCTTTAGGAGAAGAACGAGGGTGCAGTGCCTGTGTGAGGTAGGAAGGGAGCAAAGCCCCCAGCTTTGCCTTAAGGATGGGTAAGCAGAGCTGAGCCGAAGTGAGAGACTGTTTGCAAAATCATGTTCTGCTTTAGACCATGAGGGAGCTCTGGCTGAGTCATCTTCACTGCAGTTTTACGTCATTCTTTCCTTGGGGCTTAGAGGAAAGTGTCCAACCTGTGCTGATCACAACCTTTGTGCATTTGGTACATTTCTGATCCGTGCTGGAAACAGCACAGAAATACCTGCACTATTTATGCTACTCCCAGCTAAATTCTGGATGTTTTTTTCTGAGCACTAGGGGATGCACAGGAAGAGAAACATGAGAAGTCTCAGTGTTTGTCTGCTTCCTACCTGTTTCCTGTGCTCAGTCACTGAGAAATGTGTGTCTTGCCTGTGCAGTCACTTCCCTCTGCTGACCTGTAGCTCCTCCAAACATGTGGATGTGCTTCTGTGGTCTTCTCCTCACTCTGGGGGTCCATCTCTGACGGGAGCAAAGGCTCTGCAGGCCCTTCTGGCCTCCTCGCTCATCTCTTCCTCCTCTTGTCTTTGCCAAGCCTCCCCCTAATTCCTGCTGGCTTTGACTGTGGCCTTCACTGCTGGCCTTTCTCCACCTTCTGCTTTCTGGCGGGGCCCAGAGCAAGAGGGGTTTTCCTGAGGCGTGTGGCGCTGTCCCCAGCCCTTCCCGGGACTCGGCCCGGCTGTGGGTGCGTGCCCCGGTGCGCAGGCCCTGGGCGTGCCTGTTCAAGGGCCTGGCGCTGCCGGCAGCAGGGAGGGTGTGTGAGAGCGTGCGTGGGTGTGAGGGCACTGCCGGTGCTTCACCAGTAACCGCGTGTCACGGCTTGTAACCCGCGGCAGGGCCACTGCTTTGGGGATGTGCAAGCTGTGGCACACGGCTCCAAGGGGGGACGCCTGGAGGCCGCGCGTGCAGAGCGCCTCGGGGCCCAGTAAGTAACAGCCAGCGCTCCGTGTTGTGGTGGCACAGATCCATCTCCTCGCAGCGGGAGGCCGTGTGTCTGTGGTGACTGCCATGCCGTCCAAGCATGTTTCTCTGTGGAGCGTGAGGGGGGGGAGGAAGAGCCTTTCCCCCCAGGGACGTGCCGTAGGCTGCGTGCTCCTTGCGGGCTCCCGGTGCTGGCAGGGGGCCTTGAGAGGAGCCTTGACCTGGCGCTTGCATCCTGTCCGTCCCTGCTGCATGCTGGAATGCAACCTATGGAGTGAGTATGGTGCCTGGGGTGGAGGCGAGCTGCTAACAACTCTCTTCTCTTTGCCTTTAGCCCCGACGAAGAATCTTCGCAGAAGTTCATTCCCTTTGTCGGGGTGAGTGTTGTTGGGGTTGTGCTGTCTCAAGCAAGCTGGAATATGTTCTCAGGTGTTAACCTAAATTAACGAGTTTCTGGAGCAGAGCAGAAGCCATTGGGTGGCTAGGCAGGTTATCAGCATGGCAATCTGATGGTTGGATGCAGCTGCCTGATATGTCAGCAAACCTCTAAGACACTTTAAAAAACTACAGGGTGTATTTTGTTTCTTAGACAGGAATGTGATGTGTCCCTGGAAACCTGATTATAGGGATGCTGTGCCTAGCATTGTCCTGGTTGATTGTTTCGGCCCAATTTGCTATTCCAGTGTCAGTCCTCTGCATGCTTGTCACTGATGGTCTCCCATCCTCTTAGTATCCCATCTATTCCTTGAGAAATAGAGAGTATGTCCCAGCAGGGAGATGATTTATACCACTGTTATGTGTTTGGGGTAGTCCCTCGTTTTTCCTCCTGTCCTTAAGTGTTCCCATCTGAGGTGTCAAGTGCAGAGTGTCTGGACAGGGCTGCATTTGTTCTTCTGTCAGTGTATTTAGTGCTCTGTGTGCTCTTTGCCTTTTCTAGCTTCCCTCCCCTTATTTTATCATGCTCTTCAATTCATTTAAGTTTTAGGTGTAAAGTCATTGACCTGCAGCCAGCAGAAATCCCTTGGCTGCTCTTCGGCTCTTGGATGTGCTCTTCCCAGTTTCTGCTGCTGTCTTGCATGCTGGCCTTGCTGTGCCTGCTCTGTGTGACGCTGACACGTGCGTGTCCCCTCTGTGTCCCGGCGGTGCGTCAGAGCTCCTCTGAAATCCCAAGGCATTTAAAGAGCTTAGTCTCTCTCGCCCTCAGGCTGACCCTGCTTTCACTCTGGTGTCTCCTCATAGTGAGAGTCTCTCTCTGCACTGTTCCTGAGATGACAGTCTACTTTTGTTTGTTGAAGGAGAGATGTCTTCTGCAAAAGCAGAGAGACACATCTACCCAATCTGTTCCCTGCTGATGAGCTTTGGTGGGAACTTGTATCTCCCATGAACTGGAATTTCTAGTGGTGGACTGTTCTTACAAAACAGCTCTTTCACCTTTCCCAGTGACATGAAAAGCCTGGAGGACTTGGAACATCCCAGACTGTTTTTGGGCTCTGAAAGCCTTTTTTCAGGGCTGATTTAGTCCTGTATTTTGTGCAAGCAACGGGGGCTCAGAGTGTTTATCCAGTTGCTCTAAAATAATAGTTGTCCTGACATTAGCACTGCTGTTCCAGTCTGGATTTGATGATCTGAAAGTGGTGTCATTGCTTTGTTGTGTACATAACATTGCCAACCCCCTGAAAAACTTGCCTTGAAAGCACAGACTGACACTTCCTGTGTCACTGGTGTGTCAAATCGGTGCTGCTTGCTCCTGATTCTGAAGCATTCCTGACACAGTAATGACCTGTGAAACACATCTGAAGAGTCTGAAAGACTAACTGCCGGTGTCTCACAAAGTTTGAGGCTGGACATGAACACTGAGGCTCTTTCCCTCAGCTGCAGCCTGCTCAGACTGTTGGACAAGGAAGAGAGGGAGCCAGTGACTTCTGGGTTTGCAGCTCCTGATGCTGGCTGCACTCTTGGCTTTTGGGGTGCAAAACCTGGTGTTCTGCAGCTGGACTGTGCAGTCTCTGACCCAGAAATGGGCAGGGCAGTGCTGGGAGTGGAGCCTTCCAAGGGGCCAGACAGGCACAAAAGCCAGCCTCAGGCTGCCTTGGGATGACAGCCAGTTGCCAGGAGAGTTAACAGGATGTGCCTCTTCCTGGAGGGAAAGGGGGCTGGCTGCTGCAACTTTCCTGGATGGAAGCCTGTTGGAACTGCAGTGTTCTCATGCACCTCCCCGAGTGGAGCGAAGGGAAAGTGTTTAACCTTGTGTTCCTCCCATGTGTCTGAACTTGAGCATCTTCAGTCAGCCAACAAGGAGGAAAAGGCCAGAAGAGATTTCCTGCCTGGCTTGCAGATCAAGGTGGCTGCAGGCAGTTTTCTATGTTGCTTGTCCCTCCCCTAACTCTGCTCCTCTTGTTCACAGCCAGTGGCAGTCTGTGAAACATCCTCTTGGCATTTAACAAATACAGCACAAATGGCTGCTGCACCCCAGAGCCTGATTTGTTGCCCTTTGGGTGGAGAGTGGCCAAACTGAGCTGCAGCCTCCTTCTCCCAAGCCAGTGAGCCCTCAGGGAGCCTGTGTATGCACTGCTGAATTCATGATGGCTTTTTCAAGACTGGATCTAAATGAGAATCCACCACAGAGCCTGACAGCTCTCCGAGTCCTACTGTTGAGCATACCCCTTCCTGCCCTCCAACCTCTGCAAAAGCATTTTGCTTCTAATAATTAACTTCTCTTGGTTTTTGGTGGGGTTTTTTTGATCCCATATTACAGAAATGTCCTCCCTAGAGATGTGGTCCGGACATGGCCGTGTCTGAACTTACTGACCTTCTATTTTCAAACCACACAGTCTGCGTGACATGATTTCTCATTCTAAAGCAGGTTTTATTGACCTGAGCTCCCTTTGCAGCTTTTTCCCATTTGTCAGCATTTGTGTAGGGTCGACATTGGCCCTGGATACAAGTTTCTTAAGAACCTTAAAAAGGCTTCTTCTCTGCAGTGTTGAGAGTGATGATCCCTGTTTACTATAGCAGATTATCCCCGCAGAAGGTCTCAGCTTTCATATCACCAAGGGCCAGTTTATCTTTCTAGGCATAGTGTGTTCTTGGGAGTTTGTCTGCAGCATGTTCTGTTCTACAAGTTATTACCATTTATCATTAATCTTAGTGTGCCAGCTGGTGGCTGGCCACACACATTTGTGCCCTTATTACAGTGTGATCTGGATTGTTCTGACCTGTCCATGTGGTGGTTTGTCCCTGTCTGCCTCCAGAGGCTTTGGCAGGGGCTTTATCTTCTTTGTTGAATACTTCCCTTGTTTAGAGAATAGATAGCTCTGATCAGAAACTGTACTTTGTTGCTTCTGTGGTTTCCTAGCAAACCCCAACTATGCTGCACCCTGGAAGTGGCTGTTCCTGAGCAGTGGAAGCAGCGTGTCTGTAATTTAGCAGGTGCATCAAAGCAGAGCTGAAGGGATATTTCTGAGCCTTCCTCCTCCCTGGAGTTGCCATAGCTTGGAGCTGATGGGCTGTGCAGAGCTGGGGCAGGTCTGTAACAGCTCTGCAGGATCTGTGCTGTCCTTTGTGTGGGTCAGGTAAGGGATATGAGCTGACACTGCTTGGCTGGGCATTGCCAGGATGGGCCTGGCTCTTAGAGGGTTCCTTAACTTCTCTGACTGCAGGGACAGTGCCATGGAGAGTGCAGAGATGAGCTCAATGCTGGGTTTGGGTTCCTGAAGTTCAGTGGGCTCTTGTTTGATAGAGCTCTTCTGTTTTGCCCCCTTTAGGTGGTGAAGGTTGGAATAGTGGAACAATCTTCTGCAACATCGGGTAAGGATCATCTTGTGTGTGCTTTCTGTGTCCTACAGCAGGTGGGAGCCTGACTTCACAGGCTGAGCAGACTTGTCCATTGCTGATGCCTTGGAGCTCTGTGAGGTGGAATTGGGTTTTATTAGCTCCCAGTGTTTTGTCTGCAGAAGAAGAGCTCTCTCTCTCTCGAGAGGCCCTGTTTTCTTGTTACTTTACATGGAGCTTCAGGCCAGGTGGAATTCCCACACCTACATCCAGGGAAGCTCTACTCTCAAGTTTGTGCAAACATCATTTTTCTAATGCTGTCAGTGGGGTGGGTTCACTGTTAGAGTTGTTTGAGGTTCCTGGTTCAGCCTGAGGAGGCAGTTCATCAGAAGTTCATGCCTGTCTCCTTATGGTGGGCACAATTGCTGAATGAAATTGATCTCAATGCCTGGGAACTTCAGGGTGGGCAAAATTTTAGACCCATTTATTTTTTATTGGGGGAGTGCAAAGCTGATATACAGGATACTGTCTGCTTACAAACACAAACATGGGGTGATGCTATTTTGTCAATGAGAAATTTTTTTCCTCCTTCATATGCACAAGAATATTGTTTTCTTTGTGTTGGGATTGTTTCTTGTATTGCTTCACTGTCAAACCCAGATTCTTGTGGCCTGGGTTACACACAGGTTTGTGCATGAAGGCAGCCCTTCTGTGGGTCACTCCTTGCTGCCACAGTGCTCCCATCCTCCTAAAGGGCCAACATGAAGGGAATGAAACCTTGGTTGTGGAGGGTGGTGACAGTTGGAATGGGGAGATCCCCATGATTGCCCAGAGGTACTGGGTTCCAGGAGTGGTGCTGCCCTGCAGTGGTTTCAGGCGGAGATTCCCTGTAGGAGATCAAGGATCCGGGCTGTGGCTGTGCAGGAGGCTCAAAATCAGCTGGGAGCACACGCTAGGAGAGCAAATGCCAAATGAGGAACACTGAGGAGTGTCAGTGTCTGTGCCTGCCTTGTACCCAGACATAAAAAGCTCCTCGGAAGTGTGGAGCCAGTCAGAGCTGATGGGCCAGCTGATCTCTGGATTGAATCTGAACAAACCTGTGCAGCAGGAGCGTGGACAAGGAGATTGAGCTTTATCCCAGTGTTCTGTGCTGTGAGACAAACCCAGACAAACACTTTGACTTCCTTTTTTTAAGGTGACTCTGATGACGCAGCTCCCTCAAGCTCCGTTGTCCTTTCTTCCACCCCGCCTTCCGTGTCTCCTGCTGTGAAAGAAGCCTCCCCCACGCCCCCATCCTCACCATCTGTTACAGGCAGCTTCTCCTCCCCAAGGTAAACCATGCTTTGTCTCCTTACAGCTCCATTGGCTGCCTTATCTGGCATACAAATGGGAGAGAACTCCTCCAGAGGAAAACCTGTAGTTTTTTCTTCATCCTTAGCAAAAATTTGGAGTTGTCACCTTTCCCCTTCACCTCTTTTGCCTCTGGAGTGATTGTGTCCTTGCTGAGGCTGACAAGGAGCTGGGGAGGGCAGGGGGGGGTTTGCACTTAGTAGGAAGGCTGCATGTCTCAAGGGCAGGATTCTCTTGGGAAGATATGTATACAAAAAAATTACTGACTCTTAATGCATGTGAGTGCCAGACTAGTCCCTCATGATTCTTATGTTTGTAATGGCCAAGTGAGTGGAAGATCACAGTGACTCTTGAAGGAGCTGATGACTCTCTCTGTGAGGGGAGTGCTGGCAGTTGTAAGGTGGAACTGCAGCTCCCATTCATGTGTGTGCTTGAAAGCACATCTGAACAGCAAGGGGACTGCACCTACTGGTAATACTAAGCCCTGGTTTAGCTGAAATTTTTAGGGGTAAAGGGAGGAAACCCTTAGAAAATTGCCAGTAGGACTTGCCCTGGCCATGACTCTTCATTTTGTTGCTGTGCAGAACATTGGTGTAGCTGTCTAACACTTTGTGTGCAGTTCTAGTACTCAGAGGCACTTGGTGAAGTTCCCCTTGAATTTGTTAACTCCCCTGAAGCTCTAAGGGAGCATAGCAGCAGTCTTGTGAGAAGGGGAAACTAGAAGCATTTGGACTCTGCAGTTTAGGAGAGGAGAGGAAAGCGATAAGCCACTCAAGTTGTGCAAAATCAGGGGGTTTTGGGTTTGCAGAGGGTGGCAGAGCACTGTAACAGGTGACCAGGGAGGTTGTGGAGTCTCCCTCTCTGGAGACATCCCAAACCCACCCTGATGCATCCCTGTGTCACCTGTTCCAGGTGACCCTGCCTTGGCAGGGGGGTTGGACTGGATCATCTCTAGAGGTCTCTTCCAACCCCAGAAATTCTGGGCTTCTCTGAAGCCTCTGGCAGAAGAACTGGGGGCACACAGTGACACTGCAAGAGCTCAGTTAAAAGGGAGAAAGGAAGGGACCATGTCTGGATCAAAGAGGGGTCAGACAAATTCACGGACAGCAGATCCATTAATGGCTACTAAAAGATGTTTCAGGGATGTCCCCTCTAACATCCCTAATCCTGTGATTGTTAGGCTGGTGAAGTGCCAGGGCATGCTCTGAGGCTGGGCTTTAGTGCTCTCCTTAAGTGGCATCCTCTGCTGTCCCTGTTACAGACTGAATGGGGACCTTTCATCTGACCCCAGAGTGCTCTGCAGGGACCTTTAACCTCTGACTTCTTAAACTGGCTTAAGAGTTCCCTTTTAACAGGAGGAAATGGAGATGTGAAAGTGCCAGTTTAGGTGCCCAGCACTGGAAGGTGTTAGTGCCCGTTCAGCTGTGCCAGGGGCCCAGTTCCCCAAGCTCCTCCTGGTGTATCCCTGTGGTTTGATGGCAGGAGAGCCCTGTGTGCCCCAGCAGCAGCTGGGGGCAGTGCAGAGAGCTGGGGGCTGTGCAGGCTCTGGGGAGCAAAGCTGAATCCTTGTGTGTGAGCTTTGTCTATGAACTTTCCAAAGGTGGAAGTGTTTTGGGAACTGCTCTCACCACAAGCATAGGGTACTAAAGTTGCAAGCCTGGAATGTGATAAATCTGGAGCTGACACCTCAGCTCTAGGAATCTGATACTTTTTGGTTTCATACTGTGTGGTAAATCATCAAGAAATGAGGAAGTGTAGGTTCAACATTGTTCCATCTCCTCTGATCCATAAGTGACAGCACAGGGGGTGGAAGGTGACCCAAACAGAATGATTAAGCCGTGTGTTTAACTGGGAATGGAACATAAAATCTTGCCTGGGCCTAGTGAATATTAGCATGCTTTGTCTTTATGACTGAGTTGAGAAATGTGATGCAAAGGAGCCTTAAAACTCAAAGCAGCATTCCAAAGCATCATCCTTAAAGAATCTCACTTCTGAGTATTGCCCTGAAAACCAAAAACCTGGTTTTAGCCATCAAAGATGAACTCTGCTTTGCAGTGTGACTTTTAGCTGAATAAATGGCAAAGAAAAGGAAATGATTTGCTGAGAGGACTGTAGTGATGGGATGTCCTTGTTTTACCTTGAGTTTCTTATTAGACAGGTGGTGCAGAGAGATGCATATTTCATTCAAGATCACAGATTCATCTTCCTTAACAGCTGCCATTTTTCAGACTGGGGACATAGACTGGTAGATAAATTTAGGTTTTTGTCTAGTACTTGTGTATTATTCAACACTGATTGTCACTGTGTAGGAAGAAGTATAGGCTGTCACTTGTAGGTCTGCTGAATTATGAAGCCTTGCTCCCCTCAGGGTTAGCAGGGAGAGGCAGGGGCAGAAAGGAGCTGGAGCTTCCCAGGCTACTCATCTTAACCTTTGTTGGCTGAAGAAAGGGCTGGCAGCTTGTTTTGGTGATGCACAGCTGCTACCACATGATGCACAGGAGTTTTCAACAACAGAGCATATCCTGAAATCTGCTGTTGTTTAGCAAACATCACAAGGCTGGCAGGACATTTTTTTTCCAACAATGGAATTCCCCAGCAAGTGGCAAGGTTTGGTGGTAGGCAATTGCAAAAAGCAAGTCAGGCAGACTGGGAACTGAGTGCCTGCCAAGGCTTTGTTCATCCCAGCTGAGAGTTGGATTTGGCAGTGCTGTGCCTGGACAGAGTCACTCATCAGTGCTTAGGAGGCAGCAGCAAGGTGCTTACAGCCTTTTTTCCCCACTCAAAGATGAAGTAATCTGGGCCACCTCAGCAGCTGCCTTTGCTGCTATGTCACAGAACTCAGCATCATCCAAGGGAAGTGCTTGTGTGCTCCCTGCCCCACTGCTCGCCCTCATGACTGCAGCAGGTCAGGTCAGCAGGACTGCAGCTTATCTTGGCTCACTGAGGTTCTGTGAGCAATGGGATCCAGGCTGCATCTTCAGGGGTGACTTCTTGGGCTTCTGTAATTACTGAGTCTCACTATGAAGTGTCACTGCCTGATTCCCAAAGAACCAGCTGTTTATCCCCTGTTTGGGAATGGCAGCCCTGCTGAGAGGCACACAGAAATTACCACCTCCTCTTG
This sequence comes from Brachypodius melanocephalos, assembly GCA_013398615.1. Lineage (NCBI taxonomy): Eukaryota > Metazoa > Chordata > Aves > Passeriformes > Pycnonotidae > Brachypodius > Brachypodius melanocephalos. Next base: position 771,877 of record VZSR01002395.1, on the reverse strand, counting down.
TTTCCCAGCCAGGGCCTCGGTGCTGAGTTGATGGGCCTGCAAGTGGATTACTGGATTGCAGCTCCACCCGTGGACAGGAAGAGAGACCCAGAGAAGAAGGACCCCTCCACTACCAAAAACACACTGAAATGCACTTTCCGGTCCCTCCAGGTCAGCAGGTTACCTGCCAGCGGTGAGATTGCCACCACGCCAACCATGTCCATGACTGTTGTGACAAAAGAAAAAAACAAAAAAGGTAAGGTGTCCTTCTGTCCCTGTCCTGCTGCTCCAGAGCTGCCTGACTTTTCAGTGCTGGATTACAGCACCTCAGTCCTATTTCTATCCCCAAAATCCTAATCAATTGATGAGAGGCGACTGTGTAAAGTGATAGGGCTTGAAAGGATGGTTCCTCTGTGTGAGGTAAAAAGGGGATTTGTTCACCCTGATGGCTGAACAGCTAAGATGGTATAGCCCAAAAGAACAAAGGTGGGGACAGAGCAAGGACATACAGAAGGTCATGCCTGGACAGTTTCCCTGTGTTCCTTGGGAGCCTGCTGGTGCCGTTTTGGGATATTGGATAAGTGGCAGCTTATGCCCCGACCATCAGTGAGGGTAAATGAGCCCCTCCTTTCTGGCAGTGTGCTGGAAACTTGGGATAGCTGTATTTTCTGGGATGTTATCCCCCATCCCATGAGCCTTTAGCTCAAAAGAGTCACAGAGAATAAAAAAGGCATGTAAGGGAAAACAGAAGCCCAGCAAGTATCACAAATCCCTGTGAGGTGAAAAAACAGGAGCACCCCCTGAACTGGAGTCCTCCCACTCTCCTCCGGCACTCACCCCCACACAAGCACCAGTGGGGTGATTCAGAACCTGGAACAAAGTCCTGGGAGGAGCAGCTGAGGGAACTGGGGGTGTTCAGCCCAGAGAAAAGGAGGCTCAGAGTGACCTTATCACCCTCTACCACTGCCTGAAAGGAGCAAGGTGGGAGTCAGTCTCTTCTCCCAGGTAATGAGGAAGTAGCCTCAAGGTTTGCCAGGGGACACTTAGACTAGATATTAGGAAAAATTACTTCACCAAAAGGGTTGTGAAGCCCTAAAACGAGCTACCCAGGGCAGTGGTGAAGCCACCATCTCTACATGCTTGGAGGTATTTAAAAGATGTATAGATGTGGCATTTGGGGACATGGTTTCGTGATGCAGTTGGCAGTGTTAGGTTAGCAGTTCAATTCAGTGACCCTGGAGATCTTTTCCAATCTCAGCATATCCATGATTTTATAATTCTTATGCTTTTGTACAGAATGCTCTGTGGGTCAAAAGGAAGTAAAAGATAAATGCTCTCCTGCTTTTAAACTTGTGGCTTTATTTTCTCAAAGCAAGCTAACAAAGTGGCATTTTGAATGTTGTCAGTGATTTTTTATTTGCTCCTGGCCTTGGTAATGTGAAACATTTTAGAAATTGAGAACAGCTCTGCAACAAATTATTTTCACGGAAGCAGCAAGGCAGTTCTGCATTTACATTTTGGTTGCCAGTAGTTGTCCTTCACAACATCCTCTGCCTGTGGGCCTGGGAATCACTCCTGGTGGACTCTGAGAGAAGGCTGGCAGAGCCTCCTGGGCTGCAGGACATGGGTGCATAACCCTGCAGCAAGGTCACTGCCAGGCCAGCACAGCTGTGGCCCTGCTGGTACTGGAGCTGCCACCCCTGGTGACACCCTTTGTAAGTGTCATGCTTTTGGGAGAGGCATTCCTGAGGCACCCCAGATGTTCTTCCCTGGGGGTGGCCCAGCCTGCAGCAGAGGTGATCAACACCACCAGCTCGTGTGAAACCAGTTTGTACACCTTTGCTCGTGCATTTGGACAGTTCTTGGGGAACTGGACCTTTTTTTTTAGTTCTCCTTATGCCTTCCCTACCCACCAGCTGCCCCCATTTTGTAATCCCTCCTGCTCTCCAGGTGTCTGTGCAGCCCAGGCTGTGTTGGGCCACAGTCAGTGCAGCAGGCCTGGCACTGCAGATGCAGATGTTTTCCCTGCATGGTGTGCCAACAGAGCAGGAGTTAGCTGAAGGTGCCCTTTGGGGTCAGGATTATGAGCTGGGAAGGCTTCACACAGAGACATTTAGGGATAAGATGCTCATGTGCATCAGTGATGGTGCTCAGCACTAACAAACTCCTGCCAAGAAGGGAGGATCTTAGGAGTAAGAATTTTCAGACATCAATATTTAAATGCAAAAACTCAAATGAGAATCAGTGCAGTTCCTGTGAGGGGCATAGATTCACCTTGTGCTGGTTTGCTTTTCTTCCAGTGATGTTTTTGCCCAAGAAAACAAAGGACAAGGAGGTTGAGTCAAAGAGCCAGTGTATTGAAGGAATCAGCAGGTTGATTTGCACAGCAAAACATCAGCAGAACATGCTGCGTGGTGAGTGCAGTGCTTGTATCCCTTTGGGTGCTGGGCAAGGCTCCCATGCTGTGATTGTCCTCCACAAAGGGCTGAGCTGGTGTCCTGCCCTGTGCCCTGGAGCCAGCGTGATGGGGATATTCCTGGGGAATGGGCCTCAGTGTGTCCAGCATGGGGGAATGCTTTCATAGGTCTGGGCTGTGGGAAAATCCTCCTTTAGCTAGCTTTGAGTCAATGCTCTGGATGAGGACAAGGGTTGGACAGGGCTCCATTCCTCTCTGTCATCCCCTGTTTCTCTTGCACATCTGGTGGAACTGTTGGTTGGTGGCAGGACACTGGGACGTGCTTATGCCACAGCAGAAGCCATATATGCATCTTATAGACAGATCTGGAGGGTCTGTCAGTGGAGCTGGGCATCCAGTAGCAAAAAATACCCTTGTAGCCTGTTCACTTAGTAATCCCCAACAGAGGGACCTGCTTGGGTCACCTCCTTGATCCTGGCCCATCCCTGTGAGACTGGCAGGCATGAGGGGTGCTCACAGGACACGTGTCACCTCTTTGGGAGACATGGATGTCCTGGTGAGAGTGCCAGTGAAGAGAGACTGATGTCCATCTCTGTAAGACTGCATTTGCCCAAAAAAGAAAATGAAGTGTGCTTAGGAAAGCTGAGAAGCTGGATCAGGTGACGCTGAAATCAGCAGTGTGGGGAGCTCTGGTGTCAGTGAGCGATGCTGGAACAACAATCCGAGCTGCTCTCTTAACCTGGGGTGCTCCTGAGCCTTTCTCCCCATGTGTGCAGCTGGGTGGGGCAGAGCAGCTGAGTGTGGCCAGGCCTCCCTCTGCTGACTGCAAGGGGACTTCTGGCAAAGCTGCCTCAGGCTGGCCACTTCCCCTCAGTGTTTTCTAACTCTGCTCTCTTTTTACCCTCCCCTGCAGTCCTGATCGATGGGGTGGAGTGGAACGACGTCAAGTTCTTTCAGCTGGCAGCACAGTGGTCCTCTCACGTCAAGCACTTTCCCATCTGCATATTTGGACACTCCAAATCTAACTTCTAGCTGTGCTCGGCGCAGTGACCTTCTGCCCATCCCGAGGACTGCACACCAGGAGCCAGGAACTGCGTGCCAACTCTGACCCGCGTCGCTCTGCCCTCTCCTGCAGAATTAATTACAGATGTGCTTGGATTACTTTTGAATTACTTTTTTCTATTAACTCTTAAGTTTACTACAAAGGAAGGAAACCCCTTTAAACAAAGGCAAAAAAAAAAAAACCAAACCCAACAAACCAGTCTTAAATATAGATGTTCTGACAACATGAAGTCGTGGGGGAGTTGTCAGGAGCAGGCAACCTGCCCAAGAACACCTACCACTTACGAGCAGATAGCTGAATAACTGCACTGCTTATTAACCTGAGACCTCATTGGTGTGAGTGGGCTGGGGGAGCCGTGGATTTTGCAAAGAGATTTTGCAGAAGATCGTGTGTGTTACGGTGCGTTTGGGCCCAGCTCTGTATTCCTAGGAGAAAAGGATGGCCAGTCTTTCTTCCTGCTGCCAAAGGATGAGAGATCAGCGGGTCTGGAGGGAGTTCAACTGTCTGGTGTGGAAAACCGAGCCGCTTGCAGAGTTAGGGAGGTCTGGAGAGGAGATCCCCTTTGGAGCATGGAGCCTGCCATGGGGACAGGCAGGTGTTCATGCTGAAGCAATGCCTGAGGAGGGTTGGGCAGGAATAGGAATTAGGGAAAACAAAATCTAAGGAAACTCCCGTGTCCCAGGTCTTTGACAATGACCAAACTGAGCCAGTCTCTGTGTTCCCCAGCTGGCTGTGCTGCTGAGGGGCACCACGTCAGTGGGGTCGCTGCTATTTACATACTCACACCAATTATTTACCTGTCAATAAAACCTTGTCCAGCCTCAAAAGGGAAAGGATTTTTTTTAACAGCTGCAGATTTTTTTTACTGCTTTCTAAAAAAGAAAAAAATAAATAAAATAAAAACAAAAATTAATAAGAAAATATTAATTTGCCAAAAAAACCCCCACAAACCCAGGAAGATGAGCCGTTGTCTCTGGAGTGATGTATCACTGTAGTGGTTGGACTGGGAGCCAGCCAGGCACTCTGTGTGTCCAGCTGCCCTCCTGCCCATGTGTCACACTGCACACCTGAGGTTGCATGGGCTGCTCTGTCAGGTGCTTGGTGGGCTGTAGGGAGCAGGATGTTGTTGCCATGTGGAAAAACAGACATCTCTGGCATTTCAGGGTAAGGGACTGAAATTTCTGATGGGCCCTTTTGGGTCCCCCTCCTTGTGGGCAGGCCAGGCTCTGTGAGCATTTCCAGAAGGCACTTTCTGAGGGCAGTGATGCCTTTGAACTTTTTATTTTTCTTTTTCTTTTTTTTTTTTTTTTTTTTACCTGATCCCTTACCCTTGGGTTTTAAAGGCTTGGGGAGCCACCTCTGCGCTGCATGGCAGGTCCTGCTCTGCGTGGGGACCACCCAGGCTCCATTGGGCAGGTACTGGTGGTGTGCTCTGCTAGCAGGGAGGTTCTGAGGTGAGAGCTGGAACTTGTGCCTGTGGCAGCTTGGGCTGCTTCACCAGCGGATGTCGTGAAACCCCTTCCCAGCACAAAGACAACCTGTGTGGCCAGGGACTGGGTATTCCCTTCAAACCACGCAGGGGAGGAGGATGCTGTCCCCAGCTTGGTGGCGTGCTGTGGGCCAGGACACACTGTCTAGCTGCAGTGCTTTGTTCTTCCTGCCTGCCGTGTGCTGGCCCCTGGCTGTGGCAGAAGCTGGGCTGTAGTGGGGATGTTGTCGTGTCCCTCAGCTGACGTTTTTGGGTGACCTGAGCTGATGCTCTGGGGCTGGGTAGCGTTGCCTAGCAGCAGCAGCGTGGGAGAGGGTATATAAGCACATCGCATCTTTATCGAGGCTGTTGCATCAAAAAAAAAAAAAAAAATCTTTGTAAAGGAGATTAGTCAGTGTGTGATTTCTCCCTCGAATCTCACGCTGGTGTGACAAGGGTGATTGGGCTGGGTCCCAGCTGTGTGCAGCCTGGGCAGCTCTGGTGGTGCTGCCGCAGAGGTGGGGTGGACTGACCAACTGCAATAACTTTGTTTACTGGGGGAGTGAGGGGAGAACTGTCACTGTGCTCCTCTTTGTATTTCAGCCTACTGTAAAGAAAAAAAACTGGTAGCTAGGACAGGGTTTCCAGAGTCCTGCCTATCAAATGTGTGTTGCCCTGCTGTACTCTGTATGTGTGTGTGTACGTGTGAGAAAAACACTTCTGCTTGTTGCATTTCATGTTGGTTTGTGTTTTGTTCTAACTTTATACAAGCAAATTCATCGGGAGACTCTCTGTACACCTGAGGGCTTGATTTCTCCCCTGTGGAAAGCTGTTGTTGCTCTGAAATGTGTCTTCTGTGCAAGAAAACATCCCAACTTTTCAGCCTTGTTATCCCAGAGGGAGTCCAGCAGTGGCAGGCTGGGCCTGCCTGTGAGCAGCTGTGTGCCCAGGGTGGCTGTGGTGTTTCCTGGCCCATGCAAATTTGGTGGCACAGCTCTGATCAGGTTGTTGTGCCTCTGTTTCTCCTGTGGGGCCACTTTGTGCAGCTGTTTCTTTCCCTGTCTGAAGTAGATACAGGTTTCTGTCTCTAAGAAAAAGAAGTGTCAAAGCACGTGGCTCAGACTGTTTTGGGAAGGAGCTTTAGACCCAGTGCCATGAATGAGTGACTGATCTCAGGTCTCCCACCTTCCCCAACAGTTTCTGGGTGGGCCATGCCGGGAGTGAGCTCCACTGGCTTGAGGGATCCTCACTGTGGGACCAGGAAGAGTTTCTGGGGCAGCAGTGGGTCCCTACCTGCAGAGCTGTGCCAGCCTGTGTGGTTGGGTGGTTGTGATCATGTCAGTGAGTGCAGAAGGATGGCTTAGAGCAGAGACAGCACCACTCTGTGTTCAGCTCTGGAGAGTTTGGGCAGGGAAGGTACATCTCACATGAAGAAACTCAGTGGGGCTATCTCCCATGTCAGGCTTGCTTTGGAGCTGTGTGGCCAGACAGCAAAGGCAGGGCCTGGGGTGGGCAGTACCTGAGTGGATCTCTGGCCAGGAGGTGCTTTGAAGGTGGTGTCCCCTGGTGTGTCCCAGTCTCTCCTGCCCCTCGGGCTGTGGCTTCTCAGAGCACTGGTTTCTTTCCCAGCTGCTGTGGGCAAGGCCCCTGCCTGGCTCGGGGGTGAGCTCTGGGGAGTGGGCTGGCTCCATGCTGAGCTGTGCAACGCTGACCTAGTTCAGGAGCTCTGGAGAGCAGATGAAAGGTGGAAGAGGCATCATGTTGCACCTTGAGTGCTTCCTGGTCCTCTGGCTTGAGTTTCCTGGAGACAAAGGCTGGGCTTCAGCCCTGCCAGCGCTCAGTCAGGGCTGGCCCTGCTGTGGTGCTGGTGACATTTGGGGACATCTCGTGTGTTTTAGCTCAGTGCTGCAGCTCCCATCCCGTTCAGTTGTCACCGTTTACATCGCAGCGGTAACTGCAGAGTCCTCCTGAATTACACATGACTTTGGGGAGAACCATGGTCTCTTTGGCTATGTTTTGCTGCTTTAATTAGAACACAAGATAAAGCTTGTGGCTTTATCCTGCAGAGAGGGCAGGGGTAGGTGGCTGGGAGGTTTCTGGGGCTGAGATGCGTCTGTTTGCTTTCCATCATCACGCTCAGCCAGGAACCACATTGCCCTCTGCTTAACCTGTGATTGCAACAAAGGCCCTGTTGTGTTTCTCACCAGCAGCATGTGCTGGCAGGAGCACTGGAGAGCCAGGGCAGAGGATGTTGCACCTGGAATCTCCAAGGTTAAGAGGGAAATCATGTCAAGAGGCAGAAGAACCAGTGGTCTTTTCCTGATGCTTGGTGTGCAAAGGGATTGGGAAACTGGGATTGGGACAGTCTTGCCATGCAGCTGTAAAGGGCTTGGGGCCCTGGAGCTTTCTTGAAGTTAGGTTGGATGCAGTGTCTGTCCCCTTCATCTGGGGGGTCATGATCTCGGCAGATATTTTAGTAGTGGCATTTTAATGTGACACTCCTGGGCTTGACCTGGCAGGAGAAGGCTAGAAATGAGCAGCAGCATGTCCTGGAGGTTTCCTGGAGCCTCTTCAATGGTGTTCTCATGGGAGATGTTCCTGGCAGGGCTGGCTCCTGCAGGAAGGATCACTCTGGTGCTTTGGGACAGACTGGGGCAGAAGGGGACGTGCTAACTTGTAAAGCAGCAGGTTGCTGGTTCCCTTAGGGAAGAGCACTGTTCTGGGGCCACATCCAGTCAGCTGCTGCTTGGAGCCTTGGCTGGACAGTGGCCGGAGCGTTGCCGGCCCAGCTGCAGACGTGCCCCAGCCGTGGGGAAGCGCCTGAATTCTGGAGCTGCGTGCCACGAGGCTTGTCCGGACCGTGGCGTGTGAGGGGACATTACCACTTTGTAGATTCCCGAGCTGTCCATCTGTTTCATTGTTGTATTGTTTGGGTTCTAGGGTTGTTTTTTATGAAGACAGATTAAATGTAAATAGCCTTTTTTTTGGAACAAACCGCAACGTGCTCGACCTCGTCAACTATTTTATGGTACTAATGCAACACTAATAAAACTGGACATGAAAGCACACACCCGTCCCCTGAGTCGTCTCTCAGCAGGGGCTCCTCTGGCATGCCTGGGACACTTGTTTGCAGGAGGAAACAGCAGCATGGCTTTCTGCCGTGAGGGTTCTCTTGTGGTATTTATCCAGCTGCCACTTCCAGGGCAGAGCTGATGGATCGGCACGTCCTGCCCAGCACCGAACTCCTGTAGTTTTTGCAGCCCTGCTGTTCTCCCGGCTGCCTCCTTTCCCAGAAGGATCTGCTCACCTCCTGCAGCTCTCCTGGATATGACTGCCCTCTCCAGCACTCAGTGCTCCCCTCTGCACAGCAAGAAAGGACCAGGCTGGTGCCTGTTTCTGGTCTGAGGGCTGCACTGGATGGACACGCTGGTGTTGGGGTACCAAGGGGGGCATCTCAGGGGGGAAGACTGAGGCTGTGGGAGCCTGAGGCTGTGTGTGCTTCTGGGAGGACTGTGGGATGCGTGGGATTCCAGGGAGCTGGGCTTGGGTGCTGGGGAGTCAGGAGGTGGAGAGAGGAAGGAAAGAGGAGAGCTAAGCTGGTGTTTTGAGGAAGGAAGCTGAAGAAGAAATTTTGATAAATGGGCCTGTGGCCACAGTCCTTAGGATCCAGGATGCTGGAGAAAGAAATGGGAACACTCTGCTGGAGCAGCCTGTATCCTCGTGCTGTCCTGACCCGAGGATGAGGGATGGAGGGGTGACAGCTGGTGGAGCAAAGAACTGGGATGGAGGGAGTCCCTCAGAGCAGGCCTGGCTGCTCTCAAAGGACACAGGTCTTGGTGGATATCTCAGATGCTCTGCATGGTGTGGCCAGGTGCAGATGCATTATGGCCCAAGCCCTTTGCTGGAAGAGGAGACACAAAACCCACACATGGTGGCACAGAGCAGCATTGGATCATTCCAGGCAGGAGGAATGAGGGTACCTCAGGGGAGGGCAAACACCGTTCTCTGGAGTGCAGAAACAGTACCTAAAGCCACGTAAAGGATCTGGCTGGTGGTGGAATGGTGGGGGAGGCACCATGGGAGAGCTAAGGGAGACAAATCTGTGAAGGCTGGGTTCTGGCTGTGCATTTTCTGCACAGGTTCAGTTGTAAACTTGCACTGATGGCCTAGCTGTATGAAAGAGGCATATCCTGAGCATCACCTTTTAGAGCCCATGGAGGAATTTGTCTCAGCACATGAATGAGGGCATGAATGGAGGGGACTAGGGTGATGGGAAGGCTCGTGTGCTGCTGGGGAAAGCAGAGCACCAGCCTCACAGCAGCAGGGAGAGCACCAAGCCAAGTGCCCTTGGCACACTCTCCTGTTGCCTGGAAGAGAGGAGAAGGAAATGAGAGCTGGGTGGAGCAAGAATGACTTTGGGTCGGAGTGTACCAGGCTGCATGCAATGGGCCTGGAGAGCCTCCCTCATCCACATGCACTGGGACAAACGAATTTCTGCCACCCAGCCTAGGACTGGGCTCTCAAAGCACCGGCATCTTTCTTTTGCAGGTCTGGGCTTTTCTCAGACCGTGTGCACCTTCACTGCCATGGGAGAGGTGCCAAACACAGGTGATGCCCTGCCAGGATGCACCTCTGGGAGGTCTGGGTTTGCATGGTAGGAGTTGGTGGCACTGGTGGGAGTGGGGTTTGGTGGTGGGAAGTAGAGCATTGCAAGAGCTCGCTCCTTCCCAGGCTGAGTCCGGCAGCTCCAGCTCGCCTCCCTCCAACTGCACAACACCCTGGCCTTGACCACAGCTGCTGCTTAACATGGGAGAGGAGCAGCAGGGAAGCTCCAACACATTTTTTGTTGCTATCGTTTAAAACACGATTTAGCATCTGGAAAAAGTAGTCAACGCCACGTGACCGTCCGTGTCTCCGTGTGCAACTACCGAGTGCTCTGGGATGTGATTTGTAAATATTTGTTCTGGGTAATTTTTCTGTGTCCTACTGGATTATTTTCAGCTCGGCAGAGCAGTTGCAGGAGCAGCCTGGGGAGGGCCAGCCCTCGTGTCCTGCGGTGTGCCCGGCGCCTGTGCCTGCACGAGCTTCCCCGGATGGCTCAGGAAGGAGGAAATATCACGGCGGTGCTCCCTGGCGCACTGACCTTTTTTGGTTGACCGATTTTCACCCCCAGAAGTGTTTTCCTCACTCAGCCATGCTCCTTGTGCATATTGGGAACATAAAAGCAGAGCCCTGTGCCCTCCTGGGATCTGAGGACTGTCAGAGATTTGGTGTTGTAGGGTTGTTTTCCTAACACACAAAGTGAATTTTAACAAAAGCCCTGTTCTTTCTGAAAAATGGATATATTTTGGCAGTTGTCAATGTTTTGGGTGGTCTTATGTAGGTGTTTTAGTACTTTGTGAGAAGCAGTGTTGAGAGTGCAAGCAGCAGCTCTGCCCAGTAAAGGGTATGACTGTTTGCACTGTTAACCACTTACTCCAGCAAAGACTTTCATGACAGATATTTTTTGGTCATCCTGACCTGTGTGACTGTGTGGAGAGGTCCTGGGGTGTCCCCTGGTTTGGGCAACACCAGGTGACTCTCTAGCTCTGTGCTGGAGCCAAGTGTAGTCATCCTGCCTTGCCTGAGAGGCCAGCAGTGCTCCAGGTCTGCTTCTGCTGACCATCAGAGGGGTAAAAGTGTTTCACCACCCAGTCTTGGCCACATGCATGGAGAAGTCCTCGAGGGGATGACCTGTCACCTTCACTGCTGCACTTAGTCAGCCCTTGCTGACACCTTGCTGGCACCTGCTGTAAAGATGTTATGTACCGCAGAATGGTGGTTTCTTGGGATGTTTTTTGGCATCAGCCAGTTCCTGTAGGAGAGGAAGTGGCAGAGGTAATGTGCAAGTTTTGCAGAGTGATCTGGAGCTGACAGCTGTTTGATGGCTGTGTAACCACTGCAGGGCTGCAGGAGACACCTGGACAGGAGCTGTGCAGGGCTGAAGAAGGGATGTATCTGCATGGTGCAGCCCTGGTGTGTCCAGGGCCAGTGACACCCACAGGTCAGTGGCAAGAGAAAGCTAAAGCCATCATCTCAGCTCTCAGGCTGACACCTGAGGAGGGGGGAGAGCCCCAGTGTGGCACTGGGGTACACAAGCACAGGGGGGTCCCAAGTGACACAGAGCAGGAGTGGGGAGTGTGAGCAGGAGGTGTGTGTAAGGCTGGAGGGATGTGCGTGGGAAGCACACGGATGTGGGTGCAGGTGTGAGCAGACTGTGGGTGTGCACAAGGAGGGCTGTTTCTGTGCAGGGACTTATTGTTCCTGCCCTGGGTGTGGATGGCCTGTGGCGGCTGGGTGTGTGTGAGGAAGACTCTGTGTGTGTGTCAGTCTGTACCCGAGGACGGGCTGCTGTGTGCGTGCAGGGCTGCCCACGCCAGGCCACGGCTGGTGCATGAGGAGACCAGGGCCTGTGTGGGGCCTGGAGAGCTGGTTGTGTGAGGAGAAGGGGTGTTATGTGTGTGCACAGGCTGGCAGTGTGTGTGTGCCAC
>VZSR01002395.1:642800-760321 GCA_013398615.1 Brachypodius melanocephalos | reverse complement strand
TGTGTGTGCCACTGTGGTGTGCACAGGCTGTCAGTGTGTGTGCCACTGTGGTGTGCACAGGAGGTCAGCGTGTGACTGTGTGTCACAAGCAGCGGTGTGTGAGCAGAGGCTGCGTGTGTGTCGGTGCTCTGTGTGTGAGGTGCTCTCGGGGTGTTTGTGTGCACGGGCAGTGTGTGTGTCGGTGTACGTACAGTCACTCTGTCCCTGTGTGTGCGTGTGAGGAGGCCGTGCACCCCCATCCCCGCTCGCTCCCGTCCCGTCCCGTCCCTCCCCTCGGGGGCCGGAGCACCGCCCTCACACGCCGCGGGCGGGCGGCTCTGGCTCGTTCCCCTCCTTCCTTCTTTCCCTCCCGCCGCTGCCGCCGCCGCTGCTGCTGCTACCGCCGCTGCTGCCGCTGCCGCCGCCGGGCCCCCTCCGCCGGGCCGCCGCCCCGCCCTCCGCCTCTCTCCCTCCCCGTCCGCCGGCGCGGCCCCTTTAATTCCCCCGCTCCCCTCCCCCGCCGCCCGCTCCAGCCTCCATTTTCCAGCGGATCCGGCACCTGGAGGCGGCGGCGGGAGCGGTCCGCGCCCCGCACCCGGCCCGCTCGCGGGCATGGCCGCCAACATGTACCGGGTCGGAGGTAAGAGCGGCCGAGGCCCCGCGCCGCTTCCCGCGTGCGGCCGGCGCTCGGGGCCCGGCGGGGCAGGCCCGGGGCGGGGCGGGCGGGGGCCGGGGCAGCCCGGGAGGGGGCCGCGGGCGCGGGGCAGGGGCCTGGGGAGCTGCCTGGCCCAGGGAGGCCTGGAGCGGGGTTCCGCGGGGTGAAGGACTGCGGGGCCCGGCGCGGGCCGAGCTGGGGCGCTGTGCCCGGGGCTGGGTGAGCCGGGGCGGTGGGCACAGCGGGATGGCCGAGGTGAGGCGGAGCGGCCGCGTGGGGCCCTACGGAGCACGAGGGTGTGGGGAGACGAGGCGTGTGAGGTTCGAGCTGGTGGGGGCTCGGGCAGATCCGGGACTGGGGCAGGGTGGGATGGGTGAGCGGGGCTGGAGGAGAGCAGCTGTAGGGCCAGGCCCCGGGATGGGGCCCGCCGTGGAGAGGCTGCTCGGATGGGGGGTCATGCGAGGTTGTCGGGGTGGGGACTCCAGAGGAGCACAGATAAGGAGCACAAAGATGGGCAGAGGCTGCTGGTAGACCAGGAGGCTGGTGTGAGGCACGTCCTGCAGATCTTGGCCTCCCGTTCCACTCTTGCTGTTTTGTTGTGTGCTTTCCCATTAGTCTTCTGTTCAGGGTTGTGCTCCTGTCTGATTGTCCTTTGTTTTGGCTCACGTGAAGAGAAAGGAGAGGCAACGGGGTTTGGGACTGTGTTTTATGGAACGTAAACTGAGGGTGGTCTGGCATGAATTTGTGCTCGGCCATTTTCCTTCATAAAAGCTGTTCTGTGGAGCTTCCTTCTCCCCAGGACTGTAGGCTGTACAGGAAGATGTTTTTGTGGAGTTCCCTCCTTTTCAAAATGCCCTGTTTCTTGTGGAGTTCTGCAAAACCGAAGTAAAGTAAACAAGAGAAAAAATACAGCGAAGGTGGCCAAGCCATCCTGTCTGGCTGCTCTCCATCAACAACTACTTTGTTATTTCTCCTCTTCTGGCCTACCCTTACTTTTTACCCTGAAAAATGTTGATTCTTTTGTCATGTTTGTACTTTTTTTTCTGGTTCGACCTGGTTTCACGGAGGTATAAGAGCTGACTCTTGGCTGTCCCAGCTTTGTGTTTTGGGTTGCCCCAAGCTGATAGTGTCTGTAGCATTATGTTGGGTTGGAGATGCTGAGAACAGGATGATAGGCAAGATGAGTTGTGGAAATCCACCCTGGTATTGTTAAGGGAATAGCTTCCTGGAAATTTTTGTTTGTTGTTGAATGGCCAAGTCTTGGGGGAGTATCATCGCTTAGCATTTCATATGGCTAAATCTATACCGTGCATCCCACAGAAGGTGGGAAAGCACCTCTGGAGGTCTCTAGATTGACCTCCTGCTAGATCTGAGTGCTCAGGGCTGTATCCATCCCAGGCTTCAAAAATGGTGATGCCACCCTTACTTTGGGCCCTGTCCAGTGTTTGACCATGCTTGTAGAAAATACTTATTTCCGTGTGCCTAGATGGATTTTCTCTTGTTCCAGCTGGGCTTCCCCTTCCTGTTATCCCTCATTTTGTCACTGCTTCTAAGCAGGGCTGGCTGATCCTTGAGGGATGCTATTAGTAACCAGCAGCTCAGTGCAGGTTGTAATTGCTGATTGTGATCCTTTGAACCTGATGTAACAGTTTTCCCCCTATCTTTATCATCCAGTTTTTCAAGCATTTTCATTTGAATGATGCTGTGGGGGGCTTAGCAGAGCCTTTGGCATGAAGTCAAGGTGTCCAACACCTCCTGCTCTCCTCTCAGCCACAGAGTCAGTCTCTTTGTCCCATATGGTGGAGTCATGTTGGTCAGGTGTGATTTGCCTTTGGAGTATCCATTTTTGGCTGGTATCAGTTACCTTTTTGTCCTTCCTGCACTTGGAAATGGTGCCCAGAATTTGCTCCATAGCCTTTCTGGGCAGAGGTCAAGGCAGCTGGCTGATAGCCAAGGTTACAGTGCTCTGTTATGGTCCATATGGATGAAGTCTTGATTTGATGTATTACCAAGATCAACATATGGATGGATGCAGCTGTTTCTGTGTGAGAGCTCTGTTCAGCCTGAGCCCAGGAGTGTGTGTAATCGAATTGTTTCCGACCTCTGGTGCTGCTATCTCCTACTAATGGTTTTGTGCACTGAAGTTGTGTGTGAACTCCGTGGCAGGATTAAATCTGGAATGGGATTTGTGCACAGTCATTTCATACACTTCCCACTGGAAGACAAACACTCAGCAGATAATCTCTTATTACACTTGTGACTTCCGGATGTGCTGTGTGAACTCCAGACCTAACAGCTGCCAAAAGCAACTTGCTCACTACAGATCAATACTGCTCCTGGAAGTATGTGTTCACTCAGAAAGAATGGTCACCACTTTAGGCCTGGTCATGAAATACCATTAATTTTTGTTTTCAGAAGCCAGTAGTGGGTTGACAACAAGTGGATATGAAGTGTGTTGTTCTCTTCATGGGGTCCTGGGTAGAGGAGCTGAGGAGCCCACACTGTGGAGGCTGAAGTCTTTACCTTTGCATTGAGAAGCAGAGTGACTGTGCTGGGGGGCTTAGGAGCTGCCCCTTGAATGTTTGTCAGGCTCTGTGGATGAGTTGACTAGTGGCATCCAGTTGTTTAGAGAGAGCAACTGGTTCCACTGGATCCTGCCAAGTTTCTCCTAGTAGGTTTCTGGTGGGAAGAGAATTGATTTCCAATATAAATGGCGCTGTCACAAGCTAGCACAATACAGGGGGGTTGTGAAACTTTGGAAATGTGTGGGGAAGAATGCCAGGGTATCAAATTCCAAAATGATGTGGGGGGTCTTAATTGTTGGCCAGTAGGAAATCCTGGGATCCCCTGCCCCTAGTGTAGCGGAAGTGAAGATTTTCTTACCAGCTGCTGTACAGCCATGAAGCAAATGGCAGCATGAAGAAAGTGGACTGCTTTCACTTGGAAGGAGTCATGGTGGACTGGTTTGCCTCTTCATGGAGTGGACTGGCAGCCTGCACGATCACAGACCACATGGGAATGTTGGATAAACACCGGATCGAAGAAGCTTGGGACCTCTGAGCTGGAATTTGGGGCCTCTGATGAAAAAATGCATGTGGGAGAGTGATGTTCATTGTTCTAGCTAGTGCCAGGCTCTGCTTTCAGGAGAGTGCTGTGTCAGCTGCCTGGAAGAGAACAGGTCATCTTGGTATCAAGAGACTTTCCAGCAGGTATTCTGTCTCCGCCTTCTCCAGGAGAGCTTAACTCTGGTGCGACAGGTATTCCTTTAGCGGTGGCAATTGACTGAGCCTCACTGCAGGTTTATGCCCCTATGGCATTCCCTTAATGCAGTGAAACAATGATTTCTTGCATTTTCATCTTGCACTGATTTAAGGAACTTAATTTTTTCCACCTCCCTCCTCCTCACTTTTTGTTTTTTCCTGGGTTATTTCTAATCTTGCATCAGCTACCCAATCTGGTTCACTGTGGGACTGTGTGAACAGCTGAATGGGCTCAGTGGGAGGGCAGGGAACAAGGGGATGGGGAAAGAAAGGATGGAGGAAAAACTATGGAAGACAAGACTTTTGCTGAGACAAATGTCAGTTAATGCTTTCAGATGAAGTGTTTTATGTGTTTTTGACTTGTATGGGTTACCCTCTTGTTTGGAAGCATGCTTAGCTACAAAATTATCACGTTTTTTTGGTCTGTGGTACATTTGAGGTATGGTGTTGGGAGATCTGATCACAAGTCAGTTAAGCATAGAAGTACTTGCTGCATCTAACACCTTTCAAGTGAGGGAAGCGATGACCCACAGTGCCTGATGTGAGCACCTAAGGTTCACAGCAGCTTTATTCCAGTGCGCTGGAGGCTGAGGCTCCAGCACTTAGTGGATGTTGTTCATTACTTTATAGCTGGTGGTGATGTGTCTGTCTGCCTGTGCTGCAGTCATACATCTTATTTCAGTGTAGTCCCTACAGTTTTTAAGAATGGCAATATGACATCATCTCTGCTACTACAGAGTGCTTTTAGTGTGTGGCTGGGGACTGTGGTCTGACCTGCCCCCATCCCATTCCATACTCTCACTTGGCATCCAGGCTTTTGTGGCAGCCTACAGCTCTTGGCTTCCATAGTGCTTCCAGTGGACTGCCAGATCCCAGTGCATCCCCTGTGAGCACAGGGATGGTGCATCAGTCCTCTTGACAGCACGGTAATGTCAGTAATAATTATTTGAGCTTTCCTGGTAAAGAACTGAGAGCTGTTAAGGAGGCTTGCATAGAACATATTGCTGAATCCAAATCTGGAGCAAATTCAGATCGTTTGACTGCAGGATCACTTGTAAACTTTCTCCTGTCCCCTTGCTTTGTTGTCAGCATGTATGTGTTTTGGGTGACAGGAGGGATTACTCTGCAATATCCTTGTTTAGGTTATGCTTGCTGGCATTTTGTTTTCTAACTTGGCGGGTAACCTGAGCTGAGAATGGGTTTAGTGGAGAGAGGTATTAAATAACCTGTAAAGATAAAAATGAGAGTTTATTCTTGAAAATTACTAATAGGCTTCTGTAGTCATTGGCCCTAATAAATTTAGCACAGCTTCTAGCTTATCACCTTTCAGCAACAGCCAGGCAGTGGGTTTCTTCATCTTTTCCTTTTGTTGTTTCTAGTTACACAAGTTTATCTTGCATGTTTTGCAGTCTTCCTCCCCTTCCCTTTCCCTTCTCCCCTGTATCAGACTGCTTCAGCATTTGTTAGCCTTTTACTGGGAAATGCTGCATGCAGGAGAGTGTTACCAGCCAGCTTAGGTGTTGTTGGGGGCTGGAGCTTTGACAGCTCTGGATTTGTAATAGCTGCACACCATTTGCAGCTGTGGAGTGAAAGGACTAAACTTCTGCTCTGTGAGTGAGTTGGGGCAGTTCCTGGGCCGGTGGGTGGGAGGCTGTGCCAGGGTAGCGTTCTGGGGGGAGGCTGGGCTGGGGGGCACTGCTGGAAGTCTGGGGAGTGGCTGAGACGCTCCTTGGCAGTGCCCACTTTGCTCCTTGGCGTTTTGCCTTTCAGTGATGGTGAATAAAAGACACTGCATGAGAAATTGTGGAAAAAAGACTCTTAAAACTTGTTTTGTTTAACTAGTAAGATTTTGGTGAATGTCAGAGATGTTCCTTTCACTTGCATCTAGTTGTTTTTCAAGCAAGTTTTGATGTTTAAGCATCCTGACTTTAAATAAATAGAGTGCATGGTTTCTCACCAGGAGGATGAGAAGAGAATGAGGTGGTTGCTGTTTTGGTTTTTACTTTGATTTATAAACCACTTGTGAGCAGTTTGGGGTCACCTGAAAGCAAAGTTCTGAACTGTGGAGGCTGGCTTCTGGTAGTTCTGGGCATCTGCTGGCGAAAAGTAACGTGTGAAATCAATGGTACTTCGGCACCAAGTACAGTGTTTTTTACATTGTCTTGTTGCTTTCCAAGCACATTATTGTTTTTTAAATCCTCAAGCAGGTGAGTGACCAAGCCCTGCAGCTGCTTTATCTTCGTTTCCCATGAGGTTTGAGTAACAGGAACTTTTGGGAAAGATTCTCTTGTAGGATTATTATGGTTCTAGGTCTTTGGAGCTTACCACCATAAATCCAGTATACAAAGAGGCCCTGCTTCAGAGTATCTTTGAAGTTCTGGAATGGTTCTTTGTCCTCTTTTTACTTGTAAAACCAAGTCTGGAAGGACCTGCAAAATACTGGTCAAGCTTTTGGGCTGTAGCTGAGCCCCCAAAAAACCATGTACACGTTCTTCTTTTCCAGCTCTTTGGCTGGACCACCTTTAGGAAGGAGAAGTGTTTGTGAGAAAATTTTTACTTGGCATTGATCAGTGAAGCAAAGCAAAGAACTTAGTTGGTGGCTTTAAAGTGAGTTTGCAAGTGGAGAAAAGATTTGGGCTTCTCCAGTCCCTTGCACATGTGTTACTTGCAAGCTGTTGAGTCTTCATGGTGCCTGGGCTTCCATGGCTCTGGTTCTGTGCATTGCCAGATGATGATCCATGTCACATGTGGCCCATGGTGATGTTTCTGTTAAATTGCACACAATGTGCTCTGGTTAATTTGGGAACTTTATGCTTTCATGCAAGATGTAGGAGGACAGATGACACTTGACCAAGCATAAAGTTAGTGTGGCGTGAACAGATAATTCCTGATTTAGCACAGAGCTTGTCCTTACAGAGTTAAGTTGTCAACATCTGAGCAAATTTGAACCAGGCAAGTCAGACAGTTTCTGTGGATGTTTGATAATGTTGATTTAAGATGTTTCTTTTGGTAGGGTGTTCATTGAAGCAGTTGTAGCTGTCCTCTCCTTCCTTTGCTGGGCTTACGCAGTTTGGCCTGGCTGTGCTGCAGAGCAGGGATTGGTTTGGTTGGAGAGTTTTTTCACCCCTGTGAGTGCCTAACTGGGTTTACCATGTGCAGGCCTCCTGCCATCCAAGGAGAGGCTGTCACAACTTGAGGGGGTGGTATGAGAGGGTGGGGGATGAATCAGCTTCACTGGCACTCTTGTTTGAAGAAACATCTGCAGAAACGCTGGCAGGAGTTTACACTTTGTCCTTGTTTTGCGTTGTGAAGCCGTGCTGTTTCTGATCTGGCACTGAAACCCCTACCTTTGTACTTAATATATTGTCATACCATGGCCCAAGCAGTTAATTCATGTTGGCAAACTGAAGTTCAACATTGCTCTTAAACAAACCAGCAAACCCAAACAAGAAACACAACTTTTTTTAGTTTGTTTGTTTCTTGGGGGTGATGCCAAGCTTGGTGTCTTGAGTACTACAGAGGTTCTTGTTTTGCAGCTCTTGAGATTCTTGCAGGGAACACGATGCTAGTTTCTTGTCATCTTTGCTGCCTAAATATCTTTTGGAAAATAATGCTTTTCTTATCTGTCCTTAGCAATGAGAATTACAACAGAACAGGCTGTTTTCTTGGCTACTACAGATGGTGATTGTTGGTAGGGTGTAGCTTGAGGATACTCCTCTTCCATTCCCCCTAACCCCTCCAAATACTCCCCCATGATTTAAAGAACCCTCTCTCTAGTTTCTCTGTCTGCTCAAGTGTTTCTTTGCTCAAGTGACTCTTCTGTAAATTAGACCATCCTGGTCTTCCCTTACAACACGCCTTTGGGGAAAGGTTTTTCTTTTTTTAAGCCTGAACTATTTCCATGTTATTGACGCACAAAGAATGGCACTGGATGCAGCTGAAATTACATAGGCTCACAACTTTGCTGCTGCAGAAAATGTTTGCATGGCTACATTCTTGGGAACTGAAGTGGCAGGAGAGGCAATGCAGAAGAGGCTTTGTGTCCAGAGGCCTTCAAATCGTGCTTTGATATTTCCTATAAACCACAGAAGAGAAAAAGTGGTTCTCCAGGAACGTTTAGCATAGGCTCGTGCTGCAGGAAGCTGGAGGGAGTTGACTTCGTGAACCTGAAGTGTCAATGCCACATGCAAATGTGCCTTAGTTATAGCTGGAATATTGGAAGCGGATTAATTGAAATTGGTTTTCTTGAACTGCCATATGATTGGTTTCTAACAGCAAATTTGCTTCTTTGTCCTTAGGGTAGTGCTTTGGAAGCTTAATTTTATTTCCAGGATTCTTGCACAGTTTCTTTTCAAGTCTTGTTTGTACAGACTTTTTGTCTCCTTTGGGGTGGCATCCCTAGTAGCAGTTACTCCAGTATGGTACAGTTCTTACCTAAGAGTGACCCCTGAAGTATAGCTGATGCCCATAACCTCTTTGTCAAAAATACCAGCACACTCCTGTCCTTTGGTTTTTTTTGGTTTTTTTTTTGTTTTTCGATAGATGTCTGCAAGTGAAAACAGCCAGCAGTGCTGTGAGGAACAGAGATAAGAACGCTGACCATCTAAAAACTGTGGTTTTTCTTCCATGAGGTGGTTCTTCCCTTCTTTCTGTTCTCCTTGCTATGGAATTTTACGCTTTTACTGGGACAGGTACCATCTGCAGGGGCTTTGTGCCTCGTGCAGAGCTGAGATCTTCAGTCCCATGGCTACTGCTGTGAGGCAGAATACCTGCCGTATTCCCTGGCAGAGAGGGGAAATACTTGGGAGCACACCTGGCCATTGTGAATCAGAGTAGAAGTTAATTGAGCCCAGGACCTGCCTTGAGGAGCACTGACAACAGGGGAGTTGAGAGGTGCATCAGAAAGCAAGGACTTTGATAATTCCTCCAAACACTGTGGACTCTCCAGTGATTTGCTTTGACACCTAGTCTATTAATTGTTTCTGAAACAGGAACCATTTCATATCTCTCTTACCTTTCTGACTTTCTTGTGTAGTTTCTGTATCTATGTCTTTAAGATAGGGAGCAATGATCAGAACTTAACTATCTTTGAGACTTCTGTCTGTCTCTGAAATGTCTGAACAAAGCTTTCAGAAGTTAATAGGGAAGGAAGAACTAATGCATGGATAATGGAGTTGCATAAACCTTGTTTCACTAAGAATCAGGCAAAAAATGATATGAGATGGCTGGACAGGAATTTTTCTTTCCCCCCTCTGCTGACATGGTAGAAAACAAAGAACAAAAAACCTCTGGGAAATTCCAAATAACATAATGTTTCAGAGTTTAAACTGAAGCAAGCAATCGACAGTTTGTCCAAGCAAGCTGCATGTCATGAACTTTGATTTATTTTTCTTTTTACTTCGAAAAGATATATGTCTTACCTTGAGTAGATTTCTGTATGGAACATACTTAATTTTTGTTTGTATCTGTTACAGGTCCTTCAGAGTTTGGTGTTTTGGTGGAGTTTTTTGTTGTTGTTTGAGGTGTTGTTGGTGTTGCGATAACTCTTGCTACAAGAGCTGACATGGATAAACAATGGATAAACATGGATAAACTTTTTTGTAGGTCTGTGCATAGTCTGTAGTCCTGTTACATGGATCTTGCCATGAATTGCTTCTCCTTTGAGTTATGGTTTGAGTAGTACTGAATCTGGATTTTTGGAGGCTTGTCAGAAAAAGTGATCCGTAGGTCACATCTCAGAATAGCCAAGTAACATTGGCTGTCCCTTTTTTGTTCTGCACATTTGGAAGAAAATATAACATGAACATTTGGTTTACCATGTGAAGGTGTAGATAATCCCTGCTCAAGAAACAGAACAAAAGCTAGCTTGATTTAACTGGGGTACTTCAACTTATCCTTGCTAAATTTAGTGATGGCTTGCTGTTAACTATGTGGAGGGGAGATTTCTGCAGGACATGTTTGCTTTTGCCATGTCCCTCACTAGTTGGCTACAGTATTTCAGAGGCCTGTATGCTTGGCATCTCCACATTTTTTAAAGGAATTGGATGGTAGTGGTGATCTTTCCCATAGTGTGTGCTGCCTCATCCCCAGCTTGATATATCCACTGTACCCACAAATACTACTGTATATAAACACAAATTGAGCCCGTGCTGACAGTATATCTTTAATACCTTTGTTAATCCATGAAAGACGTTAATTTGGAAATACTTGGTTTGTGTATATTGCCAGATGTATTAGACCCCATAATTCCTTTAGCAATAGAAAGAACTGTTTCAGTTTTGTCTTTCTGGTAATGAAAATATTGTGCTGCTGATGCTTTCTGTGTTGAAACTGTCTGCTCTGTAATTGAACATTTTATCAGGTGACTGCTGCTGTGTGTGTTGCTGCTTTTTGAAGAGTCAGAAGGCAGTAGGACTTGGGCTCTGCCAGGTGAGATTGCAGGACTTGTAGGGTTACCTCTCCGACCTCTTTGACACCAAGAGGGATTGTATTATCCAGAATGTAAAATGATTGACAGTTTAGGGACAAAGCTGGTGAATAACTTGAAAACTGGAACTTACTGAAGGAAACTGGCCCAAAGTTGAATTGGACAGCCCAGAGTATGCAGAAGCACATATTTCCTGTGAAAGAAATTGTAAAGTAAGCAGGTCATCAGAAGTTTATGCGTTCTCTTGATGCTCATCTTTAATTCAGAGCAGCAGCTTTGTGGGTTGGGGAGGGGAAATATTTACAACTGTGAAATTACTTCTTTATCTTGTGTCTGGAATTACACATTGTGCCCAGCAGTGGTAGTGAGTGTGGGAAGAGGAAGGCTCCATCCTCCCTCATATCTCGAGTACCTCTGTAGGCTGGTACAGTACTTGCTGTGTAAGACTTTTGAGGGGTAAGGTAGGGAATACTCAGCCAGGTCAGTCCTCAGAAAGCACTTGTAGCTTGAAAGGCAAGTGTGCGTTGGGAAGGATAAAAATACTTTTGGGCATTTTTGCAACTTGATCACCTAAAAGCCCATAAGGTTATTAGGTAGCTCAGACATGTCTAATCTTATAAATATATGACCTCTAGACGGTGTGTGTTATTTTGCTGTACCCTCTCCTGATTTTCTTTTCCATGGGCCAATGTAGACATAAGCAACAGCTGACATGAAGAAGGCAGAGGGGGAAGCTCTTTTGCAATAATGTCTTAAAAGCACACGAGAGCAAAAAGAAATTCTGTTATGTTAATTGTGAATTGAGAACTGTTATTTTACTGCCTTTATGGAAATTTTTCATCTTCTGTGGTCTGTAGGCTATCATTCTAGTTTTAGCTGCTGTGCTTGTGTCTGTGTTCTAGCAGTTAAGTCATTACCTGTGCAATACAGCGTTGCTTTCTGGCAAGTTGTGTTGTGCATATTCAGAAAAAGTATTATGGGATATAAAGACTTTTTTGGGATAGATTTAAGTATGTGGGTACTTCTGCTCTATAACAGCGCAGGCAAGGGGAAGAACTACATTTTGAGTTCGTCAGAAGGTGATGATCTGTGTGATGGTCCTTACTGCCTTTTGGTATTTCCACACTCCTCAGTCATTGTTGTAGCCTGATCACAGATAACTGTAACATGCATGAGTGGTGCCATTAATTATGATCGTGGTATGGATGCACGGCTGATTAATTCGGGGATGGTGAGATGAAGCTAACAGCTGTTGTGAAGGTATGGGGTTGAAGCTCTCTTCGGGCGGCTGGGTGGTGAGGGACTGCCTTCATGTGCTTTTTATGGTGTTTGGGGGGCAAGTCATGCTTGTGTGATGCAGAGCAATTTTAGGCTGGTCCTTTTCTTCAATTTTCTGAGTAAGAAAGCAAATCAATCAGCAAGGATAGATAGTCAGTTGTGTTTGAATGGCCTGACTTGTTTTGTTTGCTATCAGGCTCTATTTTTCTGTCCCTAGACCTTATTTTTTGTTTTAGTGAACTCTTCCTTCCTTTTCTTAGTAGGAGTTGAGATGCATATCTCCCTGTTTTCTAGAGATTTGCTAATTTGGTCTCCTTCCCCATCCCCTCGTTCAGCCCAGGGTGCAGGACCTTGGCAGCTGTGCACAGGATGTCTCCCATTGACATCTGGATTGTTGGGAGCCTGTGGAAGGTTTCTGTTATTTTGTGTGTGTGCGCACATGAATTTGCACTTGTAGGCACTGCTCTGAAAGCAAACAGGGAATAGTATTAGTGTTGGGTAGGTAGTATGAGAAAGGGAGCACTTCCATGAATTGGGAGGAAGCTGGAGGTGAAGTGGAAGAGCTACTCAAGGAGAAAGGCAGTATTTTGGAGTGTAGGGCCCAGTGGTGTGCCTCCTTTGAACTTCCTGTGCAGGAAACCAGTCTTCTTGGGCTTGGCTGCTTGTGGAGCAGTTTCAGAGGGATGTTCTCACCAACCTAGGCATCAGTTTGGAGAGTGGTTTGTTGAACTTTGAATTCCTGTTCCACATGTACAACATGGAAATTTTAACAATTCTCTGTGCAGGATAGCATTTTGATTTTAGTATTTAAAATCTCTATGAAAAATGCAAACACCTCCCTCTGATGTGTGTTATTTTGTGTTATGTGATTTGCTGTGTGCTCTGCATTACTTGCAGAGAGGAAGAAGCCCTTTTCCAGGTAATTTGAGCAATGAGAAATAGGTCTCCATTAGTTGCATAGCTACTGGTGAAATGCTTAGCATAGTTGTGGCATTAGTCTGAAACATGGATGAGATGTACTGGGCTGTGGATTTGAGTGATGAAGCCATCAAACACTGGCCTAAGAATTTACCTCTGCACTGTCATGTGTCAGCTCTTGGAGCATCCTGAGGGACAGTTTTGGTTCTGCCTTTCTGCCAGCAGCGTGCAGAATGTGGTGGCTCCTGTGAGCTTGGTTTGCAGTTGCTGGTCACACAGTGTGGGTCTGGGGATGCTCCTGCTGCTGACCAAGACAGTGTTGGGGGCGTTTATTATTCAGCACTGTTGGATACCACTGTGAGCTGTTCTTTGTTAAACCATTCATCTGTGATAAGCTTTCTTTAAATCCATGCCAGATTTTACAATCAATAAACTGTAGTTACTTGAAAAATCAAGTTAATGTTCACTTGAGGTATAAAATGTGTCTCTGGGAATATATGCGTGTACATGCACACAAAAAAGCTGATTAAAAATGGTGTGAACTATGAGCATTTGTAATAGCCACCTGAAACCTAGGGGATTAAAGACAAGGTTATATTTTCAAGACATAAATTGACATTTCCTTTAGTTTTAATTTTGAATTTTCAGGCACAGTGTATACAAAAGTAATATTTTTACACAGTCAAATTAATAATACAGTCAAAAGTAATGTTTTTACTCAGTCAAAGTCCCTGACGTGAGGAGTAGCTGGTCGTAGGAATTATTGGGGGGTTGGAGGGAAAGAACTCATCCTTTCTTCACTTGTTGGAGCCTTCCAGTCAGAAGTGGCCAGTGAGCTTGGAGAGGCACCCCAAAGGTTCAGCATCCTCTGCTGCAGTGTCCTTGTTGGTCATCGGTGGCTCGTCCGTGGGAGAAATAATTTCTCTTTACTCTGCTGATCTGTAAATTGCTTAATGCCCACCATTGTTATTGCAGTCAGCAGTTGTTATTGCTGAAGCTGCCAATTATCTGTTTGGTTTTGTGACTTCTGGTGGAGTTGGTCATAGTAATGTTGAGCCTGTTGTTTCCTGTTTGATGTGCTGCTCAGAGCCAGTGTTTGGGAATGGAGATTTAGGATCTACTTACTTGGGTGTTTTAACCATTCCTGGTACCAACCCGCAAAGTTTCCTATAAACCAGATGTCCCAACTGTTTCTCACTTGGGACCTTCCACCAGTTTAAAGGCTGCAGGGATGTGATATTTAAGACTCTTGCAGTTGGGAAGAAAGTTTTGGAGTCACTCAGATGCTTGTTAGTGTGTGTGAAGATGGCTGATGATCAGTCTGAGAAGTCTGGAGCACAGAATGCACAAAAATATCAAAAATTTGGTGTGCTATTTCAGTGCTTCTTAGCCCTGGTTACACTCTATGGTTGAGTAACCCGAGACTCGTGCTGAGCATAAGCATTGAAACTCTTGGCTTGTCCCTCCAACCCAGAACGGGTTGGGACTTCACTAGCAAGGTGTCTTGACAACACACTTTTTGACAAGACGAGAGCTTGGAAAATAGGTTTGTTAAGAATCGTTGCTCTTGAGATTGTAACCCCTGGGATTCCTGGTTAGTGAATCTCTCCTAAGGCAGCCAGCCCCGTTGAAGGGGCAAGAGGGCACTTGGGTTGTTTGCAGGTAATGCAAGAGCAGCTTCCTTGGGGTCGTTTGCTCGGCGGTCACTGCTGTGCTCAGGTGGGTCGCTGGGTCTGTAAATCCAGGGAAAACCTATGGATAACGATAGCAGTCTGAACAAAGGTGTGCCTGCAGCTCGAGGAGTGTTACACGGGGCAGGTGAAAGGGCTGTGATGGGTAAATGCCCTGGTGCCTCCCTGGTCAGCCCAGAGGTAAAAAGAGGTTCTCTTAACTCTCCTGGTGCAATTTTTGCAGGAGCAGAGACCTTTAGGGGGTGTCTTCCTTCCTCTGGGCTGGGTAGGAGCGAACAGTATCGGTGCTTTCCACAGCCCTTTTAACAAGGATTTCAGGGCCATTGAGGGTAACCCTCAGTAGCTGTCCCTATTTACAGAGGGCAAGCAGCGCTGAACACCGGCTGAGCATCATGCTAATGTAGGCATTGCAAAAGATCACTTGAGGCGTGCCCTGGGGCTAGGGTGTTTTGCTCCAAACACAAATGAGCTGAGAAATCTGGAGGGAAATCGTCTTAGATAGTCCTGGAAGGAATTGTTGTCAGATCTGTGTGCAAGGTCAGCACCTTGTCAGCAGGGTGGTGAATTCAGCCCCCTGTTTGTCTCAGTTCAGGCTTAGGATTTGGCTTCTGGAGTATTGGAGAGAAAGGCCAGTCCATTCAGTACTCCCGAGCATCTGTTTTCTTAAGGAGTGCTTAAGCTTGGAGTTCCCTAATACCAAATTATTTGTATATCATTCATGCATGGTGCATGTTTCTGTGATTTTTTTTTTTTTAACGCACTACCTTTGGTAAAGAACTCGGGTTCTTTTTACCTTTAACTTTAGATGTTTATCCTGCTTGAAAATACAAGTATTACTGACCAGTCTGGACAGCGATATGGAATTTTGTTGAGGGCATTCTAGGATCACATAAGTGTAAGAAGATCAGGAAATAGGGAAAAAGATGAGAGAAACTATTTGTACTCTAAGTAAATGAGCCATACTTAAAAACTGGAGGGGAAGAGAGAGATCACATATTGCTGGTGAGAAGTGGCTGGATATTGTAAGAGGAAGCAAGTAAAGACAACAGTGTGTGGTCTAAGTGGAAATAATCTGATCAGAGAGAGAAGGAAGATCACGTGCTTTGCTCTCCAGGCTGATAAAGGTTTTGATTTGATTTTTAGCAGTTCATATTTTAAAAAGTCTTTTTTCTTTTTGTCAGATTATGTCTACTTCGAAAATTCTTCAAGTAACCCGTATTTGATACGAAGAATAGAAGAGCTCAATAAGGTAAACATTTTTTTTCCATCAAGTCTTTGAAGTTAATTGAATTTATGATCTGCTTGATTTGATTAAAATCAAAACAATTCTTTAGCAATTCTCTGGTAATTAGAAGCTTAAAAATACATTTGTTCTCTGGTAGTTTTCTGGAATGGTTTAAGATCTTTTGTTCTCCTTTGGTATGGAAGGACTGAGTATCAATGGCATGTCGTTCTCAAGGTGATTATGCCCACCTTTAGGGCAGGAGGCTTCCATGCACTTCCATGCCAGATCAAGGGATATGAAGAAAATAGAAGAGTTTGCCTAGAGGATGGAGAGCTTTGATTTGAATTTTCTTGTGTGAGACTCTTGCTCGGGAGAAAGCTTTACAGCTGTGATCTACTTGCTCAGACTTTGTCTTTGCTGGTTGTCCTTTTGGGCCAGTGAACTCCTCCATCTGCCAAATTCCCTTTCAATGGATCGAACAGGGAAACATGATGGCTTCTGTGTGGGAAGCCAGCTGAAGTTCTCAGCGCTGAAATTTGACCTGATGGAGGGGGGAAGACGGTTCTGAAGCCACTAGCTGTATCCTAAACATACCTCGTGTTCATGTTTAATATCAACATTATGGCAGCCCATACAGAAGGAATGTAACATTGCTGCTTTGGGCTTGGGTGTACATTTACTGACTGATATCAAGTATTTTTCTTCAGCCACCAGCTCATGGAAAAGCATGTAGCTCTCACACTTGGAAGAGAAAATGTATCAATTTCATGAGCAATAAAGATCTGAATGTTAGGACATCCTTGGTAAACCCCCATGGAGATCTTTTACATAAAAGCCTTTAAGTCTCTTTTGCCTTAAAGAAATATGAGTGAATTCTTAATATGTTCCCAGTGGATCCTTATCTGTGCGGTATCACTGTGTGTATTGCACCCATTACAGGGTGCAGGTTTGTTGGTCACTTTCCTGGAAAGTGCTGTTTTCCCCTCTTATTCTTCCTCTTCATTCTTCCCCTCACCTTTAAAAGAAGATGAACTTTTAACTTGGATCCCCCATCTAGGTGCAACTCTTCCTTGAGTTGTGGTTTCTCTTGACCGACACTTTAAAATGGGTCTTTCAGGTGGAAATGAATCCTAGCTCTTTTATTTCCTTTTTAACTTCGTGTAAATGAAATTTTGGCAATTAAATAAATCAGATCAATTTACGTGGAAGCTGTCTGTGTTTGAACAAGATGGTTCCTGCCTTTGTCTTTTAGTTTCTCAAAATTTAAAAGTTCTCAATTATTTACCAGAAAAGGGTAGAAATTCTGAGACACTACCAAAAACTTTTGGTCTGTAAGGGAAATATCTCTGCATGGTGTGTAGTGTCTGTTTTGGGGTTTTTTTTTTGTTTGTTTTTGTTTTGGTTTTTTTGTTTGTTTGTTTTTGTTTTTTTTAGATTTGTGTTAGGAAAAGTGATATTATAAAAGTTGGAACATTTCCTTCATTCACATCTTAGAAATAAGCATCAATTTTAGTTTTGTTTCCTTGTGGACACATTGCTGGTTCACTACTCTTTTTTGAGACTTCCTAGCAGGGAATTTGTATCTTCTACTTTCTGGAACTGTGCCTTCATTATGGTTTTCAATGAGTCTTCAGTAGTAGGATACAACTCTTAAGTTACTTTTGCATTATTTGATTTATTTTAGAGATAGTAAACTGTCTGAGGCTGTTACAAACCAGTTGGTTTATTTCCCCTAGAGTTTGTAAAAAGCCACTTGCACTGTTTGTTAGGTGCCATCTTACATTTGATCACCTATCTCATTTTAAGAGTTTTAAGTAAATAATCTTTCAAAAATTCTGAATTTTTTGTATGTTGTCACTGGAATAGAGTTTATTGTCTGGTGCAACTTCTTTAGTTCTCTTTCTGTAATGATTTTTTGTGTGTTGGTCATTATTTAGCTCTCTGTCAGAGAATCTCATGTAATTTCTTTTGCAAAAGTAATAATGGCTAGGTTCTTTCTTACCTTCCTACTGCCCTGCAGAGTTTGGAGAACACCCTAGATCTGAATTCTGTTATTTTTCACAGCTTTTTTGTTAGATTGTTAAAAATTAATTTGAATGCTAGTTAATGTAGGCATCACCTCAAAATTGACAAAGTGGCTTGGTAATATGTTGCAATGGCAGGTAAGTGTGTTTTTCTCGCCTTGAAACATCTGCGATTTAAAAGTGGTGGTTCCTCAGTAACCATTAGGAAGGCAGGGCCAAACTGCCTGGAATTTCACTCCCCTGGAATGGATCATCATGCTGGAGTTTGTGTGTCAGATAATATGTGCAGCTGGAGGTGCTAAAAGCAGATGCTGTGTACCTCTTGTGCAAAATACCCGATGATTTATGAAGTCCCCAGTTCAGAGTGTGCAGTTCTGCTTTTGGTTAGTGGTCAGTTTTTTCTTCTGTTCCCCATTTCAGACTGCCAATGGAAACGTGGAAGCGAAGGTGGTGTGTTTCTACAGGAGGAGAGACATCTCAAGCACGCTCATTGTACTGGCAGACAAACATGCAAGTAAGCTGCCTTCTGTTCAAATGACATTGCTTCTGCACAAAGTTGTCAAACTTGGGGACAGCTTTGATATTTCAAGTATCACTATCTTAAATGTGTTTTTTTCTGTAGTCATCTTTAGCAATTTGCATTACTTGATTATCTGACTTTCCTCTGTCATTATACCTGACCGTCTTTCTTTTTTTTCCCTTAAACCTTTTAATACCTCATTTGTATATTGTTTGATTTTTGGTGGAGACAAGACAAAAGTTTTTAGGGCTCAGTAAAAACATCTTATTTGCTCCACAGAAGTGAATTTTTTAATTTTTAGGGTGAGAGAAAGTATTCTCCCTGTTAATATAACTTCCCATGAATTATTTGGTTTGGTTTGTATATTAAAAAAAAACCCCTCAAACATTATTTGAGTGAATCAAGTAGACTGATTATGGGAAAGCAACTTGAAACACAGCCAGCTTGAAACCTGACTAACAGGATTTCTCTTTAAATTTCAATATTAATAATATTTCTTGTAGTGACACAGCTTTTGTCTGGACATGCTCAATAAATACACTTTGAAAACAGAGAATTTGAGTACCTCCTATCACTATTTTGAATACTTAAAGCCCTTTTGTTGAGAAGCAAGTGGAGTAACTGAACTTTTTCTCTTGTAAACAATGGAGTGTGTGAGGTATAGTTATTCACATTGCTTAAAATTTAGCAAAAAGCATGGACAGCCTTATGAATCTTTGTATTTCAGGGCACATTTATAAATGACAGAGAAGCAATCAGATATGGGCATGTCAGAACTGTGATTTAGCTGGCAAGCATCACTGTTCTTTAATGTGCTTCTATGTGTATCAATAGAGTGATCCGGGGATTGATTAAATCAGATACTCAGTTTTAGCAATGAATATAATGGCTTGCTGTGTTCTTACTGCTTTAATGCCATTGGAGAAAGGATGCAGCAAAACGAGTCCCTTATTGATAAATTTGAGTGTTTTCCATTGTAGTCTGTCCAAATAATCCCTCCATTGCAGCCATACCTCGAAAAGAGGTCGTGGTGTTGAGAGGAGAGTTTGCTATGTCACAGAACAGTGATGGCAGGCAAAGCTTTTTTTGTGATCTCTTTAATGCAGCAGTATTCATTTTATCTGAGGATCCTGAAGCTCAATAGGAGCTTCACCATAAACAACATGGCTATTGATTCCTTCATCTGTGTCTCACTTCACTAGGTTCAGTAAGAGAAGCAGGTGGGAAGGGTTCACAGAAGCATATCTGAGACTGAAAATGAAAAATATTTGAACCAACGTAAATGCTCTTTGAACCTGCAAATGCTGATTTCTCTTTGTGATAAGAAATACAAGTGGGTTTTTTTTTAAGGCCAACAAATAATTCATTGTTCATACGTGTTGTTTGAAAGATGGGAAAATTCTTGTATAGCAAAATCCTATTAATAGAGCAACCAGAGACAACTGAGTCTGCCTCTTAGAATAAATTTCATTAGTAACTAGCATTTTCTCCAGTATCTTTCTTTCTAGTGCAGAATAAAATCAGTACTGAATGACTTTCATTTATTTAGATAGATGTGCTGCTCTGTGGTTTCCGTTCTTCATAAGAAGGGAGAAGAGAGCAAAATTAAGCTTTTTGGACAGCCATTAGTTCTTTACCCTGAAAAAAAAATCAGCATCCTGCATGATATAACCAAATTAAATCTTGTAGATGTTAAGATTCTAGTACGGATATTCCACACTGTCACTGACTTTGACTTCATTTTCATAAAGTCTCCTGTTGCCTCATTTTGATGCATTTGCAGTAGATGTACGTGTCTGCATCGCTGATCTTTTAACTGCCTTTGTTCAGCTGATTAATGGAGCTTTCTGACTGCAGACATTTCTGGATTCACACAGTCTTCTGTTTAAGATGCCTTTATTTTAGACCTACTGTTGAGATCAGTGCAGTGAGAGAGCTAAGCAATGGAGAGATACAGCCAGGGCATGAATGGAAAAATTGTATGGATATTTTGTTATTTTTTCACTCTTCCAATAAAGGAAGAGAAAAGATATAATTGTAAAATTAATGTTTTGATGTTTTAAAAAATAAAAAGCCACTTTAGCTTGGATGATCCATCAGATATTTGAAACAGGGAAGTCTGAAATGTGTTTTCTCATAAGTCTGTATACAGAGAAATGTGTTGGAAGCACCTTATTCTGTAGTTGGTAACTGTAAATTAGTATCTGATGTATGTAATCTGATTCTTGGATTTGATCTGTGATCTTACTATTTTTATCATATGATGTAAAGCTTGTCTGGGCTGTCCTATAAATCTCTCTGCCTTATGATGTCTTCCTTATATTGTTAGTGGTTTTTATTCATAAGCCTCTTTAATCACCTCACAAATTATTCTAGGGAATTTCTACAACTGTTTCTGAAATGAACTTGCTTCACCAGTAAGACACTGTTTTAAGTTCTTGCTGAGAGACTTTGAAAACAAGATTGCAGACAGGACTTGATGGAAGAGAAGTGGAAAAGATACTTGACTCCTCAACCTATTGTTGGATGCTGTCGCTATGTATTTTCTTTATATAATGTCTTACACAGCTTTTTATAATTAAATACATGCAGCAATGACTGACCAGTTGGTAATGGTTGGGGAACTGACTTAGTGCTGTCTGGATTGGCAAATTTGTGCTTGGTTTTCAGCAGGTGTTCTCTGGCACACATCCAGCTTGGTGTTGAAAGTGCCTAAACTTCTGAAAATAAATGTTTGCATGATACCTGTGTGCCTAAAGAGGTAGGGAATTTATTGAGAATTTTTTTACATTTTAAATAACACCGCCAATCTAAACGAAGTTTGACAATAGCTTCGTGAATTAGGTCGTCTTCATTTTATTCTCCTTCCACACACACAGGTTTAAGAGGAGTCCAGTTCATATATCCACTAAGGCATCATGGCTCAATTGTTGGTGAGAAGAGGGAACTGTGATTTTTCTCTTTGGGAGTGGTGCAGTGAGGGAAGATATAAGTGTCCAAAAGAGTGTCTCGGCCACCTGAAATAGTGGCCATGACTGCAAGAGATGACCACCAGAACTTTGTGGCAGGGGATCCACGTTAATAATGTGGCAAACTCCTTCTGAAGTGTCAAGATTTAAGGATTCCAGCCTGTTAGAACTTTCTCTATGTTTTCTACAGCTACAAGTCAGTATCTGGTTTTAGGTAGAGAAAAAAGGAATAAGGCTACAGGTTCATACAAACCATTTGAAACAGAACCTGGAAGAAGGAACCTCGTGTTGTATTTGAATTTATTCAAACACAGAATTTCTAGAATGTTCCTCCAAGGTCCTTAGTTAAGCTGTTAAAGCACCCAGAGTTGCTGCTTCCTTTGCTGCTGAAGGAGCTGTTGTGCAGGTCACTAGCACTGGTTTTACTGTGTTTCCCAATGATTTGACCCCACTCCCTTTCTTTATTCTTTACATTATTTCATTAGTTATAACCATGCTAACTGATTCTTCTGTTACTGCAGACTGTTTCCCAAGCTGGTAAACCTTGGGTGCTCTCTAAACCTGATTTCTGTGTCTTGTTTACCTTCGTGCATTTCTGAATTCTGTCATGTGGCTATTTGTATGACACCCATAATGCAGGGAAAGGGCTGCTGCTTTTGGTGCTCTGGAGAGCCCAATCTGATCTATAGCAAATAACTATTCTTCCTTGTGTCTAGCAAATATTGATGTTTAATTTTACATCTTACACACTCAGTCATTTTAAATTACAATTACTGCCTCTTGGGTTTCTCCTGCCAACTCAAAGTTTACTCTTTCTAATTATTTTCCCCTTGTATGTTAGCTTTCACACAAGTCTTGCTGTTTGTGCCTAATCTGCCTATCTCTTGTTCCCAATATAAGTCATCTTCAAGCTTTGTTAATGTGCTATTAATGATTCTGCCATTAAATATCAAATAATACTTAATCTAATACACTTCTTGCAACGTTTCACTGGCTATTGCTGCATAGCTGATATATTACTGTTTGTATTAAGATTAAATGTTTAGTTTCAAATCTGCACAGGCACATCTATCAAGCAGAAAGATTAATTTTGACGTAAGGCTTTATGAGAGCACTGAAGTCCCAGTGTACTGCATCTCCTATATTCCCGTACCACTTATTCCACAGTATTGTAGAAAATGCAGGCAAATCTTTCTGAAAAGATTTCTTGGATATTTTATAAATACACATTTCTATTTTTTAATTTTTTTTTTCTCGGAGGCCACCATTCTTGATGGTGGCTTTTGCTCGAGTTAGTGTGAGTGGGTGAACAGTGGGAAGGTGAAATGCAGCTATGTCAGACTTGTCCTGGAGCTGGGGCTGGGACAGCCCCTCTTGTGGTTCATAGTCTGACTTCAGCCTGTGCCGTCTGCATGAGGTGTTAGTGGGGTGTGAGGTGCTTTTTGTCCAAGCAGCTTTTTCCTGACCTCAGTGAGGGAGAGGTTCCTGTCTCAGATCAAGTCCTTCTCTCCCCCATCTCTTGGTTCCCAGTGCATTGGTCAGGTCTACATTTTTTTCAGTGCTAAATCATGGCTGTGAAAAAGCAGGGACAATGTTCATATAGGTTTGTTTGTTGTTTCTTGGAATGTTCCTGCCTCTGTCTGGAGGTGCTATGACAATTTTACTGCTGTCTGTGAGGGAGTTGTTTGTTACCTCTAGAAATGTCTGTCTGGTTTTAAGAAATGTATTGTGCTTTTTGGTTTTGAGAGGCTGTTCATAGCAGAGCTGCCATAAGAACGTGTGTGCTCTCAACCTTCTGTATTTTATTACAAAAGCAAGACACTTAAATAAAATACCACTTGGAAGGCGAGAGTACCTGAAGGGATGCAGTCCCTGGGATTAGTTTGGTTGTGCTGGGTGCTTTAATATTGTCTTTAGATTCCATTGGCACAAAGGGGTTGACATACTTTTAAGAAAAATGTAATTTCTAAAAGCTGTAGACTATCAAATATACTAAAGATACTAAGTATTTTAGATTGCTCCTTGTAGTATTTTCCCTGCATTACACAGTGCACTACTGTCATTTCCAAAAGCTACTGTAAGTACAGGTGTGAATTCCCTTTTCCTTTGTGCATCCTTCAGTTTTCAGGCAAATGAGCTTGGAACTTGCTGGATTGTTTGTGGATTGCTAGTATATTTACAGTGTAGGATAGCAGTCACAATATTAATTTTCAACTTAAACAGAATCCACGTCAGTAAATAAATTGCAGACCCATGAAAGTATGCAACAAATGTAAATTTGGTGTTCTAGTTTCTAGGAAAATATTAAAACCAAAGTACATGCTGCTGTATGGTTAACAGCTCATGTGATGTAGCAGCTATTGTATCTTGAAGTCTGGTTTAATTATGCTGCTCTTCTTTTCCTTTCTTGCTGGAGCAGCCTACCTGACTGGCAAATAAACTCCAGGCCTTTTTTTCAGGGCAGTAAAACGGTGATAAATTATGGGCAACCTGAAGGGTACATAATTTTTTGTCACCACCTTTGGCGTAATGGTGGCCTATTTAAAATTAAATGAAATTACCATGTTTTATAAAATGGAGATCTTTCTGTTTGCTTTTTTGGGGGGGGATAACTGTGGGGCTTTTAGTTAACTAATCTTAAGGGTATATAAATCATAACTGTGCCTTTATGTGTTTCTCACTAGAAGTGGTTTTTGGCAACAACTGTTGAATTAAGCTGCAGGCATAAGTCTGCTCTTTGAGAGTAATGCTGCTGTAAAATTAGAGTTTTACAATTCATGCATGAGGCTTTATAGCTCATTCTACTACAGTCTGGGAAACTTTGCCTGTGGTTTTGCAAAATACAGCTGCATTAATTTCTTAGAGAAGGAAAAAGTCTGATCTCTTCTTTCTCAGTCATTCCTCATGGAGGATCTTTGGAGATTTTTTCTTGGAGTATTTTGCCCTTGATAGCTTTAACTGGCATAACTGGCAAGATACTTCTTAACAAATACAAAACATGCAATTTATTTCTTAAAAGAAAGTTGCTTGAAGATGTTTGGGGTCAGTTGCATGGCAGCATGGGTGGGATTTCATGTATTTACTTTGGTGTATGTTTGAGAACTGGTTGGATGGAGATTGGATAGCTCCAAGGCAGGGATGGTGGAGCCTGACTGCTGCAATGCAGGAGTGTTGCAGTTGGATGTGGGTAGGGTAAGGAGGATGGCAGGAGTGGCCTCAGGCACTTGGTTACATTCTCGTTAATCTTGTGGCTGTGGTTGGGCTGAGGAGAGTACAAAATAACACAAATTAAATAAAGTGCCCTTTCCAGTGGGCATTTCCTGTAGAAGCTGTTAAAGCTGGGATGGGACAGTATGATGTCCTGAAAGAGGAGTAGGCTTTGTGATAACTGATGCCTGGCAAAGAGGAAAGACTTCACTTTGCCTCACTCATGGTGTGTCAGCTTCTACCTGATAAATATGGTGCACTGATGGTCTCCAAAAGCACCCCTCTCTTTCCAGAACTTCTCTCTTGGTAGCAGATTTGTGTGACTTTCAGCTTGGTGTGACCTATATGTGCCTGGGATGATTTGATGGTGGTGGCAAATAAATACAGTTCTTCACAGGCATAATTTCAAGGATCTCTACTAATTATGTAATTGTTCAATTGGCCAAAATGTTACATTTAGCCTGATTAAAATTTGTTATTTAGCAAAGGTTTTAGAGCAGGTCATTCTGACTTGCTCAAAGTCAGTATATGTCTTGTTCTTGATCAATTTTGTCTCTTTATGACTAGGAGAAATGGAAGAAGAGATGGAAAATCCAGAAATGGTTGATTTACCAGAGAAACAGAAGCATCAGCTACGACATCGTGAGTTGTTTCTGTCACGACAGCTGGAATCTCTGCCAGCCACACACATTAGGTAATGACTGTTTTCTTCCATTTATTAAAAATAACACAGTATTGTTATTTTTCAAGTCCTCTTCAATGTAAAGACAAGTTCTCTGTACAACTTCAATGATACCATCTTGTGAATCACTTGAACATTTAAGATGTTTTTTTTCATGAGACATGTTTCTCTTTTTTTAGAGGCAAATGCAGCGTTACTCTGTTAAATGAGACAGAATCCCTTAAATCGTATCTGGAACGGGAGGTAGGAACCATTTTGTGCATTTGATAGCTTGAACAGTTTATTCTGGCACAATTTAGGTTTGGTGCCTCTTTGCAAGTTTTCTTGGAAGAATTCTTTCATTTCTGCATGTACTGGGTGTTGACAGTGGGAAGTTTTAGGCTCTGTACAATCTTCATTGTGCAGGCCAGACCTGTGTGTGTTTATATCCCTGTGTAACAGTGACCTGCCTCTCCTTCTGTAAAGAGAACCCAACTTGCTCATCAGTGTGTCAGGGCTGAGTTCCAACCTGGAGACTGATCCCCTGGGAGATGCAGTATTTGTAGAGGAGGGAGCAAGCCAGCTAGCTGTGCTTCTCTATATTAGCTTTGTCCTGAAATCATACAGATTTATGTTAATATGCTTTAAGCTTGATCTTACCTCAGATTTCTGAGGAGCTTAGTTCCCTGTTCTTTGAGTTCACTGGTCAAAATACTTATCTGGAGTCCTTCATATGCCACCACTGACACTTAAATCCTTGAAAAACTGCTTGTCAGGTGACATCTGACAGAAATTTACCCAGTGTCTCTTTAAAGGTATATCAGACCAGACACTTGAAACTGAATTGTCTTGCACAGTTAAACAACATTCAGAATATAAATATTGGGCTTTACTTTTTGAGGTATTTTGTGGTTTTAAAAAATTACTACTGTATTTTTTTTTAAGTTGTATTTCTATACCTTTAATTGTGGCTAGACCTCTGGCTGCCAGCTGGGTTAGACAGTCTTGGAGTCTGACAATCTGTGAGGAATTTACTGTGGAGATTAGCAAAGAACTTCAGGATATTATTTGAACACATCTGCAAGCAAATAATTTGCATTTGAAAACACTGAAATGTTATACAAGGGAGGAAATCTTGTAATTAAAAACAGTAGGGTGATGGCCATTACTGGCCTTTAAGAAAGGAGAAAACAGGCCATTTTTTGCAGGGAGCATGCTGCAGTCTCTCTCATGGCTGGGCTTCCTTTTTAAATGCTTTTGTAGCTTTCATCAGTATTTATTTAAGCATAAGATTGGTTTTAATCTGATACTTCAGTTTAAGAGAATTTTAAACAAAGCACAGGGATTAAATAGTTGAGTTTCTCTTTGGAATGTGAAACCAAAAAATGTCGGCTCTGCTGAAGGCTGCCAAATGGCAGAGCATCAAACAAGGGACGTGGTATTCAGCAGTGCTTGTAACCAGCTAGCAGCCCAGGATATGCCAGTTTGAAAGCAAAAGTTAATCAAATTGAAATTATTTCAGATTTTCTAGTACCCAGCTCTTAAGTAGTGTTTGTTCGCAGTTGCTCCCAACGTGTTTTTATTCTCACTGGTGTTACAGGTGGGTGTGCTGAGACTGAAGGGAGATGCTTTCCTCTAATCATGCAATGCTTAGTTGCAGATGTAGGCACAGAAAGAGAAGGTTTTTTCCATCCTTTTGAACTTTCAAAATGCAAGATGAGTGATGTGGGTTG
Organism: Brachypodius melanocephalos; assembly: GCA_013398615.1. Taxonomy (NCBI): domain Eukaryota; kingdom Metazoa; phylum Chordata; class Aves; order Passeriformes; family Pycnonotidae; genus Brachypodius; species Brachypodius melanocephalos. Next base: position 733,774 of record VZSR01002395.1, on the reverse strand, counting down.
TTTTTAGAACTGAGCAGGCACTTAAAGATTTCACAGAATGAGAGAGTTCCCTGAATGTGTCCTGTCACTTTGTGTGGCATTTTGCTGTGGTGCAAACTAACTTGGACAGATGGTAAAGAAATTAAAAGCTCAGGAACACAAATGTGCTTGGGTGGAGGGTAAAGAGATTAAGAAAAGGAGATAGTTGTTGCCCAGTGGGTTCCTAACGCTGGATGGTATTGCTTTGACCTGTTTCTTCTTTCCCCATGCCTCCTGTTCTTAATCCATCCTTTGCTTTCAAAATGTTTCAGAGTAGTTCCTCTTTTTCTAACATGGCTTCTGTCAATAAAGCCTAAGCAGTTCTAGGGAATCTGGTATATGATTTCCTAGACGTTGTGACCAGTAAAAGTAGGCTTTCTGCCCAAGGCTGTCTACTTTGAAGCAGGTTAAACATCCAGACAGAAATTTTTAGGGGGAGAGTAAGCATAACAAGACTACATTTTAGTTATCTCTGTTTTCCTCCTCCACCCTCTCTCTGTCATTTTCCTCAGGAAGATTGCCTTGTTACATTTGGAAAGCAGGCTGAAGGGGACCAGCACTGACTCTTTTACTGTGCCTAGTAAAATTTGGTTTGTAGCAGGAGTGAGGAATAGCAGTGAGAAAAAAACCCTAGAAAACCTGATTTTTGTACAGACACTTAATTCCCATGGAGATCAAGAGAAGGGCATAGGCAATTATGGCAAAAGTACTACATTTCCCTATTCTGCAGGAAACTATTTTGAATGTACCATCTATTTTACTGCTCTGCCTGGTTATATCCAGAGGCTTGTGTGAATTTCCCTGCTGAGCAGATGTCTGGCATATCTGTTCCTTTTGGTAGCCCCCTAAAAATAAAATGTTCCTAGTTAAAATATATCAAATACATGAAAGTAAGTTTGCAAGCTTCAGTGAAGTAACTATTATTTCTGTGGTGTACTTTTACTCTGAGCCTGTTTTCTTTCTCCAGTTTCTTGGTGACTTTGGTTCTTGGCTATAGCTGTGGGTAGCTTAGGGGCTTGGGTAGGGCAGCTCTGAGCAGATATGTCTGTTTACCAGTTGAGAGAAGCAGAAAGTCATGATTCAGTTTTAACTCTTGGAAGGTCACGTTAATTTTTTTCTGAATGTGTTGGATGTTTTCTGGGATCTGAACAAGAAAACCCCTCTCTTTCTTGGCTGCTGCAAACCCAGCATACACAGTTTTGACAGCACAAATGAGCGTGGAGGATTTTGAAGAGCAGTGTTATTTTGTTGTGAACATCACTCTTGTGAAACTCCTGTGAAAAATTGTTCTCATCATGTAGTGGTGGTCAGGAGTTCACACATGCTTTAGAGTACACAAGGATCTGGTTTGTTTCTTAGTTTGCATTGGCACTAAGCTGACATGCATTAATGTTTTCAGCAGTCCCACTCAGTCTGCAAGAATGAATTTCATGTCTGCGAGGGAAGATGTCAGTGGTATTGACTTACCTCTAGGGGTTGCAGTCTCTGTTGGATTCACACTTGGGGCCCCAGACTTGCATCTCTTCTCTGCGGAAGAGGCTCTGGATGGGGAGAAAAGACCAGAGGATTTTCATTCTTTTGTTCAACCTGATTGATTTGAGACAAAACTGGACAAGACGTAAATGAATGGCCTGAGACAAATAGAGATTTTGTAGAGAAAATTCATAGTGATAACCAATAAAAGAAAAGCAATGGAGCATCTAACAGTCAAATATCATGGGAGAAACCCCCTCCACAATGTATGACTTTCCCTGGCCAAGAAAGACTAAAGGAATTGCCTGTGGAGTTGGTCTTCTTTGGGGCCCACTGTGTTGTTACACTGCAGTGTATTGCATATTTGCTGGGCAACGTGCCTGCAAACCATTAATGTTGCACTGCATCTACTTCGTCCTGCAGTCAGGTATTTTGGAGCTGGAACAAATTAAACACTGAATTTATAACCTGGAAGCCTGTGAGACAAAAGCTTCTCCTACGTTTTATTTCCACAGTGATACATTCTCAAAATATTGCAATATCTTGAGCTTTGAGTGTCTCAGGGAGCAGAAGAGCCAGATTTCTTTGCATGGTTGTAATGTAAATGAGTGTTCATGTGCTTTGAAGATGTCTTCTGCCCGTAGGTTGATGTAACTTGACCCTGGTGCCTGTGGGAATAGGAGTTTTTTCAAAAGCATCATTTGGTTAGGATGCAATCATATCCTCTGACCCCAAACCCAGCTACAGACAAGCCTTCCAGTTGAAGTTCATTTCTCTTCCAGAATTTTTGCCATGTTACTGTGGAAACTCACAGCAATTCTTTTTCTGGGGCTTTGCATGACAGATTGGGAGACTCTCTCTTCCTTTGCCACCTCTTCGTAAAGCCAAACAGGGCTTGAAACTCAGCTGATTTTGTCCTAATTTTTGTTGCACGCTGTTGACACATACAAATATAGGGAAGGGGAAAAATGAGGTGAGCATGAAATGAGATGTGTTTAAACAGGGTGCTTGCTAGTGCCACGGAAATAAGGGGAGAGGGAAAATAAGCCAGAAACCTGAGATGGAAAATGGCACACTGCACATCCTGTTTCTGTTCAGACAGTTCTCCTTCCTGGTGACCATGTTGCTGTGGACAGAGGTTACAAAAGGTCTGTTGTTCCATGTCCTACCAGAGCTCTAATCCTTCCCAGAACTGCACACTATACTTTGATGGAGCATACCTGGTCAATAGCTATAGCTAAGTACTTATCCATGCAGAAAAGTTTAATTACTTAAACTGTACAGTTTTAAGTAGTTAAAAATTTTGGCTGCTTCCTTTCTCTGCCCTGGCAGAACATGCTCATTCTGGAATGCCTTCTTGCTTTAATTTTACACGGCCAGGTAGCGGAAGCCAAGCAGCTATTTTAGCCTTTTCCTCATCTGCTTGAACAAAAGCAACAAATTAATGGATTGCCACCTGCAGCTAATTACTGCTGCTGCCAAATCTGCTGCCCCTCTCCTAATAACAAGCAGAAGGGAACGTGGTGGTTTAAGTTTAGATGGTAGCAGGCAAGAAATTGGTCAGTAGTGCATCCCTGTGACGAGGAAAGCTGAGCATATCCTGGTCTGTATTAGCAGGAGTGTAGCTAGCAGAGGAAGGGAAGGGGTTCATCTCCTCACTTCATCCCTTGTGAGAGCACCTGTGTAGGTTTTTGTCCATCTTTGGGCCTTGCAGCATGAGAGACATTGACTGATTAGAGCACGCCCAGCAGAGGCCACAGGGCTTGTCTGGGGCTTCACACCTCGATGGGGTTGCATTGGTCTGGCTGTAATTCTCTGAAGTTATGCTTCAATTTGTGCTGGGATTTCTGTGTGGATTCCGGGTTTAGAATATGGGAATTGCATGGGGTGTGGCAATTTTGTGTTCTGAAACAGCTGATGTGACTAAAAATTGTCTCCTGGCCCTTCTTCTGGCCTTGCCTGTGCAAGAGGAGCTTTGTTCACTTCAGTTGGAGAGGCTGTGTGTTGAGAGGCTGCTGTTGAGATAACACATGCAGTGTAGGAGAAAGTGGCAACTTAACTTAAATGGGGTTTTAAAACTGGTGGTTCATTTACTTTTTGTTCACCCAATTTAAAAATCTATATATAGCTAGTGAAACCACACTTAAACTGTAAAGACTTGATAGTATGGTTGCAAAGCTGAAAGTAAAAGCTAATAACTGTTTACCTTTTTGCTCTTGTTTTATTTTTAGGATTTCTTCTTTTATTCACTAGTGTATGATCCTCAGCAAAAGACCCTGCTTGCTGATAAAGGAGAGATTCGAGTTGGAAACAGATACCAGGCAGATATAACAGACTTACTAAAAGAGGGTAATTTCTGTAATTCATTTAAATTGTCAAGAGTTCATGTTGAATGTGGCCACTTCTCTGTGTGAGGCCTGCCTAGGTGTGGGAGATGGTTTCCACTGCCAGGCCATGTGTGCAGCAGTGGCTGGGTTTGTTGAAGCTGTTGCCCACTGAAGGCAATTAGTTCTCTTGCAAACGGGTCTTTATATGGGCATTCGTCCAAATCATAAAAGTTGCTGAAATAAATTGAATTAATGGGCTCTCTCAGAGCTTGCACTCTTTTTATTAAGAGATTTCAGAATTTCCACGGGAAACACAAATTTCCATCACATCTATAAAGCCTTTTGTGTTTTTAATCAAGCCTCACTTCCCTATAAGAGCCCCTCCCAAATTACTGCCAATTAAATGCTGTCTGCCCTCATCAATTTGCCCATTACTGCCGGGTGCCTTTTCCCTGGAGCCTTTTCCCCATCCCAGTGTTGGCTGCCAGCCTAGACTCCTCACCTGCAGAACAGGCAGGAGGAAGAATTTGCTGGCTGGAGCATGTGTTGAGACTTCAGCCTGCCCCCACCATGTCATGGAACAGTGGGACCATGAGGACACTGGGGTAAGGATGAGGGAGAAATAGCAGGAACCAGGAATATTTATCAGATAGCAGCTAACTTTAGATTTGTCTCTGCACTACCCTACAGATCCAAAAGTGGGTGGAAAAACTGAGAGGGATGGGGAGTGTTGGCATCTAATTGTTCTTTCCTGAGCTCCCTGTAATGCGGAGGGAAAGGTCTCCTATGAGAGAGAGGGTTGCCGCCTGTTTTGGGAAGACCACATCCAATCTGGATGGGCCAAGATGTGGAAACAATGAGATGCTTCTGTCTTTGCTTAGAAGCTCTGCTGACACTGTTAGTCTCAGACTAAAACAGGCAAAAAAATGTGTCAGGACTCTTGTTTAATTTGTCTATGGAACTGGTATTTATTCAACAGCTGGGCAAATCTCCTAAGTGAGGATGAACTCATCCAAAAGGCATCCTATTCCCTTAGTGGGCCAACATGGGGCATCAGCAAAGGATAATCACCAGATGTTTTAAAGGAAGCAGAAAGAAGAAAAAAATCTCAGTAGCTCCTGTATTTTACGAGGGTATTCTGGTTTGTCTAGACTAAGGAAAATCAAGTGTCTGATGCCACAGTTTCCCCCCTAGAAAGCAGCTGAGGTGGGTTGAACCAGCTACTCTTTGCCTGCTCAGAGCAGCTGGAAGTGTGTCTGTTTTCCTGGAATTGCTGCAAGATAAAGGAGGAAGACAGATGAGGTGGGGAAAGAAACTGTCTAGTTTGGAGAAAGATGCGCTCTGTTTCCCTGACATATCCTCTGACATCAGTTTGTGAAAATCTGATTGCCCAATTTGGATGAGCTGTGTTGCTGTGTCTGTCAAGCTAAAATTGTCACCTACAAATAAGTGAGTGAAATTTTTGCAGTGCCCTGTCAGGCAAAGTAACTGAGATGGGCTAACAGTGACACTGTTGTGAGATAAAAGAATAATCCAGAAAACACTTCTATTTTAAAAGAGCCATATACTAAATACTTCGGATTTGTTTTTCAACCAGGTGAGGATGATGGAAGAGATCAGTCAAAACTTGAAACAAAAGTTTGGGAAGCCTTTAACCCACTAGTAGACAAGCAGATAGACCAGTTCCTGGTGGTAGCACGGTAAGAGCATTTCACCTCTCCTTTGAGGAAGTAAATGTTTGTAACTCTTCCAAGCACTTTCTCGTGTTCTTTTTTGTTTTATTAGTATGAGTGCTGGTTCTGATTGCTTGATTCACTTGCTCCATTGTAAGATGAGGTACATTCTACATGCCTTCATGGGAATAACATAACTTTAGGAGCAGCCTCTCAGATTTACAACTTGTTTTCATAAAAGCAAAGCAAGTTGCATGTGAAAGTGATCCTGTAATTGGTGAGGTTTTTCGAATACTTTGGTCAGCATGCAGAAGACTTAGTGAATTAAATTCTTGGCAGTTCTTTGCTCTGTCCATTTACTGCCTTTTTCAAAACCAATGACATTTTAACATCCATTAATGGTTTGCTAAGAATTCTGACAAATGCTTTTGATGGGCTGAAGATACTTTCTAATGCCTAGATTCCAAGAGGTAAGCACAATAAAATAAAACCCTGCAAATCTGTACTGATGTTGTTTTTATTTAAGCCTAAAGCAATCTTTATTGATCAACTCTTGTTTTTTAAAAGGTTCTTGAACTAATTCGTTGGTATCTATTTCTATAAACAGAAGCCTGTATTAAATTGTAGGCTCTCATAGCAACTGGTGACTCAATAATTTAGGAAAAAAATGCAAGTTACACGGTCCAAATTCTCTGTATTTTAGGTGGTACCTTTATAGATGAGCCCTGGTTCTGTCTGCATTTCTTTTTTTCCCTTCCTCCTCTTGGGTTTTCATGTGGGTTGGTTTGTAGTGGCTGTGGAGCTGCTTTGTGATGGGAGTTTCCACCTTGTGTAGGCTTCTGATGGCAGAGCTGGTTTTAGTGCTTCTTTCTGGCAGTTCAGTGCTGCCCACTGGGTTTGCCAATCCAGCCGCTGCAAGGTGCGGGCTGTAATGAGAATCACTGCAAAGATGAGTACAGGAATTGCTTCTGTTCAGAATCAGCAAAGCATTCCAGTTTATAATTAGTTCACACACACGCACAAAAGTATCAGTTCAGCTAAAGCTGGGCATGGGGGAGTTGTGAGGCAGGGATGGGGACAGTGACTTGGGAGGCTGGGAAGAGGGCGAAGTGTGAATTGCCACAGACACTTGGATGGGGGAGGCTGATTTGGATTTTGGCCAAATTTAGATGTTTAATGACAACTACTGCTCAGACACTTACCTTTCCTACTCCTGCACTGCTTGGCACTAGTATGTTCCTCTGTGTTCTCAGCTTTGGGGAAGTGACCTGAGTGGAGGGGGAAAAACCCAGCCTGCTTTTTTTTGTTGTTGTAGTTGCTCAGAGAAGTTCAGCTCCATTTCACTGTGCAGGAGCACGAGTGTTTCACCCATGTGATGTAACAATCAGGCAGGGGAGTAGGAATTTTGAGAACCAATGTTTGTTACAGGTTTCTCCAACTGTTTAGCAATAAGATGAAGAGCACGGGACTTGTGGTCTCAGATACAGAAATGATGAGTTGTGAAGTATTTGAGAATTGCTGTGTTATGCAGGCTTTATGATATGTATTATAAAATGTTAAGTTGTAAGATAATATTGTTTCTAAGCTTTCAGAAAAACGCTTGCATTGCTGTATTTTTTGTGTCTCATCTTGGCATCTGTCTCTGTACCTTTGGGTAGTGCAGCACTGCTCGTGCCATTGTGCAAGAGACTGTTGTCATTCATAAAGCTTGCTTGTGCTCTGTTCCTGTTGTAGCTTGAGTGTGTTGGGAGATAAGGGATAAGAGAGTAGCTCAGAACTCCCCACTGGTGACCCTTGAGTCCTCCTCTGTTTCCTCTCCCATGCCTAGGCTTCTTCAGTCATATGAACTAAAGCGTTCACAATAACAAACCTCGTTTGGAGAGAATGGTCTCTGGCTCAGAGTGAGCACCAAACCATGTAGTTGGGAAATGGAGTCTGCTCATCTCAGAAAGTGTTGGCTGGATATTTATATTTATGCTGGGTTTGCAGCGAGGTTAACGCTGTGTTTAATTTCTTTCAGGTCTGTTGGTACGTTTGCCCGAGCCCTGGATTGCAGTAGTTCTGTCAGACAGCCAAGTTTGCACATGAGTGCTGCAGCAGCCTCCAGGGACATCACACTGGTAAGATTATTTTTTTAGAGGACCTTAAGTTTGTGAGAGATGCAAAACATTCACCTCAGCATTAACAGTTGGCAAAGAGAGAGGGGCAGATGGATGGTAATTGTGGCTTGCTGTGATGCAGACCCTGCCTTTGTAAAGGAATCCTTTAGTTACAGATGAAGTAACTTTTTCTGGCCTTGTGCCTCTTATGATCCATCATGAATAATACTATGAGACAATTTTTTTTTTTCTTTTTTTTGCTTAGTTTTATTAAAATATTCTGATGACATGCTTGACAGCACATCCCTTGCATGGCCTCAGTATCTCTCTGGAGAAGAATGCAAATTATTGTCTGCCTGTCTGTAATGTTACAATGCCAGAATGCCATTCTTCATCGCTTCCCCAACACCAGACTGTCACTGGCATCCTTGGATGAGATTGACCAAGGATGTCTGGGCGAAGAGCTTGTGGTCAGATAAGAAATGTCAGTTGGTGTTCTCTTTGATGAGCTCCAGTTTAGAGTACCTGAGGAGTAGTGATATTGTTAACATTTCGTAATCATAAATGTTGCTGAGTAGATCGAGGAAAGGGGAAAAAACTTGTACTTTTATGGTACAGAAAGTTTAAGGAAAATTTGAATAAAATTTATGAAGTCTCCAGAGAACTGTTATCAAAATCTCACCTCATAACTGAAATAATGTAAACTTATATGTAGAACAAATTCTAGTCTAGAACAGTGTAGGTTAATTATGCACGAGCACAAAACTGGTATGATGAAAGGCAAATAACATCCTGATTAAAACTGCAGAAACGGGGAAATAAAGCCAAGCTTTCATTTACTAATAGCAATTCCTCCCTCGCAGCCTGTTCTCAGCACTTGTAAATCACAAGTTGCAGACAGCCATGGCTCGGCTTTCTGAGGAGTAATTGCCCCTGAGAGTCATTCTTTTTTCCTGCTCAGCTGTGATGTGTGACTTAACTTGAATCTTTGTTGAGGTTTCTGTGCTTTTGGGGGGATGTATACGTGTGTTGCTGCTCTTGTTTTTCATATACGAAATTCTTGTGGATTATTTGACAAAGAAAGTGCATGGCTATGTCTGTAAGGAAACGCCCTTGGACCTCTATCTCCGTGCCCCATCTGTGGATGGTAGCTCAGTCCTGGGGGGAGTGGATCTGTCCTGTGCATTTTCTTACCAGCAGTGCAGCAGTGGTCGTGCTGGTGAGGAGCTGATAGGAATAATTGGTACACAAAGGCTTGTGTTCCACAAACCTCACTATTAGTGAATGTTAGGTTTGTATGCTGACAACTACAGTCAGTGTGAGGCTGGAACCAGCTTTTACTGACTTTTTGTTAGGTACAGAATACCACACCTTCAAATCTCAGTGCGGAATTTGTCATCACTGTTTCACTGTTGAACATTTTTACCCCCAGATACTTGTCCTTACATTTCTCTTTCTCTTTTCCAACCCCCTAGTTCCATGCTATGGACACTTTGCACAAAAATGTCTATGACATTTCCAAGGCAATCTCTGCACTTGTGCCACAAGGTGGGCCAGTCCTGTGCAGAGATGAGATGGAGGAGTGGTCTGCTTCAGAGGCAAACCTCTTTGAGGAAGCATTAGAAAAGTATGGAAAAGATTTCACTGACATTCAGCAAGATTTTGTAAGTATATAAAAGGGGGCCCCCATGGTGACTGGCTCTGATTGGCGACAGAGCTGGCTTGCAGCTTGTCTAAACTCTGTTTTTCATTGTGTTCAACAAGGGGGCTTTGAACTGGAGCATGTGTCTTGCTGTGAAGTGGGGAAAGGCAGACCTCATACTGGTGACAGCCTGGTCTACAGTCAGAATTTCAAAGCACAGATGATAGCTTTTCTTTCAGAAACATCAATTTGGGATCATCTGTTCCACTACAGCCAAGGGAGGATGTAGGAGAATATTGTACAATATTTTCAATATTGTACAATAGGTAAAATACAGCCAAGCTGCTCTAGGTTAATTTGTGTTTGAAGGACAATAAATATTGGGCCTTCTGAAAGATGAAAATGTAGTCACCTTTATAGTGTGGTTTCAGAAACGGCCTTTTGAAAGTTTTCAGAAGAAATCCTGGGAAGTGTCCTGTAGTTTGGCCAAAGCACCACCCTAGGTGCTCAGCCTGCAGAGTGAATGGAGCACTGTAAGGAGAGCCAAGTTTCACTGTGCCATTGTTCAAATCCCCTGGAACAAAACAAGTAGTTTCAGTGTTGTTTGTCCTGTGCTCTAATCTCTTAGAGGGACTTGGAAACAGCAACACTCTCTGTGATCCTGCTGAAATCCTCATGCTTCTCATGCAGAGAACAGAGCTGGCAGGGCACAATTCTGTTAGTAATTTGTTTTGTTTTGTTTTAATGGGCCAGCTCCATTGAAGCCAAGCATATCAGGATTGTGATACTGTAGTTGTGACTCTTGCTTCAGTCTGCTGCTGAAGCAGAGAGTCTGAGCCTGTGGGCTCCCTTCCACATTGTGCCTCTCTGGAGTGGTTTACTGTGAGTCAGTGCAGCATGAAGATTTACCTGCAGCCTGTTCTACTTTTACACTGAAAGCTCAGAGTATTTTGAAAGGGCATTTAATTTAATATGGGTCCCATGTGCATCTAATCCCCTTTGTAGATTCAGACTGTCTTTTTTTTTGGAGGAGGGTTAGTAGTTGCAAGATTCTGCTGCAACCATCAGTCAGAAGAATCCCATGAATTTTCAGTGAGACTGTGTGCCGATTCCCTTCAATAAAAACCCTTTTCCTTTGTGTCCCCAGCTCCCATGGAAGTCCTTAACAAGCATTATAGAATATTACTATATGTGGAAAACTACAGACAGATATGTTCAGCAGGTAAGAGAGTTGGAATCACCTCTTTCATTCTAGTAGAAGTTGTTTTTCTTGCCTGTGAAATCAAGCTTTGTTTCTCTATTCTCCCTCTTGGGGTTCAGCCTTTCCAATAGGTGAATTCTGTTATGATCAGAACAATCTCTTGTCTCTAAACTCATCAGCCCTTCCGTGGATACAAACAGCATTGGCAGGAGTGCATTCTTTTCATGTTTGCTGCTGCCCTGTTTGCTCAGAGCTTTCTAATGTCTGCTTTGGAATTCAGCAGAGGAAGGAAGGCAGGGCAGTTGCTTTTTGACTGTGGCTTCAAGGTCAGCATTATCTTCAGTGACTTCTTGGGGGGCAGGTGCTGTACGAGAGGCTCCCACGCTGGTTCCCCACCACTGCCTGCCCATGGCTTGGATGGCAGATGCACCAGGCTGCCCCGTGTAAGCTCTGTGTTTACCTGTGGAGTGTCACTGGCTCAAATTCCCAGACTCGTTATACTTGAGAATCAACTTTAAGTAGTGTTTACAATCGTTTTTATCTCTGCTTGTTTAAATACGAAGGCTGGCTGGTCCCTGAAATAAAACAAGCACAATGCAAGCAGCATGCAAAGTTTTGCAGAGTATCAGTTGTCTGAAACTACTTACGATATTTAACAGGAAAACTGAGTAAAAGAAGGGAGAGATTTAGAATGGGTTTTTCATTATAATTATCAGTCCTAAGCTGAGGCATCTATTTGAATTATTAGAAAAAGTGGAATTGTGACAGTGTCCTGCCCTGTTTCCTTGGAAAGTCAGCCTGGGATAAAGACTGAGAAATCAATGTTTGCCATGTGCTGTAATTTGATTTTTACCATTTTCTTTCTGGTTGGGGCACTGTTGAAATTACAAAGGCACCCTCATGACAAGTGAGAACTCTTTTTTGCATCAATTATATTTTACTTTTAATAAAAATATTAGTGGCATCCTCATTCCACTATTTCCCCAAGTTCATTTCTTTGACTGAAACTTTTCCTTCCAGTTAGGAAATGGGTGGTAAGAACATGTGATAGTGGTGGAAGCTGGCATGGTGGGGAAGAATAATGCTCATAGTTTTTCCTTCCCCACTGCTTTCTCCATTTTCCTAAAGTTTGTTTTTACATAGGCAAAATTGCAGAGGAGATAATTATGTGAAGACTTTTAATTATTTGTTCTTGCAGCAATTGAAAGGCACAACAAACCTGCAGTGTCTTATGCTGCTTTGTTCTATTCCTATGCACCAGGTTTTCTCTCATGGTTATGTTGTACCTTACATGTGCTGCCCAGGAGTTTGCCAGGGAATGGGATTTGGGGAGAACTTCCAATTAGAGACTCTGCACTTAGAAGGCAATATAAGCTGAACAGGTAGAAGTTGCTGTGCAGGAATACCACATCAATTAGATCTGAACTGAGCTGAGGACCTCATCTCAAATTCCTAGCTTGTACAAGCACATAATACCATGAAACATTTATAAAAAGCTTGAGAGAGCTATCTATATGTAGCCACAAAGAGAAAGCATAGGAAGTTGTAGTTCAAATAATGGTGTGTCACATTTATATTTTACTTGATGAGTGCAGTGTCTTTGACAAAGTACATCTGTTGCCATTTTTTCCATCTGTTTCTTCATATGTTTTCTATGCAGACTCCTCCCTTGGTCTAATACCACAAAATGGTTCTGAGGCTGACAGCATTTTTGTACATAAGATATTGAAAGTATCCCAAGTGCAAAGTGTGTACCTCGAGTTTTTGCACTTCCCTCTTTGCAAGAACATGACTAAATTATACTCCAAGTCTGTATGTTACAGGGTTTAATAAAAGTATTAATAACTTGCTTATTCTTGTAAAAATCTTTGACTGAATGAACATTAAAAGTGCATTAAAATCCTCTATTTCTGTGAGTTACAAAACATGGGAATGAAGGTTTGTGTCACCAACCAATTGCCTGCTTGGATGAGGAAGCAACTGTTAGTTGGGAGCTTTACATCCTCCTGGATCTCTGAATTTCCCTTGATGTTCTCTTGGCATGAGAAAACACTGCCATAATACTGAATCACAATCTTTCTGTTTCTTGCCATTAAGGAAGGGACATTTTGAGTTGCCTTTGACAGAAGCCTCATTCTGAGAACTGAACAATAACTTGTACTCATGCTTGATGTACCTGAGATCAGAAGGCTCAATGCAGCCCTTCCATGTCGTGTGAGCAGGACACAGAGGTGAAGATGTGTGCAAATTGGCTTCTTTTGGAGCATGCACTTGGATCTCTTATCCAGTAATTTTTATTTGGCTTCAGCTGCACCATGGTTTTGAAGATTAGCAGCGTAAGTAGGAGTTCAGTCATCTCGTGAAGGACTGACCCTCCAAGAAAAGAACTGCTAGAAGGACTAATTCTACTAAGATGTCAACACAGAGTTGGTTGTTTAGTGCAGGCTCCTGGCTCCCTGTGCACAGTGATCCCAAGAGCTGTCCTGTCAATAACAACCTTTCAGAGCTGTAATGAACTAAATGAGGGTGATGTATTCCAAATTCAGTATCCTGGGTGTCCTTCAAACATGTTCTTCTCCTGGGACAGATTTTCTGAGTCAGTACACAAGAGTGTCTTTTTTGGGATTGCGGAAGGTTTGAAATGGCTTTGACTGATTGACAGCTGTTTGTTGGCTTCTCCCAGTGATTTGAGAGCTCTAAGGGTTGATGTGGTGTTGGACTATGCTTACATTTTCATTTGGTTAGAGGTTGAGTTCTTACATAGTTGTGAATTCCAGGGTGATTTTTTTTTTTAAAAGACTGAATATTTCTACTGTTGTCCTTATCATTAGGGGTGAAAGTGAAAACTTTAAAACATTAAACTTTCCAAAGGTTGAGACAAGCTCGGGACGTGGCAGTGACAGATGACTGTTTGAATAAGTCACATTCTTTCTGAGAGTTAAAGGCTTTAATTTACTTTTTCCATTTTTATTTGTGTCTGAGGAGCAGGTAACTTCAAGGGGAAGATCAAATGCTATCAATTTCTCTTGTTTCTTATGTGGAAGTGGCATTAGAGAAGTATAGGAGGAATAGACAGAGGAAGTTGGTTTTAAAATCTGCAGGGTGAGAACACACTGGGGAAAGTGGAAATGCCCTTACATTTGACTCCATGAGGTTGGGATCTCTGGATCACTCTAGATGCAGATGGAAAACATCTTTGTGGAGGAGCTCAAGTCAACTTTGAGCAGTGGGCTAGGTACAAAGTATGAGTGATGTCTTAATGTACCAGCCTTCATAAAGTCCTGTATGCTGAAGTGTAGAAATAACATCAGTGGAAGGTTTTTCTACATTTATGGGATGTTTTATCCCCAAACACCTCCTGTTAAACCTGTGGTAGTATGGAACTCAGTCACTTTCTTGGCAAAACTGCCAGAGACCGTAGGTACAGCCCATCCGTTTGGAGATGTGTTACTGGAGCACAAGCAGATTTCTCCCAAATGCATCACAGACTAATTCCCTCTTCTGTCCCACCTCCCTGACCTCTGTTGTATGTTCAGCACTTTCATGCTCAGAGGTGTGAAAAAAGGAAAAAACAGTGTGAAAGTTTTCCTCTGAACCCAGAAGTTGTAATTTGTCCTTCCTATCATAAACTAATAAAGGCTTAATAATTCATGCTGTCTGAGGCACCCCTGTGCTATCCACCAACCCCGCTCTTGCGTTGTGGATGTTGAAATATCCACAATGTTCCTGGATTACTTCTGTTATTTCCTCTTTATAAATGTTCACTCTTTAGCAAATGACCATAAACATTTGCTCTGATATGTCACCTATTATAAAACTCCTTCAAGCTCAGTGGATAGGATGTCAAATCTGGGAGAGGATACATAAAGGACAGATGTTTGCACCAACTTGAATGTATAGTGCTTAGTACTTTAATCCCTTGGTCCCTGTGGGATAGACAAGTTGGTAATATCTTCCTTTTATAGATGGGAAAATATCATGAGGTAAATAAGAGGATATACTTAAGATCTGTGTATATAAATAACTCAGAAAAAGATTATTTTTTATGCCAAACTACTAGAAAAAGTTCTAAACGTTCAGGGTTTCTCTTGGGGGTGAGGACATTCATAACTGCATCAGACAGCATTAAGAATTTATAGCATAAATATGCTTCAGGCACAGATGAATTAATAACTGGCAAAGGACCTAGCAAAGCACTCTCTCAGGGAAGAGATTATCCTAAAATAGTGCACTACTACATTTCAGGCACCTTTCTTTTGTACCTTCTGGGATCAGTCACTGTCAGGAAATAGGAAACTCATCATATCTGGTCTGTTGATTGCCCACAGCCTCAGGTACTTGGTGCCAAGCCTCTTCTTACCCATGGCATTGTGGTACCTTCTGGAAACCCTCAATTTTCCTGGTATGCTGTTTGCAATAGGAGTGTGTGCCCTTTGTGTGCTGTGCTGCTCTCCAGGCAGCTGCAGGAGAGGAGGGTGTTGTGAGGTCCAGGTGACTTATGACAGTTCTTAGCTCAGGGCTTGCTCCATGGTCATCAGTCACAAAGGAAATCTGTGGGGTGAGGTTAGCATTCATCGCCTGTTTACTAAAATACTGCTTAATACCCTAAATCAGCCACGTCCCCAAGGCAAATGGCTTAATGTTGTGCACAGGAGAATATTGCAGTTGCTGATAATGCTTTGTGCTTGGATAAAGCTCTTGCATTCATACATTTCCAAAACTGTCACAACATAATGATGCCAGATAGTCCCCTTGGGAGATGGTGTCAAGAAAGCTCCAGCTTTTCTCCCTCACAATCTAGAAATTTAAAAAGCACTACAGTTCTCTACCAGTGTAAATTTCCTGAATTCCCTTTCTCAAGGAAATTGGATTCTGGTACTGGTCACCAAGCAGTATTTTAAGCTGTTTGTCAGTGTTGGATTTCCATGTATTTCCTGGGGGGACTATGAGCTCTGGAGCTGTTTGTCTGCTGATGTAAGTGCCTGTGGCAGTCTGTGCCTGGAGCATGAGGTCCTCTTTTTCAGCTGAGGCTGTGTGTGGAACAGGCTCCAGTTCCTGAGCTGAAGGGCACCTGAGCATGCATTTTGTTTAAGGGTGTGGGTTTTTTGTGTGTAGTGTCTCTCTAGAAGGTAGAGGAAGATTTCAGATGTGGTTTGGAGAACCATTGTGACAGCACTTCTTGGGGCCTCTTTTTGGGTGCTTTTGTTTCTTACATAAAGATGCTCAGGGTGCCTTGAAAACGTTCAGTTTGAACGTGCAGTTCAGATTCAGGACAATCTCTTCAGTTCCATCACTGATTGGCAGCAAGATGTGTGTTACTGATTCCTGCACATCTGTAGGACTGATAAGGGTTGTCTCCACCAGGTCTTTCTTTGAGTTCTCTTGGGGCCAGTTTTCAGGCAGCAGTTCTTGTCCTAGGTGAAGTTTGACAGAAGCCATCTGGGAAACTGGCCCTCACCAGCAGAAAGGAGTCAGCCAGTCCCTGTAGATGTAGCCATTGTCTCAGGATAACTTTCAGAGTTTGTTTTCTCATTCCTTGCTCTCTTGTCTGACAACTTCATTCTTTGACTTCTAAGATAGTTTGACTGTTATTTGCAGGAAAAGGGAAGAGGGGAATTCTTTAGGAGTCTAGAGAGCTTTGTCGTGGAGCTGTCAGTGTCCTATTGAAAATTGTTGTTGAAAACTGTCCTGATAAAAGCTTTATGCTTACAGGAAACATTTACTTTGTTGTTTCTCTGTGTGTCTGTGGTGTCTCTGTAAAAACAAATTTTATGTTCGTCCAGCTCCTCAGTGACACGCTCTTCAATTTTATTGTTTTCTGGTGCTTCCTGCTTCTATGAAGATACTCAATAGCTTTACAATTATTTTCCTAGACTGTGCCTTGAGGCTGCTGCATAGAAAATGTTAAGCTAACCTGTTTCTCTGGAATATCCCCATGTTGCTGGTTTGTCTGGAAGACATTGTCACAGCTTTATGCAGACAGCTGGTACCAGCTTTGAGCAGAGATTTGAGCTGGAGACCTCCAGAGGTTCACCCTAAGTTTATTTTGCAAATGTAATAAAGAGAAAACTTGAATCTGAGTGTCTCTCTTACTGTTTACATGGTGAGGATCTGAGTTATAAAAGGAATTACTGACCTTCCTAATGTCTAAAGAAAAGTATCCCATATCACTGAGCCTTCAGAAGTTTAGGAGTATCAACTCAAAAGTTTTACTTGAAACTTTGAATTGGTGCAGCTGTCGGGGAACTGTGATGGAGAGGTTGCATTGCTGTGTCTTACTGTCCAACTGGGGAATGTTATCATGGAGAATTGACAGTGACATGTCAGATGTTCTTCTGAAGGGGAAATAACTTTTTAAAAGAGGAATTTGAATTGAAGTGAACAGGAATGAAAAGTTTGTCCTCATTTATGGTAGCCTGGCATCTCTGTGACTTTTTTGAAAAGCTACGTAGCTGTGATGCCCACAGTTGTCTTCAGTGAATATTTTCTTGTTGGAAGAAGATTTAGTGGTAGCTGCTCAGTAAATAACTGTTCAAGTCCTTATGGGTTTACTAATTGACTCAGGCACGATGGCTTATATTTTCTTTTTATTGTAACTGTTTTCTTTTTTCTATTCAAAGAAACGATTGAAAGCAGCAGAAGCAGAAAGCAAGCTAAAACAAGTGTATATACCCAACTAGTAAGTATCTCTTGTTTTGTTTTCTATCTCATTGTAGAGGGACTGGTGTAGCAGTTTCCATGTCCTACCAATATTATTATTTAGGATGGATGGTTAGGATGTTGTGCTGTCATGTTGCTAATTTCCTGCATCCTCTGTAACGTTTCCCTCCTGAAGTGACTGTTACTTATCTTCTAATTTTTATTTTTGTATGGACTGGGAGTTGGGAACTTGCTGGCAGGTCAGCATGGCAGTGAACAAAAGGGTAGCTAATTAACTGCTCAATAATCTATCTGTTTTTCTTAATTTTTCTCAGCAGTGGATCCCCAATGCATGTTTATTTCCTATATATTATTATATAATAAAAATAATGTATAATTATTTATAGCATTATAACAACTAGTCAGTGGTTGTTATAATGCAGAACTTCTTGTCTACCCTTTCCTTTCACTTTTCAACTTTCACTCCCAGATATGTTCCCCCGTGTATTGTCCCCAATAACTCCTTTGCTCTTTTATGCTGTATCCTTTTAAATATTTATGAACTTCTACCATCTGCTCTGTTACTTTAGATAAAACTAATTTTTATATATTTAGCTTGCAAGACAGCCCCTTATTTCTTCTGAAAATAGAGGATTCATGATTATATGTCAATACCTCTCAGGTGAATTTACTAAAAATGAGATGTAATATTCAGAGTAAATCCAAATAGATTTCTTGTCACTCAATTTTTCAACAATATTGCTTTTTGTGGATGGTGTTGCTCTGCAGGGGGACACTGGACATCAAATTAAACATGAATTCACAATGTGATAAGCTCATAAAGAAAAAGGCAGTATAATTCAGACTGCAGATGCAAAAGGGTATTGCAGATGAGAGAGCCTGGCAGTCCTGCTGTTCTCTTGGATTATAATATGTGGAGGGAGGGCTTTGTGTTTGGAAGGTTGTGGTGCTCATTTGATAATGGCTGCCTGCAGTGGCATCTTATCCATCAGCAAGGTAATTCTTGTTCCTGCCTAGAGAACACATAATCAAATCAGCAACTTACGTCCCTGCTTCAGGAAAAGACCCAGCTCTGCCCACATGGCTGCTCTTCTTGTCTCTGGTTTTAATTTCCAGTCACAGATCCTTTTATGAGTGTTATACCTTAATTTACATATTATTTGACTGATAAAATCGGGGATACATTTTCCTCCTTCTTCAATATCCTTTCATGTGTATCAGGAAAAGTAGCAATTACATGACTTACTTAATCCCACATGAATGCTTCTGCTGTTTTCTTGCTATTAATACCTCCAAAGGTGGCAGCAATTAAATATTTCTAATATTTCTACACAAGCTGGAGCACAAGGTCTGGCATATAGGGACTGTATGGCATCTACATTATCTTGTGACCTAGAAGAAGATTATATTCTTGGTTTGTAATAGCAATGCACGGTTTAGGGATCTAAATATCAATGTTATTGATTTGTCCTTATCATGTTACTGAGCCCATTCCTGTTTCTAGGCTTGAGCCGTAATGATCCACTTGTCACCTCGAAAATAAATTACTTGATGTAGGCTGTCACAAGACCTATGCAGAATCGTATCAGCTGATTGACTGAAACCCATTTTAACAGTAACTGGTGTAAAATTGTTGCCAGTGAGAGACCCTGGAGGATATGGGCTCAAACAATTTTATCTTTTCTTTTTTCTCTGGCTGTCTTCCATTAATAGGGCTCTTGTTTGTTCTCCAATGGTAAATAGGAAAATCTAGCAGAGAGGAAGATAAGAAAAAGAATAGAAGCTGTCTTCAAAGGTCTCATACATGTTACACAATGAAAAAAAACAGCCCTGTGTAAAGCTCTAGAGTTGATATTTTTTAACTTGAGACTGTACCCCAAATTTATTAATGCAGGTAACTGAGGCATGGAGGGTCATACAGGTAATAGATGTGAGGTTATCAAGTCCTACACCAGCATTTTAGAAAAACATTTCTGACCCAGACTGAACAAACGTTTCTGTACCTCTTCCAAGAATAACCCTGATTTTGGGACATTTGTACTTGACTTGACAGAACCTAATGTCTATAAATACGGTTTTGCAATGAAACCCTTAGGCTGAAAAGCACTAATGTGTTTCCTGGTGAAAGGAAAAAGTGTAAAATCAGTTAAACTCAGAAAATACTGAAAAACAAATGTTTCAGTTGTTTTCTGTAGCACTCTCTGTCAGTGGGAGTGGTGTTGAAGCAGCAACAGAAGTCTGAGTACTAAAAGAGATTGCACGTTCTCACATGCCTTGTCCTGCCATCCTCCAAAGTGAGTGCAGTGCTTGGAAGACCTTCATGCAAGTGTAGTCTCAAACTCTTTCTCCTTCTAGTGTGTACCCAAACATACTCTTCAGGTTGTTGTGGAAGTTGTGCTCTGGTTTTACTAATCTTACAGGCATCAAATCTACCATCTTCCTTCTCATAAACATCTGGTTGTCTAGCTTATGCTTTTTGGGATTAGGACATCTGCAGTTGTGAAGGCTGAGACATCGAGTTTTATGTGTCTTTTCTCTCATTTGCTTTGATCTAAGTAATACCAGAAAGGGTAAGAACAGAAAGGGAAGAATTAACTGCTCCACACAATTTCCACTCTACAAAATGTACTGGTGAAAAATGTAACTTTTAACTCTACATCTGTCTGTGTTAATGAATACATTCTATTTACAGTATTTTATCTGAGAATCTCAAAGCACTTTGACAAGCTGCAAACGCAGCCTCTCAAAGGCTGTGAAGCAGGGAAATACTGTTCTCCCTACTGTGCCCCTTTTGTGAATCCAATAGGGAAACTGGAGGAATAGGTCAAAGCTTTGGATCAGTACAAGGGGCAACTGCTTAACAAGCTGAAGATAATTCCTTTGTCTGTTTCCTGGTTGTCCTCTGCTTGAGGAGCAAGACCATTTTTCTTCCTCATTTCATTGTGCAGAGGTCCATGGCAACATGGAAAACTTAAAAGTGTAATGCTGCTCTTCCCTTGGTAGCTGTGCTAATTCAAATGGCAATCTCCAACATTTTGCTGGAGAAAGCTGCTCCTATTCAGAAAGCATTTTTTAATGGTGATTAGAGCTGTTCTTAGAAGTGGGTATTTACAGGAGGTTGGAGAGCTGTGAGGAAAGCTCACCTCTGTTGCCTGGATCCAGACACTTCCATTAGATAACTAGAGGTAAATGGCACAAGTGCGCCTTACAAAGGATTTAAAATTATTTTTATTTGTTTCTTAATTGTCCTGTTGCATCCAGCACACACAGGTTCTTCAATAACAAGAAACATTCACCGGATGGTATTAAGTTTATAATTATTTCTAACAACAAATTTTTTATCACCGTGCTGTGGGTCAAATGGCTGTTTACTAATCTGCTGAAGGGACAGTCTTCTGTGGGGATCAGGATTATCTTTGATTGGGGTTTTTTTGTGCAGGGGCCTCAGTCTGTGTTGACAGACTTCTCTCTGCATGTGCTTTATTGTCTCCATCTCTTCTCTTGAGCCTGATCTGAAGAATGCAGCCCAGAAATCTGCACTTTATGGTCCCTGTTCTAGCATAACTGACTGCTCCTTCACAACTGAAACCCCTTTAAGAGACTTCCATTCCTGATACAAGAAATGGAAATGACAGTTTGCCACGCCATCAGTGTTCTCACTGCCTTATTTGCATCTTTAGCTTCAGCTTCATTAATTGCTTAATGATTCATCCAGTTACTCATCTGATTCTCTTGTTAATAGCTGTGGCAGGCTTTGGTGATATCAAACAAGTTTAATTAACATATAATCAACAATTAAGAGCTTTTTGCTTCTCATATGATGAAAACTTTATCTGCCTGAGTTTTATTTTTACTGCCACTGAGAAACTTGACCGTAGCTTTGGAGCAGGACGCTCTCTGGTTCTTGCTGCAGCTGCATTAATTGTAGTGCTGCAGAATCCTGGAGTTTACCACAACTACAGTGTGTTAGTCCTTCTGATCAGCATGGTTTGGTGATCAGCTTTCACCACTGCATGCTTTCCACTTGTGTTTAAATATAAGCTTGATAATGTTTTAGAGAGGATAATGGAGTCAGGCCATCATCCTCCTTTCTAGTCCCTGTTCTTTGGACGTGCTTTGTTGGGCTTTATTGATGGATTTCAGACTATTTTGCTATATTTTTGTAGGATGAATCCAAAGGGGAGGCAACAGGCCTGATGTTAAAGCATAGGGCCTTAGTTTTCTTTACTTCAGTCTCTTCCTCTGTGGAGCAGCACCGCTTGCAGCAGTGTGCATCTGTGAGGGCTGTTTGTTTTGCAGCATCGAGGCAATGTTTGCACATGGAGTTAGCTTGTGAATCATTGGCAGGATTTCTTTTGCAGCAGGTTACTATAGTGACGTCCCAGAGCAGAGGAGCGTGAATGTTCCCTCTTTTCAACTGCCCCTTTGTTAGACGTGAATCTCCTGCCATCTGCGGGGTCAGAACTTGGGGCCTTGCTGATAAGCACCCTGAAACACTTGAATCCTTTTAGGAGTTGGGCAAATTAATAAGCAGGAGATGAAAACATATTCAGGCTTGTGAATTAATCTAAATGTTTTTTTTCTATCTCCTCTGCTGCTTTTGAGCTGTGTATGTGCTGCTCAGTGCACTATAGGAACAAACTACTTACAGTGTTCTGTGCCACTTGTCCTCCTGAACTTTCCCTGCTGTGGAAAGGTTCTGAATTTTACAGCTATCAGAAGTTTATCCTGGACTGGACAAACACACTCTTTCCTCCTTATACAATCTGTGTGTGGTTCCTGTAGTTCATTCACAGCAGAAGCTATTTTGTCTCTGTCAAAATGGAGCTTTACTGAGTTCTGTATCTGATTGGACCTTTTCAGATAAGAAGGATGTTTTCTGGCTTCCAGGGCAGCATCAACTTTCCAGTTGTCTTCAGAATTATGTCACTTGGAACTCCTTTTTCTTTCAGGGATCATTGCTGAGAACATGAAACCTGATGCTGGTGCCCCATTAGAAAGAAATTAATTTGCTTTTGTAGCACTAGCCCGGGTGAAACACAACAAGTGTTCTGGGTTACTGAAATCACTGTGACTTATGTGTCAGTGTGCAACTGATGTGTAAGAAAAGGGGATTGCAGAAAGCCACTTTAAGATATTTCTGCTTCCAAATCATGAGTTTGTTAGTTGGAAATAAAAGGAATATGCCCACTCCCTTCAGTCTTCAGGTAAGAGAATAAGATAGGAATGTAACCAGCATTCCAATTTGGGCTTCTTTTCAGCAGTTGGCCCCAAAGCCTGCCTGCTCTTTGTTGCTTCTATAATGTAAACTCCTAACAAAACACTGGAGTCCTTTTGCATGTTTGATAAACTCCTCATGTGCTCTTGTGTGAAACCTGAGTGTGACTTCTTCCACCTTCCTCCATTCCCCAGAAGTCCTGTCCCTGCAATGGCAGTACTGTCCTCCTTCCTTCCCATGCCAAAGATTTTTTTGAAGGTCTCATTTTCCCCCTCAGACACTTAATCCTTTGCAGAGATTTTGTGCTATTCTGTACTGCTCTCCATGCCAAGGTTTTATTGGCCTTCCATTCTCAGCCCCCACCAGTAGCTTTTGTTTTAGCTTTTAGCTCTTGGCTTCTCCTGAATCATCATTTTAAAGAGGGTCCAGGGATGAGCTGAGGTGAACCAGCAGTTGTTGCATGTTGGGTGCAGTTGTGGGAATTGTGGCCGCATGATGCAAACCCTTGCAGTGAGAAAACATGGAAATATTTGTGACTGCAGTCTAGGGTTATATTTCCCTGAATTAAGCAGACATTGCCCACTCTCTGCCTACTCCTCCTGCTCCAGTCCCCAGCCTTCTTCTTGGAGATTTAAATAAAATATCTCTCATGTTGAGGACTTGTGAATGAGATCTGTTTTTACCTAGATTCTGGGATAGTGAATAAGATACCTACCTGGCCTGGTTTATTGTTTTTTAAAAGGTTTTGAAGTCTTGTAAATGGCACCTAACTATCATTACAGTTATTTTCGTTATCAGTGTTTTTAAAACATTATTGGAGACAGTGTGTTCATAAAAGTCAGATTGCTGATAATTACAGCTGGTTCTGGAATGCACATGCTGAATGAAATTTGAGTCTTCAAACATTTTTGGGCCATACCTTCAAAAGTCAAATAAAAAATTGCATGCCTCAATTAACACTTGTCATTCTTTTTGCTTTGTGTCTTAAGTAACAAGCCAAACCCCAACCAGATCAATGTAAATAATGTCAAACCAGGAGTGGTAAATGGTACTGGAGTCCAGGCACAGAACGCGGGAGCAGGACGGGCCTGTGAGAGCTGTTACAGTAAGTGCCAGAATGACAGCTGAGATGGAAATATGAAAGCTGTCTTGTGCTGGGGTAGGGGGGCAGTACTGGATAGAGCAGCATTTTAGCAAGATTTTTTTTTTGAGGTTGTCTTTGTTTACTGTTTGTTTTGTTCTTTAACGACTGGTGTTAGATTTGTAAAAGAATTGTGAAGTACTGAAGGAGGAGATAGTAAATGTTCTACATAATTGCAGGTGACTGTCGAGTGAATGTTTAAATCACCAAGATGTGAATTTGACAAATTTTTTCATCATTTTTAGTAGATTTCAAAATATGTGACACCACTGTATTGGATCTGCTGCCTGATATTAATATACTGATTTCTAATGATTGTGCTCCTTTATGGGAAGCCTTTAGAGATGCTGGAATGTAGCACTCTATGAGAAGTCAAGTCACAGACTCTGTACATTTTTCACTTGTAAAATTAATATGTGGGAAGCTCCTGAAGACAATCTTTGCTGTTTCCCATGTTCTGCAGAAATTCACTTGCAAAAAGAGAACCTTAGGTTCTTTTGGCAGGAAATCTTCCCATCCTAATAATTGTTTCTTTTTGTTCAAATTATAAAAAGGATGTAGATTAATACATGTAATCAATTCTGCTGAAATCACAAGTATGTTTAACTGTGGTGATGACATTGAAGCCATCATCAGTTTTTAAGGTTTGTTTGAGCTTTGCTCGGGGTGGGGTGTGTGTGTTTTTGTTTGTGCTGCTTCTAAAGAGAATAAGATCTGAAAAGTGATCCTGTGTAAGGATATATATAATTTCCACCTTTGTTATCTCTAGCCACCCAGTCTTACCAGTGGTATTCTTGGGGTCCCCCTAACATGCAGTGTCGCCTCTGTGCATCCTGTTGGACCTACTGGAAGAAATACGGTGGCTTGAAAATGCCAACACGGTTAGATGGGGAGAGGCCCGGACCAAACCGCAATAATTTGGTGGGTATTGACCAGGCAGACTGCTGCCTCTGCCTGGCAAGCTGAATGTCGTGCTACCTAACTGCCTGCTCACTGTTCTTAAATATTTAACCACCAAAAGAATGCCTTCAGCCTTCATTGTTGTCCTTGGGTTTGGTATTTCATGTCAAGCAGAAGTTGGTGCATTAACCTCAGCTAGAAGTAATTTGTTGCCAAGTACTGCCCTGAGGGAAAAAAACCTATCATTTGTTTAGCAAAGCAGCCTTCAAATGCATGAAGTGACTTTGTGGAGATGGGAGAGACTGAAATGCCAGCTACTGTTTCTGGTATTTGGTTTCCGTGATTTTTGCTGTAGGGGGACACCACTGGTTTTTTCTCTCCAAAAGAATTAATTATTTCCTGAAGCCTATCTACTCTCCTAAGGCATATTCAAAATTAGATATACCCCAAATAGCTAGTGGCTTTTTAGAGATCCTTTATCTTGTTTTTCTACCTAATCCTATCTTTTTTTAATAATCATTCATTTTATGGATAGATTTGAGTGAGCATTGTATGACCTGTTTCTATTTCATTTTTCCTCTCTTATTCCAAAACCAAAATTCTCGGATTTTTTTACGAATTTGGTGGAAGTTTAATGTGGAAGCATTAGACATTAAGCTAATTGGAAAAAGTAACTGTATCACATTGGTAGAAGGATAGCACACACTGAACTTTTATCTCAGGATAGTTTCTTTTCTCTCTCCTATTCTTTGCTGTCATTCCCTTTCCATTTTTTTTTGTTTGACCCTTATCCTTTCCAGGCTTCTCTTTGCCCCCTGAAGCCTCCTAATTGCTGAGATAACTGCCTTATACCTCTCGTTTGTTGATTAAAAGTATGTAAATAGTCAGAGAAGGGAAAGCCTTGTTCTCCTGAAACTGAAATTTCTTCCTGTTTTCCAGCTATGGGTGGGTCTGAGGTAACAAGATACTACTTGCATGATTTCATTGGTTGACTTAGTTGCTTTTCATAAAGAAGATAAGATACTGCTTTGGTTCTCAGTAGCTGATAAATGTCTTGCAGTAGTATTCTTTATTGTATGCAATGAATATTTGACATCTGTGAGTACATTTGCTGAGTTAAGAGTAAGAATTAAAACAAATGCTTGCAGCTTTGAGCCAAAACCATTCCTACGTGCCATACATTTGCTTTGGAAAGTGGGTTTGTGGTGTATATTTTTGTCATGCAGCTCTTCCTGATTTTCCTCTCCTTCTAACAAATGCTTTGTTATAAGGAGTTTGCATTGTACCTCCAGAGCAATCCTAAGCACCCAAAATTGAAATGTCTTTGTGTTGAGTCTGTAAGCTCTAAATCATGTGATAGCACCAGGTAACTTTTTCATGTCTGGCTTTTGGATGCCTACCTTAAAACTTGTGACAGCATAGAAATAAATGCTTCCCTGCAAGGTGAAAAGGTTTTCCTTCATTTTATCCTTTGAGATCTTTGGGATAAGACTTGGGAAATGGGGAATAGCTTGGCTAAAAATATTTTTTGTCTGTAATACTATTTCTGTTCTTACGTCTGAGAATCAGTAGTTGAAAGTGATTTTACATAATACTTCCTCTTCTTTAGAACCATACTTTCTAATAATTACTTTTTCAGAAACCTTTTTATTTTCCTTTCACTTCAGAGTCCTCATGGCGTGCCAGTACGAAACAGTGGGAGTCCCAAGTTTGCTATGAAGACACGACAAGCTTTCTATCTCCACACAACAAAACTGACCAGAATTGCCAGACGTTTATGTCGAGATATCTTGCGCCCTTGGCACGCTGCAAGACACCCCTATCTGCCTATCAACAGTGCAGCAATCAAAGCAGAATGTGAGTGTGCTGCAGCTGGGACCTCCTTGCCAAGGAGTCCTTTGAGATTCCTGTCCTATAAAGTTTTGAGTTGCATCTTGCTGAGATGTTCTCTTGCATGTAGCTAGTGCTTTCACAAAGTCTAGCTGTATTTGCAGAGTCTTCTAACTGATGGTAGGCTGGGCAAAGTAACTTTGAAAGTTCATGAGTTGTTTGTTTTAAAACATTTGCGTTTGCTATTACATGGAGCATTCTCTGTGTTTGTGTCCTCTTGCCAAGATCTGCTTGCCACCTGTAAAATTCCTTTTAATGGCAAAGCTCTTTCAGGGCACTGGAGTTATTCACTTGGTTTTGCTATAATAGCGAAATGTCTTCACCCTCTAATTCTTTTTCCATGTTTTACAGGCACAGCACGTTTACCTGAGGCATCAGAAAATCCATTGCTATTAAAGCAAGTGGTTCGAAAGCCTTTAGAAGCAGTACTCCGGTATTTAGGTATTAAACAAACCAAACCATCACATGCAAAACCCCCCAAACACCAAACACACCCTCCTAGCTACTCTGCTGACCATTTGGGTTTTCCACTTGGGTCTAGATTTAGATACTCATTCTGAATTAAAACCAACAAACAAAAAACAAGGCATAAAAAACCCCCACCCCACAAACCAAAGAAAACATGAAACCCATCTCGGTAACTTTTCCCTTTCACTTTTCCCACTTAATCTGCCAGACCCAGTGTCTCTGCAGTCCACTCTGGGGTCATAAAGCTGTATCAAACTTTTTCAAGTGAAGGGAAGAACAGGTTTCCTGTGGCTTCTGATGTATATGGGGACAAGTTACCACCTGCTGGTGGAGGCACTAACATCATGTTTTGGGAACATTTGATTATTCACTTCTGGTTTTGGGCTGTATGGAGGTAATTTGTACAGTTGGCTCCTCCAAGAAGCCTCTTGGTTTAGGACAGCACTGTGTCCCACAGCTTGTGAATTAGTTGATGACGGTTCTGTACTGAATCTAGACAAAGGGATCATACTTCTGTTTTTCACTTTCCTCTTAGGTTTTGTTGTGGGTTTTTTTGTTGCTGTTTGTTTGTTTGTTTGTTTTTAAATTTATTTATTATTTTTGAGGACTTTTGCCTCATGAGCTGATCTGTGGGGCAGGACTGAGTAGCTCCATCAGAACTTTGGTGTAAGTTTGAGGTGCTGGAAGCATCCAGAGTGATGCTGTGTGATATGCCAGTGCTGACTCCAGACAAATGCCAGATCCTTTTCCCCAGTGCTCTCAGTTGCCCTGCAGACATCTCTCAGGTTGTTCTGGCAGCCAAATGAGAGTCTCTCAGGGAAGTCTTGGACAGAGGCACTTCAAAGACTTCCAGCTTAGCGAGGAAGTTGATTGCCTTTTTATTTAGATAAGCAGCACTGGAGTTGATTTTAGGTTTCTTTGAACGTTTTTGTTGATGAAATATTGTAAGGCTGAGGGTGTATTAAATATTTACTGCTTCTCTGTTGGGTGTTGTACTTCTGCTGTGTATTAATTGGATACAGATTGAGAAACCTTTAGAAACATACAGTGCAACAGAAGAGAGCAAATGAAGGGAGAAGTTTGCTGTTGAATAAAATCCTTATTTTAATAATTGTACAGAAAGTAGCAATAGATTTTGAGTTTTCCTTGCACTGTGTCGGGGTCTCCACTGGATTACTGAGCTGGGAGAAAAGACTGATGGAAATGGAGGGAGGCTGATGGACTGACAAGAAGGAGTTTTTTTGGTGGTGTTAGTGGGATTAAATTTATATGTTACTCTGTTGTTGGGCATGTGAGAGAGAGACTCAGCTGAAGTTCCCATTTGGTGTTTCTTGTAACTTTCTCAAAGTCTTTTCAGTTGAAAAGTGTGGGCTTGATCTCTGCCTTGGCCCAAAGCTTGAATTCACATGTTGTGTTCTTTGTAGTGAGTCTTTGAATCTTCACTTTTTTGCCATTGAAGAAATTTATTTTTTATAAACATTTCTGGCAAAGCTGTAATTTCCCCAGAGTTTAGGAGTGTTGCATGATCAACATGGCCAAAGTTCAGTTTTAGTATACAGCACCCCAGAAATCACCTCAATTTATTGGAGAACAGTGTTTTGGAAATAGATACAAAGTGCTTTTGCTATCAAATCTTATTTTAGGATAATACTATGATAATGATTTTAACATCTTTAGTAATGGTGAATTCCTAAATATATGGAAATGGTTTCTCTCAATAACAATCTCCAGTCAAAACTATGGACTGAAATTATTTGTATATAAGAGGAGGTGTACTTGGTCACCTTGGAAGTTTGCAGGTTGTTTTCAGATTTATAATTCCAGTATCTTTGCTAATAAAAAAATTCTGCTTTGCTGTTTTCCACCAGAGTCTCATCCATGTCCTCCGAAACCAGATCCTGCAAAGAGCTTGTCCAGTTCTCTCAACAATCTGACTCCTGCTAAGTTTACACCTGTCATTAATAATGGGTCCCCAACTATCCTGGGAAAAAGAAGTTATGAACAACACAATGGAATGGATGGTAAATATTTTTCCACAAAATTTATGTTGTGTCTATAGGCTTTTTCTTGTGTCCTTTCGCTATACAAGGAGATTATGTAAACTCACAGTCCTTTATATAAATTCTGAGTTTCTTATTCTTGAGGAAGGTTATTTTTAACTGTTGTAGAAGCCACCTGTCCCATTTCTCCTTTTGGGTGAGGCACATGATGTGTACTGCCTGGGAAGTGCATGCACATAGAGTCACTGTGCCAGTGGAACGCTGCCTGGCTTGGCCAACCTCGCAAATGGGATAGCAAAGGAGAAACTTCCCTTCAGTTTTTAAATTAATGGTGTGAAGAATACCCTAATAGACTTCTTGAGTGATGCTTCCCTTGTTGGCCCTGTTACTGACCACCTCTGTTCATGGGCTTCACCTCCTCAAGAAGAGGAGGCAAGGGACAGGTGTTTGAAGTGGGAGAAAGAAGCAGGATGTTCCTGGCGTGGACTCCAGGTCTCTGTTCTGAAGAATTGCTCTTGCTTGAGAGTGTCAGGGAAGAGAAGGTGCAGTCTCTATCTCAGATGAGGAGAAAAGGATCTGTCAAAGTGGTTGTAATGGGACTGAGAACACAGAGGGTAGCTCTCCTTAACAGGGGACAGGAACAGTTGCTGAAATGGTGACTCTCAGCAGGGAGAGAGGTCCAGAGAGTCTTTCTCATTTTCTACCTTTAATTTTAACTTTATATGTAGCTTATCTGAAATATAATTACAAACATTTGATATCCAATTGTGTTTTAACGTAAGAATTTTTAAAACTGCTGCTGTTCAGGTTGCTGATGTGATGTTTTTCTCTTTTCTGTTCACTTGTGCTCTATCAGGCAACATGAAGAAGCGCCTGTTGATGCCTAGCAGGGGTAAGACCTTGAAGCTGCGCTCAGCTTGTGCTAGGAGAGTGATTTTTAGTTTCATCTGCTGGCTTGTCTGTGCTTTGTGGCTAATGAGTCTGTGTGCACCTTCTGTGTTGATGTCTTAAGTGTTCCTTGGGTAACCACTTCCACACGTGGTTTTGCTGCTCACCTTTCAGGCTTTTCACATTCAGGCAACAGGTTGTACAATCGTACTGAAGACACGAAGTCCTGCATTCAGAATTGATTTCTAATTCCTCAAGCTGAGAGAACAGTCTTCCAGCAGTTCTGTGAAACTGCAGGAAGCTGTGATGGTTGGTTTGAATAGGTGGTGTTTCACTGTTCAACTTTTAAGAAAGCAAAGTTTCACGTCATGAACTGCTTTGAATTCACTTGGACCAAAAGAAATAGAAGACAGTATTTACATCAAGTCCCAAGTTCAACTCTATCTTCCAGTGAGAGTGGACAGTTTCACTGGTGAAAGACTGTTTGCACATTCTCTGCTGGCCATAGAAAATTATTTTCAGAATTTCCATTGGTTAAAAATTAATCTGTTCTTAGTACTGAAGAGACATCAGAATCTTTTCATTTGTGATAATGCAGTAAACATATATTTGATGTCATTTCACCAAATTCAGTAGAACAGACCAATTTTGAATATTTAGGAGACAGAAAACCACAAAATGTCACTGTGAACAGGCAAACACAAAACTTGAGCTTACATGTTGCCATGAACTGGCCAGCACTGCATGCCCTGATGATAATCTGTGTTTCATGCCTGAGGCAGTGGATGGCTGTTACCCATATTTACATGCATGCAAATATGAATGCACGTGGAGAATACAGCAATGAGGACAGTGGTTGTTCTACTGTCTTGCTCTCTTTGGGAATTTATTCCTTGATACCCTGTTGCTGAGTTTTTATGTGTTTTGTAACTTGTCTTTTGGGAAGAATAACAAAACCTGTCTGCATTGGTTAGTTTGGCTTCCTCAAAAGCTTCATCAGTAATGAGGGATGTAGGTGCAGGGTAGCTCACTGAATTTCCACAGCTCCTGGTGACTACCTGCTTATGGGCACACCTGCTGCTCCCTGCAAGATGTCCTCCTCAGCAGATGACACACTTGGGAAGCTCAGAGATGTTGTGGCCTAAAGGAGGGAAGTAGAAGAACGGATCCTTCCCTCTGGAAGGCTCTCTCTGTGTAGAGCATGGACTTAATAACCCGACACGATTTTCTGGAAATGGAGGATCCCTGTTTTAGTGTTCCATTCAGTTATAACTGTTGCTGGAGCTGTCTGCAAGATGATTTTGGAAAAGTCCCTGTTTCTCAGAGTTTGTGTTTCTCTGAAGCAGGTGTGTGTAGCTGTGCAGGATCTGGATCTTCCTGAGCACCTGCTGCTCTGCCTGTTTGGTCTGTTCTCAGCCAGCCACTGAAATATTTGCTGGAGTACTTGTTCCTGTAACTGCTAGGTAGCAGAGTCCAGTTCACTCTCAGAATCTGTTTACCTGCTGGGGTAGTGTGTGTTAACTGCATATTCTTGTGAGCAGTTCAGCGTAAACCTGTTGGTTGAGATTTATTTGTGAATGGAAAATGTTTGCCGTGCTGCAATTTTGCATCTGTAATATTTCCTGAGCCTGAGTTGCTGGAAGCTTTGCCAGGACTGGGAGGGAAGGGAACCACCTGCAAGGAAGCAACATTTAAAGACCTTGGATCAAGATCTGCTGTTCACAGGGAAGGAGATGATGGAAGTTTGGTGCATCTCTTTCTGTCCTGGTATTGTTACGATTTGGAATGGCTCACATAACGATACATAGAATCTGATTCTTTGGATGACTTATAGCACCAGTTTATTGAGAGACAGACTCTTTTATACAGTCTTTTGGTACAATTAATGTGATTGGTCATTTAGAGCAACACCTCTCAGCTGTTTTCTTACAAGTAAACAACAAGATAGAAAAACACCAGGTGGATATCTATGAGTATTGTTTCAGGTTCCTCCTTATGATTTCCCAGGCCAGAGTGAGAGAACACTAAGTTCCCACAGGCTTTGCTGCTGCATGAAGCCTAAAAAAAAAAATCTATGTTCTGACCACTGTCAGTTGTCCTGGTGCCAGTTTGTGTGTTGGTGCCTCTTAGCACAGGTTCCCAGTTGCGTTGCACGTGAACTGGTACACCTTGCTGGCTGTGGGCATGGATACAACTGGTTTCCTGTGCCATGAAACGACTGGGATTGTGGCACTGAGGCTTCTCCTTGGTTTTGGCTGGAGTCATCCAGGCTTAGTAGTCTGGGGGGCTGCTGGCAGGAAGGACATAAGTTGGAACTGCTGTGAAGAAGAGGTGAATAGCAATGAGAGTGGTGAAACCTTGTGGCCAGAATTTAGGAGCCAGTTAGTATAAAAGGATTGAAATAAACTCATCTATCCAGGATAACTGATTTTTGGATTACCGGTGACCTAAAATAGTAGAAAAATATTAATGAGAGTAAGCCTGAATTGTTATAACTAGTCAGATTCTGCATTTACCTAGATACTATGGGAAATTGGGGGTGTTCCTTTGTTATTTTCACGTTTCTCATCTCCTCAACGTACTGACTGGTTTAGATAGGAGAGTGTACTGCAAAAAAAAGGATGGTGTTAAGATGTCTGCACAGAGAGGCTGAAAATATTCTTTCTGCAGGAATTTAGGTGCAGGAAGACACTCTGTCCACCTGTGTTTAAATAGTTCCCATAGAGATGTTAACGTAGTGCAAAATTGTTATCCAGGAGTTTTTCTGCTTCCTGCTGATGTGCTGCCTTGGTGACACCTGGGAGACATCTTAGGGTTTGGACAGGTCACTGTGCCAAGGTCTGTGACAGGGGACAGAAGACACTGGTGGGCTTTAGCTGAAGTCTCTTTGCTGGTGATAAAAGCCTTGTGGTGCTGGGCCATCACCTCCGAACACAAAGAAGCCTGAACACTGAAAATTATGGCTGAGCTGGTGGCATGTGGTGATTTTGTAAGGCTTTCCTCAAGGCCAGGTTGTAAAGCAGAATATAATCAAGAGGTTTATTTGCAGGAAAGGGCCAGGTAAGCAGCTTGTGTCTTTCTGTAATGTAAAGCATTAAGGTACATGTTTATACACAGCAACTGCCAAACTTCAAGGAGTAGTTCACATTTTTCCTTTGGAATTCTGTTTATTTGTTTATTTTTTTATTAAATCTTGCTACTGTAGCTCCAGCTAAGTAATTTTAACTTTTCTTTTTCTGACTCATCTCTGTTTAATCCTTGAGACTTGAACTTTTTCAAGCTCTGAATATGATTTATCTGGCCAGGCATTTTGATTTTTCACCAGTGCCTGAATTCCAAGAACAGGAAAATAGTCTCAATCTGATGTTCTCACTGCCTCCACTTTATTTTACAAGAAGATTGTAGTTCTTTCATCTATTTTGTTTTCCTCCTCCTTAAATCATGTTGGAGGCATCATTAGGCATACAGTACACTTCCCAGCTCTCCTTCAACATTAACTTAGCATGGACAAATTGCTGCAGAATCTTATTTTTGGAACATGAAAAGTACATGGAGTCTCATAAGCTGTCAAATAGAGTTAAGATGTTAAAAAATTAGTGGTTCATTGCTTTTTCGTTAGTGTTCTGGAGCTCGACTGACAATCTTTGCCATGAAACTTCTTCTAGAGAGAGAGGATGTTTTGTATGCAGGAACCTGTTTACTTGATTCCTTTCAACCATGCAGTGTGGTATCTCTGTGATACTTGGCTATGCAAATTCCTGCTGGGGGAAGGGAGGGAGCATTGTTAGATTTTTATTTTTCTCCCCTCTCTTTTACACCATGCTGGCTTTCATCTAATCAAGTTTGTTTTTCAGGGTCATCACATGCGCGTCTAAAATTGGCAGAAAGTGGGAGAACGTGAATGAGTAGCTGCAATAAAGGGAAGGCTTTTCCCAGCAACAAACTTGCATTGATAACGTGGTAGCAGATCGAATGCTGAAAATTGGAGAGGGTTTATAGAAGAGCCATGAAAACAGTGAAGGGACTGGAAAACACACTGTATAATGGAAAAGGCTTTTATCAAAGTGGAAGTTGTAGATGTTTGTCTCTGCTGACAGGAACAGCAGAAGTATAATAATAGAGGGCTTTAATCAAGCTGGGAGTGGAATAACGAGCTGCAGTAGCCAGAAGGTACAGTAGGGAGCTTTGGCTGGAAACAAGCTGCAGATTTTTGAGTGAGGTTAATTAACTGTTGGAATACCTTGCTTCTGCTGCTGGGGATTTCTAAACCCAAGTGGAATGTCAGTCTAATTTAACATGTTCTGGTTCATTGTTTCTCACATCCTTTTTGGGAAATGTGAATGAACCAGAAATGGAACCATTCAGCAGCCTGCCGTGGCCTTGGTTCAGTTATCAAGAGATGAACATGGCAGTAGAAGTACTGTTCTTCAACAAAACCAGCTATCAAGGTGGAAAGATAGGGAAGTTCTCTAACATCAGCTATGTAGGGGACCAAAATTTTCTCAATATTTTATATATACATGCACACACACACACATATATGGGTTTTTTTCTGGCTGACTTAGACTTGCAGAAAATGTGGACTTACCTGTATACATAAATTGCATTAAAATTCTGCCTTTATCCCCACTGACCCCAGCTGTCTTTCTAAACAGAGGGATAACCAGCCAATGGAAATCTGCCCATCCAGGAATTACTGTAAATGGCAGGGAGCGTTGGTCCTTTAATAAATGGTGGGGTGCTGGGGAAAAGGCCTGGCTTTAGTTGCTGGAATCCAGACTCCAGTAATGCTGACTAGTGACAAGAGAGCCAATGTTCAGTGCCAGTTGCAGCACAGCTGGGAAGAATGTCAAGTTGTTTGAACTGCTTTTTGGAGACCCCAAGAACCATGTGCCTGTGCAACTTCTGAGCTTTACATTATTTGCTGAAAGTACCAATTATTTTGAGAATTTCACGTGGGATTTTGTATTCAGACGCTAAGTGAAACAATTTTCACTTGCTTTCAGTTTAGCCTTGACACTGTAATTAGGTTCTTTTGGTGTTACGAAGAAAGATCTGAAAATAAAATCGGCAGATGGGCATCATGGTCTGTGGATCAGCAAGTGAAAACTGCTTCATTTAGGAGTGATGGCACAGAGTAAGATGCAAATGTTGATTGAGAGGAGAGTGCATATCCCAAGGCAATGGTAGAGAGCAGGTGTAATTAATGTGAGAGGAAATTAATGTATAGTAGAGCAAGGGCAGAATTGCAAATGCCCTGGATAGTACAAAGCCTGAATTTGTAACTGAGTGGAATGTATGACACATATCATTTTTTTTTTATATATATATATATATGTATATATATGATATATAATACTCCAGATGCTAAGAACAGTGAATAATTCAGTGCTTTCTAGTTCTAATAGCTTGGATCAGCAAATCCTAAAGCAGTGAGGTGCATAGTTTTGTCTCCTCTTTTTTTGACCACTTGGTGTGTTACAGCCAGGCAGAATCCACCTCGATGCTCTTTTTGGAAAATGAGTGGACAGTATTGGTTGACTTAACCCTGAGGGAAAAAGCAGCTCTCCCTTCTCAATGTGCTTAACCAAGGAGAGCTGCTGGCTCTCTGCAGTTGGATGTCTCTGTTGAGAAAGTATTATCAGGGTTCATGAAGTGCTTGTAGCAGGAGGTACAGCCTTGCATGAACAGACACATCATCTGGGAGAGGCTGTAGTTAGAGCAAGTGAGTGTGACCTGCTGGACCAAGCATTTTAGGAAGTGCTGTCCAAATCCAGTGAGGTTTATGTGCAGGGCTTGGTGGAAGGAGCTGGGTACAGACCAGTACTTACTCATCCAAAATTAAAGCTGCTCTTTGCAAAATCTCTCATTTGGAGTTACTGTGTGTTTAATGTTGTCTGGTTTTATCTGTCCAATGGAGAACTGTGATCACTTCTGTGTTTAATCACAGCCAAACCAGTCTGTGTATCTGTTTGTTGCATGGGGCTGAGCTCTACTGTATTCTGAACTATGTGAATCTTTCCCTTTTTTAATCTTAAATCTTTTCTTTCCTTTTCCTTTGCCAATCTTGGTAGGAACTTACTTAGGTAAGTAAATTGCAATTTTAACATTGTTTTTGTGTACAACAGAGTTTTAAGAAAATGTTAGTCTAGGTGCTGTTAGGCACAATTTATGCTCTGTTCTGCTTGTTGCACTTACATTTCTGAAAGTTTGTAGCCTCTGATTGTTAGATGGTGGATACTCACAGTGGTAAAATACTCTTGGTAGTTATAATAGAGGCAGGAGTGCTAAAGTGTTCTTGCAAACTGGCAAAAACTGTATGTGTGTATATGTCAACATACTGAGACTGCCTCGAGTGAACTAGAAACTTGGAAGTGAAATCCTTGTTCATCAAGCCTCATTCATGCATGAATTTTTGGTTTTTTTTCTAGCTTGCTCACAAATGTGGTACTGTTGATGTTTTTGTTACTGCTGGGAAGGATGGAGTCCCAGGAGGAGGGTTACTTTTGGAACAGGAAAATGCATATGAAGAGTATATGGATTTTAGAAAGCAATAGTGAAATCACTGGTTGTGAAGGAGTATGTGAAATTCTCTGCATTCGTTGTGATTGAAGATGGGCTTCTTAGTGCATAATACATGTTCTGCATGATACTTCTTGTGGGTAAACAAAGAAAAAACCAAATGCCATCTGTGACTAATTGCTTGATGAAGGACTTTTTTTTGTATGTGTGTGGTGGATATGTGGAAAATTGGAGTTGGTAACTCTGAGTAAACACAAGTTTACCAACTCTTGTGTCCAGGCTGGAAGCTGGGCTACTCTTCCTCCTTGGTACAAGGGTCAGTTCTGTACAGACTTGTGTCAGACTCTGAAATGGCCTGTAAAAACACAGCAGCAGTGTGTATGTTCAGGAGTGGAAAAGCAGCCGGGTGGTTTCTGACCAAGCTGAAAGTTCCCCAAGCTTCAGCAGCTTCTTGGAGCTTGCTGTAGTAAATTTATGGGAATATCCCTGTGCTCCAGTCTGTGCTGGGCTCACTGCTGAGGGTTTAGGCTCTCTTGCTTCTCTGTGTGGCTTTTGTGTGGTGTTGGCAAAACAGCAGGCAGAATGTGAGCAGTGGGAGTAGTTTTGGAATTCTGCCACTGAGATGCTGAGTCGCAGGGTCTGGGACTGGAGCAGCAAAGAGCATGTCTAGAGTCAGGCATCCAGTGGGACCAGATGTGCTGGTTTGCTTTCCACTGGGAAATTAGATTCTCCCTTTCTCTCTGTATTTTTGGGTGCCAGCTATCCCCTACTCCCACAGCATGCTCTTGGAGCCGTGCTGTTGTTGCTGCTGGAAGTTTAGGCATTCTCTCATTCATT
Organism: Brachypodius melanocephalos; assembly: GCA_013398615.1. Classification (NCBI taxonomy): domain Eukaryota; kingdom Metazoa; phylum Chordata; class Aves; order Passeriformes; family Pycnonotidae; genus Brachypodius; species Brachypodius melanocephalos. The sequence goes on along the minus strand of VZSR01002395.1, from coordinate 696,817 downwards.
TTTAACAAATCCAAAAGCATGAGATTCAAATGACATGAGATTGTTAGGAAAGGAACAGGTTGTTGGGCTGAGAGATGGTTTCCCCATCCTTGAAAAGGTAACACAAAGCTGCAAAGTAGCGGCACTAACAGACTTGTGTTCCTGTTTGTGGTAGTCCTTCCCCACCTGTATTTCTTTGAGAAAAATTCACCTGTAGCTTTGGTACTTCAGGAATGAAGGGATCATTAGGGCACAGTAACCTGCTGGACTGGTTTTCAGCCAAAATCTCTGTGATTGTGCTTAGCTTGAGGAGCAGTTCTGAGGTCCTTGGCACTGAGCTGTGGGGAGCAGACATGCCCTGAGGATGCCAGTTAATCTCTGTGCAGTGATCAGCTGTTTTATTGCCATTTCAGTAAGGTGTGGAATTGTCTGTGGCAAAGGACATTTATGATTCTCTGCAGCTATACCTTCAATTGACTATGTCTTCATTTTATCCTCTGGGGCTTCCTCTTTATTTCAGTGTATAGAGGAGACTGGCAGGAGGAATTGGATGGCAAGAGATTTTCTACAGCTTTGGGTTCTTTTCAGTGCTATGGAAAAAAACCCCATAACATTTAATCTGGAGTTTTCAGCGTATATTTCAGTTTCTTTGGCTGCAAAAGAGTGGAAGACCTGCTTAGATTTGTCACTGTATACCTTTACACTTTGTGGTTTTAAAGGTTTAGTCAATTATGAAAACATGTCATTTTGTTGTTTGTGTATTTTTGTGTCGTTTGGAGGAGGTCAGTGTTGATGCTGATGTGGAGCTGTGTAAATTCAAGCAGTTGGACCTTAGATATCATCAAAAGGACTAATAACATTCTCTACCCTGTGTGTTCTCTAGACATTTCTCCATAAAACATAGTCAGACTTTTTTTTTCTGGAGAGGAGCTGCCAGAACTGTTGTATTTTGCTCTTGATTTAAATTCTTATGCTAGCATCTTTTTAACCTGCTCGTGGACGCGTGGGGAGACATCTCTCAAATGTTCATCTGTGAAAGTGGAGCTGGCACGTGGAGCAGGTGTGAGTCTGGCATGGTGAGTTCTCTGCCTTTGCCACCACTCACTACAGACACAGAACTGGTTTAGTTTTTAGAGGTGCCCGTCTCACAGGCTTCCTCTCTCACACAGAAGCCACCAAAAACTTTTGGGTGAGAATCTATTGTTTCCAGTCCAGATGCATCCTGTTGACTTTCCAGCTGTTCCCCAATGAGTTACAGATGTGTTGTCTCTCTGCCTCTCTTTGGTGATGATTGTGCATAGAAGTTGCTTCTTTAATAGCAGTGGTTTTGGCTGTGATTTTTTTTTTTAATTGCAAACCGAATCAGGTCATTTTAGTGCCTGTTTTCATTCTTTCAGACTCGTTACTGAAGTGTGACTAAAGTGAAAATTCATGGATTAATTCACCAATATTAATATGCTAATTGATACCTTATTGCTATGAAAGCAAGGGTATAAATTGCATTGAAACTGTAGCTTTGTTTTATGTTCTATTTTACTGGAGCAAAAAGTTGTCATGGGCAGCTTTATCCTAGAAATGGTAATTTGGGAGGGAGGTGTGTCCTTTTTGTCAGCACTGCTTCTGTGCTGCTTGAGGGCTCTGAAGCTTTGGGGCTCAGAGCAAGCAGCAGTTCTGCTCAGCCTTTGCTCAGTTTGCATCCCTCAGCTTCTCACCATGGAATATTCTGGTTTAATTCTGGTGCTTGGAAATAGCACTGTTGACTGTCTGTTGTACATCCAGCAATACTCATTGCAGCAGCAGCCACATATCAGGACAGCCTTTTCTGGTATCAGGGGTGTTCTTACTACAAGAAAAGAACTGATCTGGAGTGTGGTTAAAAGAAAATATGTGGCTTCAATCCAGGGACAAGAGGCAGTTGATTTACATCTCTCAGAGTTTCTGTGAATGGAGAAAACATAATCTTTGAGTTATGGAAGGGGGAAGAAAGTAACGAGTGCTGGAGCTTAGCTCTGAAGCTGACAGATTCTGGTTGCATCCTGCTGGCTGTGCTGTTTCCCAGCATCCGTGGAGCCCTTTGTCCATCCATCCCAAACAGCTGCTCACAGCTGTGTTTTGGATGTGATGGCTGCTCCCATGTAAAAACATGATTATCTGGCGCCTGCACTGCCTTTGTCAACATCCAAGGTTTGTTACTGGCCTTCTTACTCGGTGCCTGGTACATCTGTCCTACAGACTTGATGGAAATATTTTGGCAGCTATTTCTTAATCTCTCTGGATACTTGGGCACAAAAATGCGGCAAGAACTGAAACCATGTGTCTTCCCATTTGAAGCAGCTAACAGTGTAACCTCTATACAGGATGGAAAATGCATTTGATATAAACTGATTATCCTAATGTGGTATATTGTGATACTCAATGCTCAGAAAATGTCCTCTGTTCCGCCTTCCTTACTCCTGACACTTTACTGTGCCCTGTGTTTCCTGTCATACTTGATGAAAGAGCAATGTGTGGTTTTACCAATGAGAACCTCCAGGAGGCTGCTGGAATACAGACCACGAGCTGTGAAAGTTCATCCTGGCTGGATTCTTTAAAAAGCTTTTCTCTTTCATCCCAGCTAACTCACTAGCAATGAGGAGGTTCAAAGATCCTATGAATATGAAAGCAGGATTCGTACTGAGACCTTTTGCAGACAGCAGCAGCATTTGCTGTAGTACCTGTTGGATTTGATGCGCTGACATTTTGATTCTCAGCCAGAAGGGGCTGAGGGAGATGCTTTGGTGCATGGGTGCTAATGAAATGGTGTTTTCTAGGAAACCAAACTAACAAACAGCTTTATTGGGTCTCCCAGTCCATCCATCTGTTCCAGGCCTTGCTGCCTTACAGCATCACGCCTTTCCCTCAAATCCCAGGAGCTTTTTGAGTCCTGCAGGGTCCTGTGTGTGCACAGTACAGTTGAGGGCAGTGTGAGGGGTACCTGATAGCACAGCAAAGCACCTGGTCACAGCGAGCCGTGCTGCTTGGTGCTGTGTGCGTGGCTGGGAAAGGGCTCTGTGATAGCTGCAGTGGCTGTGCTCTGTGCCTCAGGAGGTGTTTACTTGGGGCAGGTTCAGCAGATATGCTCTGTTTGCTAACAGCCTGTAGCTGACGTCTGAGCTGAGGAGTTCCCAGGGGACCCAGGGAGGATAAGAAAGATTCTGTTTGTTGCTGTCTTGACAGTGAATAATGCCTTCCACTTTCTGCTTCTTGACGTCAGTAAATTCCTCAGACTAGAAGAGAACGTCAGATTTTTCCCCAGACCTGTGGCAAACCTGGGATGTGAAAGAGGAGGTGTGCTGCTAGTGTAGTGTGAAGCAAGGTTTGAGAAAATGGAGAAGAGACTGGGCGAATGGAATGTGTTTGTGACGTGGGGCCTCTGCTCTTCAAACCGTGTTGTCAAGGAAGCTTTTCTCAGTCACCTTTCCAGGAGGGCAGAAGTCAGTTCAGGAGGCAACTCTAGGCTTAGCAAAACAACACAGTTGTAATCATAGCTGCGTGTGTTTTGATTTTGTACTTTTTTCTGTCTTGGAAAAGCAATGGTCTTACCAGCTCTATTCTCTTTCCTGTTTGTTAGGTCTGCCTAACCACGGACAAACCAGACAAATGGTAAGAGAATGTTCATTTAACCAAAACAGGGAAAAGAAGAATTATTAACCCACACTAGATAGAACACCCCATTAAACCGTAGTGCTTCACTTCCACCTTTGCTGTTTGCAGCTGGTCATACTTACCAATTCACTGAAAAGGAAAAAAAAAATAAAATTGGGGCATTTGAATCATCTTAGTGGTTAAATACAATTTAAATCTCAAATCTATCTTTATATCTATAAATGATATCCTGTTTTGAATGGAGCATTTTGTTTCTGCTCATGCAGAAACTGAGTGGCTGCTTACAGCAAAGTTCTGGGATGTGTTTCTAGATGGAATGTTTTTCCCTGAAGGAGAAAGGTTTAAATGATGGAAGAGTTTGTTTGGAAAACAGTTTTTTTTTTTTTAGCAAGTTGGTGTGCAAGTTGCCTGCTGAGAATGCTTGTATTTTTCTTTTTTCTTTTTGAGTAAAAATTATTTGTAGCCTTTCATCTGTTGTGCTGAGTTTAATCAAAGGACAGAAGCAAATAGCCAGTCTGATTGATGTGTCTCTGGCAGAATGCTTTCACACTAAATTGTGAAGGGGCCAGTGCAAAGGCTCTGCATCCCTTTTCCCCCTTGCACGTGGCTTATGGGAAACAACTTCAAGCATACGTTCCCCACCCTCCCAAAAAATGATCTGATGTTGATCAAGTGGAGCTTGCCCTGTTAGCTGAAGTGCCACAATGCATTAGTGTCAGCAGGGTCCTGTGACACAGGTCAGGCAGCAGCAGGTGGGACTGATGGTCACTGCACAGTGATCACAGGCATTATTGAACCTGACAGTGTTTGGGGAAGTTCTGGCCTGAGGGGAGGCCAGAACTTGGGTGTGCCAGGCTGCTTGGAATAACAGAGCATTCCTTTGGTTTGTTTGTCAATCCGAAGTGGTAATTTGTATTCCTTCATGAATTTAGCTTCATTCCGTGTCACTGAGGAGACTGGCTACTTGTTTGTGTCTGCTGAATAAACCAACTCAGAGCAGTGGGAGAAATCTCTGATGATTTAATATTTTTTAGGTGTTTTAGGGTGAAACTTCCAGAACTACATTGATTTATGGTTGCCTGATCAAGTGTAAATGAAAAATGAAAGGTCCTCATTTCAGGATGTATCATTTGAAATAGATTTCACCATGTAGGTAGAGAAAAGGCAACCTGGAAGCACAGGGGTGCCCTTTCTAGGTATTTCCAAGAACTTTTTCTGGAGTTCTTCTCCTGTGTATCTTGCCTATGTGGAGAAAATATGCTTTGCAACCTTAATGAAGGGAATTTCTTGGAGAAACCTGGAGGGGGTAAAAAAATGCCATCAGAAAAGCTTTTATTTGAACCTTTTTCTTAACAAATGTCAAATCAAAAAGCAATTGTTGAAGTATTTCAGTGGTCTGCTGTGGTGCTGAAGCTGTTTTGTATAACATGGAGCTGGGCAACTAAGAAATGAAATTATTACTGCACTTGTATACAACAGTTTTAAAGAACTTAGGGTTTTAAAAGGTGGGGGTTGGTTTGTTTAGCTCTAAAGCCCTGATGTTCTACAGGAAGCAGATTTTGCTAGAGCAGTTGATTAAGGCTGGTCAAAAAATAAGTCATTGTCATCTTTTGTTTTCTGCTCAGCTACAAAATGAGAGAGACGCAGGGTTTCGTTGGGTTTTTTCCCTTGGTTTTTAGACTGAATTCTTCCCTTTCTAAGTCAAGGTGTTAAAATTAAGTTGAGCTATTGCAATGACCTGACCCTTAAGGATTTGAAGACCGTGTGTCCCCACCATCCCTTTTGAGGTGGATCTCCCAGGGCAGACATCTCACACAAACGCGCAGTTTCCCATTCCGTGGGCAGAAGGGGAAGCCTTGGTGCATCTGGGGAGATGGTCTGACCTTGGACGATGGCCTGTGAAATACCAGCCTTGAACTTATACCAGGGTGTTTTCTGACCAGCTTTAATTTATGCACATCAAGTTTTCTGGGCCTTCATTTTGCATCTTTCCCAGCTGTTCAGTGTTACTGATTTCAGTGGGATTTCTCAATGTGCTGATCAGCAGGAAGGAGGGGCAGCAGGACTGGACTTCAGTGATCAAGGACAGCTGCATTTGAGAAGCTTAACACTTTGTTCCCTTTCATCTGCACCTCTCTTAATAACAGCTCATGTTTTTCCAGCTGAGTGTAAGGGGGTTACTGTGAGTCTGGAAAATGATGCCTGTGTTGATTTGCAAAGCAAACGTGTTGTGGGAAATCTGTAGTGTTCAATACTAAAAGGGTTTTATCATGAAAGCTTCTAAGCTTTGTAGTACTAGATCTGTTTGCAACAATATATTTAATTCTATACTATCCTCGTTGAATATTAACCTCCCTAGAACAAAAAGGATACAGGTAAGTTTGGTGCTCCAGAATAACTGTAAATTCTGAGTTTTGTATTTTATTTGCTCTGTAGCCAGATTTCCTTCCCTGAAATCAATGGAGTTGCTCTAAATTTATGATAGTAGCTGAGATCTAAGTCTGATGCTCAATCTTTCAAACTTGATGTTGTCTTTCAGACACAAGCCACAAATTATTGGTAATGCCTTCCATTTATTATTTGTCCTGTCGCTGAAGTATTGCTGTCCTATTGCGTATTGAAGGCGCCTAACTTGTACTGCTTGTGAACAGTTGCTTTTGTGTGAATTCTGTGTTCAGTCCTGGGCCAGAGGGGGAGGTATTTACCTTAAACTCTCAGAAAGCCATACAAAAACTTCCATTCTCTTTTCCTTTGAGTGCTTAGCACATTTTGTTGCAGTCCTTAACTGTGCTGTTTTATGTATCACGTTAGGGACCAAGCCGAAACTTGCTGCTCAATGGGAAATCATACCCAACAAAAGTCCGATTAATTCGTGGTGGATCCATGCCTCCAGTGAAAAGGAGGAGGATGAACTGGATTGATGCACCAGATGATGTTTTTTACATGGCCACTGAAGAAACCAGGTAGGAAATGTGGTCTTTCAGAGGATTTAAGGGCCTGTCTTTTGATTTGTGGGTGGGGATGTCTTTTAATTTGTGGGTGCTGCAGCTGACGTTGTGGTTAGAGAGGGGTCTCATCAACATGTCTGATGCTACAAACTGAATGCAGAGACCACAGCCAGTGCTGAGCTGGGTAAAGGGTGGGAAATAATCATGCACTTTTATTCCAGAGAAAGCAGATTCTTATTCTTCTTCCAGAGCAGTTGCTGTAGGAGATGGGCGCAAAGGGAGGGAAGACTGAGGTGGGAATTCACCTGGTTCAGACCCATCACTGCCCTCAGAGGTCCCATCACAGAGAGACAGGATAGGGCCCTCCTGGCTCACGGGTGACACTGAGGAGCAGAGCCTTCTACACACAGAGCTCTGCATGTCTTCTTGCATCACCCCTCAGGACATTTCCACCTGTGTCTGGGTTCTGAAACTGCGAGTGACAGAGGGTTTCCATGGCCCGAGTTGACTCATTTTTCGGTGGTTTATATTTGCCACCATTAGCAGTGAGATTTAGCCCCACAGTGTCCATCTTCATCCTTTGGTAGTTCTGCTTCTGCTAGTCCTAGTCCTTCTTGTTCTGCCCACAGGATAAAAATAGTGAAAGAAACTTTCTTTGTGTGAGTTTCACTTCAAACTGTTTACAAACTGCTGACAGAGTGGTAGAAGCTATGTGACCTGATCCCTAAGGCAAAGTTCCCAGTACTGGTATTCCTAGGACAGGATCGTTGTTCCTAGGTGTGGTGAGAAGGTAAAGAAATTGGCTGGTGTGGTTTCCTCCCAAGAACTTGGTGCCTCCTTCCTGGGTAACCTTGAGGAAGGTCAGAGCAAAGCTGCAGCCCTGCTTTCCAGCCCTCTCTGACAGCAGAGATACTGTCTGGTTTCTGTCTTGGTCTGAAGCCTGGAGTTATCAACACTTGCACTATCAATGCCCCAACAGCAGAGAAGCACTTATCTTTCCCTCCACTTGCAGAGATGGACCTGGCAATTCCTGGATGTCTGAACCCTTCAGGTGACTGAGGAGGTTGAGAGTTTTAGTGCTTTATCTCTTCTGGTACTACTACATTTGGCACTGCTCTGAGTCTTGATTTGTTCAGCACAAAGATCATAGTCAAGAGTCCTGGCATCTCCAAACTTCTCCTTAACCTATAGAGCATTTCAAGTGTCAGGGAACTATTTTATGGGTCAAAGATGGGCTTTGTAGAATAGGTGACACTAGGAACATTGGAGTTACTAACCACTGATCTGTTGGATAATGAGTTTTCAGTGCAGGAAACACCTTGTTGGAACTCAGAAGAAACATGAAACAAATTTCCCAGTCAGACTTGTTCCTATGGACACCTTTAATGCAGCTCTGCATTTCACACCAATTCCTATCTTTGCCTCTCTTTCCCTTCTCTTTTCTGTGCCTGCAAGATGCTGTGAAAGAAAGCACTGGAATTCCATATATAATTGAAAATAAAGTGAGAGAAGAATTTAATTTTCAGGGGAAGCAGTTTTCTTTCTGCTGTCACTCTGATAAAGAGGTACTGGGATCCTGTTGCAGCTCTCAGATTCATGTGCCACTGTGAACTCAGGGTATAGAGTCTCTAATGCACTCCTTACATGCTCAAGGCTTGTTTCATAATCCTGTATCTAGGGAGCTCTTCTTGACATCTTCTTGACACCCAAGGCACATGAAATACAGCAGGTGCATGGTGGCAGCATGTCAGTACAAGGTCCTGCCCTTCGACCTGGACAGAACTGTTAACAATATTCATCCATTGTGGTGTTGGTTGTGACAACAATTTACTGTAGACACAGAATCTTCTGCTCATACAGAACCACCGACTGAGGCAGGAAGGATCAGTCCCACAGCAACCAGCACAACTCTAATGAAAATCGTGGTTCAGTGATAGACATCAGCTCAGTAAGATCTTATCACTTCCATTTAAAAATAGAGAGAGAAAGAAAAGAAAAAAAAAACCACCCAGGCTTCTTTGTCTGACAGCCATGCTGCTTAGCTGACTGATGAGTGGTGAAAGGAGATTTTTGGCAGGCTGTGAAGAGCAGGGAAGCCTGAGTGCTGGAGCATTGTCAGTGGCACGGGTTTTCTGTCGGGCATTTCACCTCTAACTTTTCCCTGAACCATCTGCTGCATTCCAATGTCAGGAATGTGAGACTTGTTTGTGAGCTCTGAAACAATTTGAGCTTTGTGTTGGCTCCGTAGCAATCAATCTAGCTGCAATATCTGCATATCATCCTCCAGCTGAGGGTCAGGCTGTGTTTTTAGTCACAGCAAGTAGGCTTCCCTGAAGTTTTACACGCTCCCCCTCTCCCCTTTTTGTGTAGCACTGTTGAGAATGGTGCTGGAAAACTGTGCAGCTCTGGAGGAGCAGTTTGAAAAGTTGGTCGAATGAAAGGAAAAAGTTTTAGAATTGAAAGCTCCCAGTAAGGAACTTGGCATTTCTAACTCATGCAAGCGGAGGCAGCGGGTGACCTGATCAGAATCCAGAATGCTGGAGGACGTGATTCCGATGGCAGCGTGGCTGATGGAGCACACGCGGGTGCTGCAAGGAGCTCTGCTGGCTAAAAGCGGATCAACTGCAGTCAAACATCTTGGAAAAGTTATTATATCAAGATTTTATTTTTTCTCTCCCCTACCATCAGTTTGCCACCTTGTTTTCACCTCTCTTCACCCTGTGGTCTTTTAGTTTTAGAAGATGCTGAAGAAACGGGGACACGGGGCAAACAAAAAATGTGTCTCTGTAAGTGCAGCAGCTTGTTCTGCTCAGTGGGCAAAAAAAAAAAAAAAGTGAAGAGATGACCAAATCTGAGAAGTGATTCAAAATCTTCAGCTGAAGTTGATGGTTTGTCAGTTCTGGTGGTGCTAAGGGTAAGTTTTTGAGGAGAGCGGAGGTATTTTGACCAATTTCTTCAGCGACCATCACACTTTAAAGGCAGAAATCAGCTCAGTGACAGGCATCAGCTCAGTGAGAAGGTCTCTCTTCCATTGACAAATAAACCAAACCAACCAACCAGAACACCCCCAACAAGCAACACAACCAACCAAAGGGGGTTTTGGCCCCAGCAGTGTTGCCTAGAGGAAACTGGGGGATAGGTGGCTGAAATGTAGACTGTAGAGGCCTTCTTCTCTGTCAGCCAAAACCTCATTCTGTCAGGAGCCTGTGAGGGAAGGCAGACCCTTCTTGTTGCCCCAGTTCCTGAGCTGGAGACTCATAGTGGGTACTGGTAAACTACTCTTGTGAATATTTATTACTTTCCTTTCTAATCTCTATGTGCTTTTGACCACCACAACATCCTCTGTAAAAAAATTCATCATTTTAATTACTCAGTACATTTTTCATTTTTGCTGCATTTTGGGGTTTGGATGGGGTTTTTGATGATACTTCCTTTATCTGAGCCTGGTATTAACAAAAAGAACCAAGCAATCATTCAGTATTTGTCTCTGTCTAACTTATTTTGGTAATTTTAAAACTTTGGTGTGTCTTTCTCCGTCTTTTGCTTTCTCTCCATATGGAAAACAGCTTCCTGTATTTGATGGGACTTGTTGCCAGTGTTGTACATATAGGGAAATCCTTAACCAAATACAAGATGTGAATATTGCCCATTTCTGGGTTTGGCATACACGGTGTGGGAAGAACAAGAAGGGGAAACACCCTGTGGGTGTTGCCTTGGCTTTGTAAACTTCCCCAGAGCTACCTGCAGCACATCCAACTAATCAAAATAAATTCAGAATAAATCAGTGGTGTGGAAACTGGCTGTCCTGACTATTTCACATGTTCTATTCACAGCAAGAGACCCTGGTCCTACAAGGCTAGACCAGAATGCCTTCCGCTCTGCAGGGGAAGGATTCTGGAGCAGAGAATGCAATTTCCTCTTCATTGTGGGGTTTATAAATCAGAAAATCTGAGTTTTCCAGGGAGAAGGAGCCGTTGTCACCCACCCCAGCAGGCGTGTGCGGGCCCAGTTTCCCTTGGAGAAACAAGCCCATGGTGCCTCTGTAATCCGTGCCTTTCTTCCTTGCTGTCTGCAGGAAAATCCGCAAGCTGCTTTCCTCCTCGGAAGCCAAGCGAGCCGCCAGACGCCCTTACAAGCCGATTATCCTGCGGCCCATGCAGGCAGTGCAGCTCCGCCAGCCCATGAATGATGAGCCCATAATCATCGAGGATTAAGCACGGCCACGGATCTGCCGGCAATCTCTCCTCCAGTATCTACTTGAGTTTCCATGGCTACAGCATTGAGCTAACTGTTGAAGAGAGGGAACTTTTGAGGAACTGTTTTGCATCTTTTAAACCCTTAAAAGGAACTCAGCCCTGCTCTGAGCCTCTGACCACAGACTGCTCTCTCTCTCTCTCTCTCGCACTCTCTCCTTCTCTCCTATCTTTTTTTCTTATTTTTTCCTTTTTTTTTTTTTTTGATTAATTTTTAGTAGCTTCTTTTCCCTTTTGCTTCTACCCCTTTTGTAGAAGGGGGAGGGAAAGTAAGTTTAACTTATTAAGAGAATGTGGACTAGTACTTTTTAGCTTTGTTTCCTCTTCTGATGTACGAAGAGCTAGAACCCTTCATTTTGTGACTGAGCTCTCGTTGGAAAGCCATTTTTATGAGGCTGTGTTGTAAGATTTTTCTTTTCTCTTTTTTTTTTTTTTTAATTTTGTGGACGGTGCCATTTTTTTATTTCATTTCTATTGTTTCTTTTGTAGATAAATTTCCAATCTTTAACTGATATTTGAAAATAGGAGCTGAAAGCCAGCCCCAGGTTCAGCCAGTTTTCTTTGGTCCTGTCCCTTCTGTTTTTTGGATTATTTGCACAGCCAGTTGTGCTCATGCACAAGACAGACCAACTCAGGCTGAGAAAGGAGTGAGCTAAGAACTGAAGAACCTTGCAGAACATAACACTGACGTTGTGTGCAGTGGAGCCAGGCTGCCAGGATTAGGTGTCCTTACTCTAGTTGCTCTCTGGGAGATGTGGCCCGTGGCATTTCTCCCAGTAACCAGCAGTTTGTGTGCTGCCTTCTCAGTGACATCTGGGATCCTACATGCTGTTAGGCCACCAAGAGCCAGCAATAGGCCCAGCAAGTGTAATGAATTGCTTTGCTCTGGCTCCAAGAGTCAAGTACACCAATGCCCAGGGACATTTTGCTTAGAACTCTGAACCTGTTTGTGCATCAGTGCTTTTGGACACGTTTTCCCAGGATGAGACCTGGTTTCTCTTTAATTGCGTTACTATATGTTTCCCATTTTGAAGGGACTTTAAATTGCAGCTGGGTTTTCATTTGAACACATTGTGTCTGAATTTAAGTGTTTTTTTCCCCCCTTGACATTTCTTGTGTTTGAGGTTTCTTGCATCTCTTGAACTTCTTACGTATTTGCAAGTCTGTATCATTTCTTTTTCATGTGTCTTCTCATGGCAGTGCATTTGCTGGATGCCCTGCTCGGTTTTGAAAGGATGTAAACTATCATTTGCAACTTGTGCTGATCTGTACATGTACCTGCCTCAAGCAGACACAGCATGTAATAACCCCCAAGTCATTCCATATGTGTCAGCGGTGAGATGAGCCAAAGTTGTATTTGGGTTATCACAGTCCAACAGTGATTCTGTGCAACTCTGCTAACCCATGGGGTTAGACGGAAAGGAATCCCCACAAAATGAAAACAATTCAGTTAACTTTACTTAATAAACCTGGAAAGTGAGCTTTTGTGAAACATCTGCTTTTTGTCTCTTCTGAAACAGCCGTCCTCGCTCGGGTTCCGTGTGCCTGGGGTACGCAGCCCTGCGCCTTCCGTCTCATCCCAGGGCTGTGTCCTGCTCTCCAGGCTCCCTGTGCCAGCAGTGCCATTGTACAGGGCAAGGCTCCGAGTCACTCATAGTTTGATTCCTCTCCTGTGCAGTTTAAACATTTCCAGTGCTTCAGAGGCGTCTCCCTCCCTCTTCCCTCCTCCTCCTCCTCCTCCTCAAGCAGGCAGCAGATGCAGGGCTGGGTCTCTGAATGAGCCCTTTGTCCACTGCTGCTCCAGGCCTGCCTCTGGCACGTGGCAGAGGGACATCCCTGGGGGTCAGCAGCCCATCCTGTGGGCAATTCCAAGCTCTGCATTGTCCTCTGAGATGAGAAGCACAGGCTCCATGTTTGCTCTCGTTTGCTGCTTAGGAGTGGTAAGATTCACTCGGTGGCCGTGAGGAGCTGTGCACCCTGGCAGGTCTAAGTGTATCCTGTGCTACAGGTCAGGATTTCCTGTCCACAACTTAAAAGTGGGACAGGACAGCCATTCCTGAAGGATGTGCTACTCAGGAAGGGCACAAAAGCCCTCAGACTGCAAGCAGCACCAGTGACCATTGGCAGTTTTACTTTGTCACCATCGATCCTTAGGATTAACCCTCTGTATGTGAGAGATGCCAGCTGCAGGAGGGTTTTGTGACACTTCTGTCACTGTGAGGGCAAATGCTCGTGGATTCCTTCCTGTAGCAAAAGGAAATCTGAACGCATCATTTCGGAAAGCTCCGTGTCTGAGTTGGCCCCTGCTGTGCCTGGGGCCGGGGGAGCTCGGCCAGCCTGGGGGGGGCTGGAGCTGCTGCTGTGCTGAGGGTCCCGGGGGATGGGGATGAGCTCTCGGTGAGCCCGGCGAGAGGCGGCTCTGGCTGCACCGAGAGCGCAGGAACCACTTGGGGGTGCCAGCCCTGCGGTTTCCAACAACTTAAAAGCTTTCTTGGAGCGGCTCCAGAGATTGCTCTGGGAACGAGTCCAGGGAAAGGCAGAGAGCACGTCCTGTGCTGCCCTAACTTTGAAGGACCCTTGCGTGTCCTTCAATAGAGATGCTGGTTTTTTCATGTGCAGTAGCAGACTCCACTGCCGTGTATTTCACTGGCATATGTTTATACCAGCTTGGGAGGAGGGGCTGGAAGATCCCTTCAGCAACCGTAGGAAAATGCTGGCTCTTGGGAAGAGGAGGGAGTAGTAGGTCAAGGCACTGACTTATCCAAGCCTGAGGGGTCACTCTCTGAAGCTGCGGCTGTCACTGAGTCTCTCCTGTGCCGACCTCTCCTCTGTATTCACATTCCTGTGCTGTTGCTGTGGGAATTGCCTTTGGTTATTCACCCTCCTGCTCTAGAGCCTTATCAAAATAGAACAGCGTTCATACAGCTGGGGCCACGTCCCATTTTCCAGGTCCCTTCCCTTGCTTCCCACCTCCTAAAGAGCCTCTGACATTGTAGCAGGGAGGAGAGCCTGGAGCTGGCAGGTGCTTGCCCACTCAAAGCAGCCCAGGTCTATTGGGATGTAGTAAGTTTTGCATTTGGGTATTTTCCCTTTGCTGTGTGTGTCCCTGGCATCTCAATCCTTCACTGGCCTCTGCCATGCAGACTTGGGAGCAGATGTGTCACAGGCTCAGCTGCAATCCCTGGAAGAGGGCTGTGTTCCATGCTCACGTGGATGGAGCATGCTGTCCTCCAGATTCAGTACCATGCTTGTAATTTTACAGGCTTGAAAAGAAGCAGGAAGTTGCTCAGGAAAGTATTTAAAAAACAAAACAGAAGTCCAAACATTCCTACAATACTTTATGCCAAAATGCTTTTGTTACAGTTTTAAATTTTTTTAAGTTAACTTTGTTATTTTGTTGTTTTGTTTTGTTTTTTTTTTACATTGCATTTTGCATTTTAGCAGCTTGTCAGTAGCAGCGCCCTGTGATCTCTGCTTTTGCTGCTGTAACATGAAGGCAGCGCCCTGACTGTAACAGCACTGATGAAACATTGTGAAAAAAAGCAAAGTATGACCAAAACTAACAATTCTGAACCTGGCATTCCTGCTGTGGGAGGAGGGCTGTAACCGGGACACTATTGGAGAGTTGTAAAGCAAAATACACGCTGAAATTTTCTTTTGAAATGGAAATTTGGAGCCGGTGCCAGCTCTGCTGCGGGCTCTGGCTCTCTGTGCAAGTGTTACACAAGCCAGACCTTGGGAAGCTGGAGAGGCTCTTTGGGATGGGTGGATTGCATCATGGTGGAGCTGCTTCCCACTGCCACGGGAGGAGGGGGCACTCACCTGCTCACAGGGGGCATGGGATGAGTCGTGGCACAGGAGGTGGGCCAGCTTGGGGGATTTCTGGGAAGAGCACAAATAAGATCTGGCAGATTTTGACTGTGAGGAGAAGGAATTTGACTCATTTACAGAAACTGGACCTTGAATCTTTTCTATTTTCCTTAATCCATCAAGAGGGCACAGACTTAAAAACACCATTAACCCAAATAAGCTTTGGCAGCAGCATTAGAGGGAGAAAGATCACTGTAGAAAGGCAAGTCAGGGCATGACAGCCTTCTCTAGCTGGTGAGAGAAGGTTTCTTTGGGGATTTTCCTGTACATGTAGTCAGTGCCTTTCAAGGTGAGCCTGCAAGAGCCAACAGCGATGGGATCTGCCGTCATCCCCATCTTCAGAATATGAACATGTCTTGAGTGTGGGTGGTGTTTACAGCCCTTCCCAAGGGAAGAGGCTGGGGTGGCCCATGTTCCCCTGTCCCTCCTGCCCTCGCTTCCCTTCCTGGGGACTGACAGAACGGTTTTGCCCTGCTTGAGCAGCTTTAAAACTTGGAAGAGTCAGTCTGTGATGATCACATTTCACCCGTGCAGGAGGAGGAAGGCTGCCTCAAGAAAAGACACACAGTAAATTCAGATGGTTGTGGGGCTGGGGCTTGTCTCCACCTCTTCTTCAGCCTGGAAGAAAGTCAGGGCAGGTCAGGGTTGAAGCACACTTGATTCCTGCCCTGGGCTTTGCAAGTTCATTAACCACATTCCTGGAACGAGAATGAATAACATAAATTCAGCATCTTTCTGCAGACAGCTTCCTCCCTTCCCTCCTGCAAGGGGACTCTCCACCTGGATCCAGTGCTCTGTGGGATGCTGGCAGCGTCATGGGGAGCAGATTTACAGGTTCTGGCTGGAGGGTTTCAGCCAAGTTCTGCTCGTTCAGAGATTTTCCATCTGAGCAGGAGCAAGTTTGTTCCCCCTGCCTGTGCTTTGGCTGCCCCCAGGCAGGACAGGGGGGAGGTGAACGTGTGGAGCGTGTGGATGAGGAGCCAAGCTGCATTTCCCTGCATCCCAGGAAGATGCCCACAATGTCTGGTGGGAACCAAGGCCAAATACATCCTAGTGGGTGGGTGATGCCCAGGAGATGGTGCCATGGGGACATTGCAGCACTCTTGAGGTGCTGGATTACGTGTGTCCAGCCTCTTCCCTACCCCAGGGGCTCACTGAGAGTGTCCTGGAGGGGGTGTGCAGGTGGGGCACAGACACATGAAAGCTGAGCAGCCATTGTGCACCCTTTTCCTGCTGCTGTGCCGGCCCTCAGAGCCACATTGCGCCACGGCCAGCCCAACCTCTGGCCACAGCATGTCTGGGGAGGCCATGGGACTGGGAGAGCTTAATGACCAACTGCCCTGAGCTGAACTTTGCCACTGAAGCCTGGGTCTGAGCACAGCCCATTCCTTGGGACACCTTTTCTTTCCCTGGAAAATCTGGGGGAGAGCCACCAGTGCCAGCTACCCCCACCCCCGGCCACCCTCTGCAGTCCCACCATGGCTCTGATGTGGTTTTAAGTGCTGTGCTCAGGTCTCTCCAGCTGCTTTCCTGCCTGGTTTTGGTTGGAGCACTGCTCTTCAGGCACTGCCATCCCACGGCCCCATGGGGGTTCACATGGACCGTCTGCATCCTCGGCACCTGCGTGCAGCCTCCAGGGCTCCTCACCGGGCTGGCAGCCACGGCCCCTGGGGAAGAGGTCGCAGGGACAATGGGGACATCCATTCCAGATGGCAAGGACAAGGGGGATATCTGTAAACCCGTTTATCGCAGGCGTGACAGCGCTATCGGCCCTGCCTGATAACGGCAGGGGCTCAGATGCCTTTTAAAGGAGAAGAGCGACAAGTGGATGGTTGGAGCTGCAGGGCCAGGGCCGGGCGCTGACGTGCCGAGCCCTGCTCAGTGGCATGTGCTGCCTGACGAGCCCCAGCCCCTGCCAGCCCTCGGCACGCCCGTCCTCTGCTCCTCCATCTTCCCGTCTCTTGCTAATCCTTCCTAAGCCTCCGTGCTCCCTTCCCGAGCTGTGCGCTGATCCTGTGGCTGCCCTTCGGCAGCGAGGCTGGGTGCCCGGCGGGTGTGGGCTGTCCCTGTCCCTGTGGCTGCCTCCCCACCCCAGCCAGCCCCGGGCTGCTTGTGTTGGGGGACAGATTTCCCCAATTTCCCCGATTTCCAGGCAGGTCCTGCCCTGCTGTGCTGCCCCAGCTCACCGTGTAGGACAGCCAGATCCGTGCTGGCAGGCACTGCACATCCAAGAGGGCTGTGGAGAATAAATGAAATAAGAAATAAAGTGTTGTGCCAGGTTTTGTGAAAGGCTCTTTCTGTTGCGTCCCATCACAGGGAAGTGCTCTCAGGCCATGAAGGGAAGCCCAACCACTTTTTCCATGGAACTCCTGCCTAATGCAATGATCTGAGGCAAAACTGGTTAGAGCTGGGGTGGCCGGTGGGCAGTGGCTGTTACTTGCCATGGGCAGCAGCCATTCTTAACCAGCAGCCCCTGGCTGTGGGCTGTGTCCGGGACACGGGAGTTTCAGAGGTGAAAAAAAAAAGAAAGCTGCAGTGTGTCACCCTGGTGTGACCTTGTCATGAGGGACAGAGGGCCCTGGGCATGCCCACGGTGCACCAGCCAAGGGTCTGCAGCCACACAGGGATCACAGATCTTCGGGCACACCAAGCCAGCAGCAGGGGGTTTCCCCATAACCTTTTTTATTTTTCTCCCCCACACACCCCAGCCTCTTCTTGACCTGTAACAAATCCAAGGGATCCTAGGTGCCAGAAAACATGAGAGCAGAGGAAGGCTTTCCAGCCCCAGCTCCCCTTAGGAGCAGCTCTGTCTGGGTCCATGAGTTTTTGTGGTATTTGTACAGAATGAAGAAAAAAGAACTGAGGGGAGTCTGCACGGGGAGGGGGAGAGAGGTGAGCCAAAGGAGAGGCAGCCTGGAGGGAGTTATTCCTTATTTATTCCTCACTTTCCCTTAATCTCTGTGCAAAGCTCTCTGGTTGACCCGCCCTAGGCAGAGGTCCCAGCCTCGCACCTTTTGCGGGCTCCCGGTGGAGGCAATCCCTGCTCCGGGGCCGGGGCCAGCCCGGCACGCTCGGCAAAACACCCTCCGTGCCTCGCAGCTCCTGCCGGGCCCGAGGGCAGCCGCTGCTGCTGGGGAAGGGCTACAGGCAGCAGCTTTGGGATGTGGGCTTGCTTCAGCCTCAGCTCCAGCCGAAAAGGTGATGCTGCAGGGATGTGGCTCCTGCTCCACCACACGCAGCATCCCTGAGGGAAGTGGCTGGGCTAAAAGCCCCCTCCCAGCCCCGGAGGGGGTGATTGTGGACACGGCCAGAGCGGCGGCAGTGCCCCCAGGGCCGTGTGCCCCCCGGGAAATCAGCTTCCCTCAGCAGCTCAGCAAATCCCGGGGCTGCGCGGGGCTCTCCTTTGGGACACCCCCGGGCACTGCTGCAGGGGGCACGGCCCATGCCAGAGACCTCCCTGGCCGCTGAAAGGCGGCTTTGTCACCCGCTGCCAGGGAAATTCCAGCTCAGCCCTTGGGCAGGGACGGGACCCTCAAATTTCTGATGGAAAATGCATCCTCTGGTGAAAATTCTTACTATGCTGTCTGGGGAGAAGCACAGCAGGGTCAGGGGTGTTCCTCACGTGTCACCTCCCCCCTGCCCTCATCCTGTGTCCCCTCAGCAGCAGGCTGTCCCCTGTTCCCCACAGAAGCTCGGCCATCCCTTCTTGCTCAGCCTTGTGTCACCTGTCCCCAAGGCGCCGGGACATCCCTGCCCGCCGTCCAGGAGCATGCCGAGCCTAAATCGGGGAAGATTAAGACACGGCCAGCTAAAGCCACTTTGCTCCTGAACCAGCATATCCGCTTGGGATTTAGCGCATTTGCAGGCAGGGATTCACACCTTTAGGTGATTTGTCTTAATTCCCCGCAGCCTCTATGTGTGAAAAGCCCTTGGCCGGGACCTTCTGGGTGCTGGTTCTGCAGCGTGGCAGAGCCCAGGCTTTCTCCTGTGGCCTTCCCAAACAGGCTGTTGGGTGAATGCAGCCTTCTTCCTCCTTCTCTTGCACCCCTCAGCCCCCAGGGCTGGAACACCAGCCCAGGCTCCCTCAGAATGTGGGATGTGGAGGATTTAGACAGGAGATGCTTTTCAGGATGTCCCTTCAGCGCATGAGACGGGAGCTGCTGCAGGCACAGGGATGCAGCGCTGGCACCTGCCTGCTGCCATGGGGTGCTTTAGGGCTGCAGACACACCGGGTACCACAGAGGGGCCCACAGGAGTGCTGTGGGACTATGCTGGAGCAGGCAGCTGCTCTTCCGGAAATCAAAAGCTCCACAAATCCCCAGCTCCTGCCCTGTCCTGCTGGCTGCAGGCCTGGGCTGGGACACACTGGCTCCACGGTGGGACATACAGGGCTGAGCCCCTCCCGGGGGCGGGTGGGGCCGGGGCGCCCTGGAGGCACCGCTGCCACCTGCCCCCGCGCAGGGACCCCGCGGGCCACAAAGCCACACATTGTTGTGACAGCAGCCACACGTTGAGTGACAGGGATGCCTGAGCCTTCTGACCCAGCAGGGCGCACGGGCGATGGAGAAACCCGCTGTCGGGCATCCCCGGCCCCTCCGGCCCCACGTACTCGCCGGCAGGGTCACTCTGTCCCATCCCGGAGCCCCGGGTTCCCTTCCCAAGGCTGCCGGGGGCCGGGCGGGCGCTTGGCAGCTGCACCAGCTGCCGGCAGAGAAAGAATTCTGTGACAATGGCGGCGGAGCAGAGCCAGGCTGCCGGCTGATGAATAATGCAAAGCTGCGCTTGCGGAGCGGCAGATGTCCTGTTTACCAACACGGCGGTGCAGCCGCGGGCCCTGTCCCCCTGTCACCACCGCTGTCACCCCATGACAGCGCCCGCCATAGCACGATCCGGGCACAGAGGGGCTCCCCTGCCTCGCCATGGCATCGTGGCTCCTCGGGTATCCTCGCCGTGCCTTCACGGCTCCCTGAGCATCCCTTTGCAGCTGGAGGGGTTTTGAGATGGGAGTTTCCATGGCAACGGAGCGGAATGGCGCCGGGAGCCGGGGGATGCGGGCGCTGGAGCCGGGCAGCGAGCGGGGCGGGGACGGGCTGCGGGGGATGGGAGATGCCCGAGCCCCTCTGCGGCGGCTGGCCGGGGCCGCCACCCTCCACTCATGTCCCAGGGGCGGCTGCTGGCCAGACTCAGGCGGGGAGACTCCCGGCCGGAGCCTTTGAGGCCGGTAAAAGCCCACAAGCCGCGCCGCTCAACTACAACCTGTTTATTATGGAGGTTTTTTCCCAGGCAAGGGAAGTCGGGAGCACTCGCGTCCCGACTTCGGTCTTCGGGGATGGGAGACAGGACAGGGGGTGTTCTCTTCGCCGCCGGCACCGGGCACCTGCTGCGCTGGGCTTGAGCCGGGCCGTACCGAGCCGGGCCGTACCGAGCCCGGCGATCGCTCGGCGGGCAGCCCCGCCCCGGCTCCCCCCGGGCGGCGGTGGGCGGGGGCCGGGCGGAGCGGGGCGCACGGCGCGGCACATCACAGCACGGCTCGGCACGGCACGGCTCGGCTCCGCTCTCCCGCCATGGCATCCAAGTGCCCCAAGTGCGACAAGACCGTGTACTTCGGTGAGCGCATCCCCGGGGCCCGGTCCCGCATCCCCTTCCCCGCGCCGCGACGCATCCTCGGGACCTCAAACCTGTCCCCCAGCCGCTCATCCCCGCCTTCCCCTTCCCTGAGCCCCGGTGCATCTCCGCCTCCCCTTTTCCCCCACTGGGATATATCCCCGCGGGGCTCACCCGGAGACCTGCCCGGCAGAAGCTCCTTCTTCCCCGCGGTCCCTCTGCTCTGCCCCGCATCCCCGGGCTGTGCTGAGGGCTGCTGCCGGCTGGCCCTGGGGCAGGGGACGCAGAGGGTGTGGGTGACCCCGGGCTCGCTGGGTTCAGGAGGGGAAGCAGGGGGTGAGGAGCTCTGGCTGGGGTGTGTGCCCACACCCGGGGTGCTGAGAGTGGCGTGGCTCCTGTCCCCAAGGGGTACCTGCTGCCTTGGGCCAGGGGAACCCAGCCCACCCGACACGGCCGGTACTGGGATGGGGGCTCCCGACATTCGGAGGATCTCTTGGGGCGGGGAAGTTGGCAGTGGCAGGTGCAAACAAAACCTTCTCCCAGCTGGTTTCTTTGATTCCCTGTAAACCTTCTCTCAGCCGGTTTCTTTGATTTCCTCCAAACCTGCTCCCAGGTGTGCCATTCACCTCTCCCTGTCTCGCCTCGCAGCCAGCCCCCAGCGGGCCGTTCCCAGCTGGGTGAGCTAATGAAGGGTTTGGGGTTCTACGGGACTTTTTCAAAGGCAGCTCCCGGGCTCGGAGCTCCCATCTCAGCACGCCTGGGCTGGGTTAGGGCAGCAGCGAGTCCCTGCAGGTCTCCAAGGGCCCTGCTTGGGGTTGTGGCTGGTCAGGATCCCTGGGAACCGGGGCTGGCGTGTCTCCTGTCAGGCAGCGCGGGCTGAGCGCCGCCGCCCGGCTCGCAGGGAGGCGGGAGCAGCGGCTGATCCTCGGCCTTGGTGCCCCCGAGACGCTCCCGAGGCGCTGCCCCAGCCCGGAGCCACCCCGGCAGTGATCTCACCCCCTGGGTGAGCACCCTTGGGACTCAGGATGGCTCTGGGATGGATCCAGAACTCCAGCCCGAGCTGCCTCCGGGGACCTGCTGACCACAGGGTCCAGCTGGCCTGGGGCTGCCTCCCTGCAGCCCTCCCTGCCCATCTCCCCGTGCTGCTGCCTCAGTGTGTTTGTTTGGTGGAGAAATACCAAATGGTCCTGATGATGTTTGAGCATTGGAGGCATTGGTGCTTTCATTCTTTTCCGGCCATCTCCAAGTAAACACAGGGAAATAGGAATTTGCTGTCTTCCTCCTTTAAATAAACCTATTTGTGTGTGGGTGGGAAGGGCTTGGCCCCTTGGATATCTTTCTTTGTGTGTATCTTTTCCTTTTTAAGCAGAAAATAGTGCCTACCCAGGCAGCTGGGCACTGACCCGGGGACAGAGCTGCTCCTCTCGCTCCAGGGATGAGCTTGCCCTGCGTGGGGGGGTCGGGGCTGGGCTCAGGGACCCCTGCCTTGCCGGAGGAGAAGGCCAGGCTGTGCCAGGAGGAGAAGCACCAGCCCCCAGCAGTGTCCGTGCTCTTTTTCTCTCCCCCATATCCTTGTGAGTCTCCCGAGGATGTGGTCTGGGGGAACAGGGCTGTACCCCTGCCCCAGCTGCGTGCCCGCTCTTTCCCCGGGAGGGTTTCTGTAGGAGCAGAGGTCCCTGTCCCGGTCTCTGCTGCCCTGTGGCTCCCTGTCCCGCGTGGGGACACCCGGCCCTACAGGCAGGTGCTTGGCAGCGGGGCAGTGCCAGCCCCCACCCCACACATTCCCACAGGGAATGCTGCCCCTGAGAGAGACTTGAGGAGAGGGAGTGCTGGTGAGCTGAAACGGGAGCAAGCTAAAAAACTTCTCTGTGCTTAGAGCTGAGATAGGCTGGAGCATGTCCCTGTTGATGCCTTGAGCTTTTCCTTGAGGAACCGCCCAGGCTCTGGAAGAACAAACCTGAATCCGTTTATTCAATGCATAAAAGCTCCACGCAAATTCTGAGCCGTCTTTCTGGGATGCGGATCCCGGGCTTTCCTCCCGGTGAGCCGCGTGGTTTGGTGGGAAGGCGACGGGAGCTCCGCGTCCGGGGTTTGGTGTCGCTCCTGAATTCCTGGGCCGGCCCGAAGCTTAGCGGGGAGGTGATTCATAAAGCCCCGCTTGTTCGGGAGCCTCCCTGGCTGTGCTGAATGAGCGCTGGCAGCTCGGGCTGCCCGAATGCCTGGGATTGCAGCCGCGGGTCATGAGTGAGGAACGCCGCCGGCTCCCGGCCCCGCTGCCCAGCGCCGGCACTCCCGGGTACCCATGGAAAACTCATTTCCAGAGTGCCTGTTGCTTCATGCTCCCTGGAAAAATCCAGTGGGCTCCTCCCTGTGCAGGAGGATGTGGGCGTTTCCTGAGCTACGGAATGAGCTTTTTTCCTTTAAAAAGCACAGGGAAATATAAAAATAGGTTTTTGGCTTTCTTTTTTTTTTTTTTTTTTTTTTGAAAGGAGGTTGAGGTCTGTGACATTGTTTCCAGGAACGGTTGAGGCTAACTTTCCTGCTTTGGGAGGCTGGCTGGATGAAGTGAATGTTTAACTGGAGGAGCAGCCGGGGGTGCAGGGCCAGCTCCCATCCCACGCTGGCAGGTGGCAGCGGGCTGAGCTCGGCGTTGGCTTTAGGTTATCACTTCTGGCAGGAAGCTCCGGAGGGTCCAGAGTCTGCTGCAGCCAAAGAGCCACACATTTCCCCAGCTCCCTTTCGCATTGCTAAGCCTTAAATGAGTTTTGCAGGGTCACCGGGAGGAGCCCCGGCCAAGCCTTTCCGCCTCCCAGCCTTTCTTCCCAGAACAGCGGGGGATTGTGGCAGCAGGGGGTTTCCTGTTTTCCCATCCCGAGCACGAGGCAGGCTCAGGCCCCAGGGATGCAGCCAGCCCACGTGCGGCGGGGTCCGGATTTGGGCCAGGGCTGGTGGGAGGCTCCATTTGTTCGGAAAGGGGCATCGTGAAAGCAGGTGGGAGTCACTCAGTAGGCTTAAAGCTCTTCAAGGTTGGTTTGCTGGTGGAATTCCAGAGTGGGACTGAGGATACAGACACATCCAGCTGGGAAGCCAGGGAGGGCCCAAGCCCAGGGAGCTGTCAGGGGTCTGCAGTGGATGCCTGACCCCGTGGTCACGCTGGGGTGCAGCAGGACAGGGGGTGCAGCCAGGTGTGGGGTGCTCTCCCTGCAGAGCACAGCACGGCCGGGTCAGCACGGTGAAATTCAAGCTGCAGAAGCCACTCTGCAATTAATAAGTAACTGCTGTCCTTGGCTTCAGGCAGGGAGACGGTGGGGCAGGAGGGGCAGGAGGGCTTGATTTCCACCACAGCCGTCCCTAACAAAGGAAGTGGCTCTTCAAGTGCAGCCAGTGCAGTGTCGGCACAGCCCCGGCCCTCCAGCACGGGCTCCTTGGGAGCTGCCTCCTCCCAGGTCTGGGAGTGTGAGTGGACCTTGCCGAATGGTAACTAAGGATGCTCCACTCCCCTGCCCCCTGTGCAGAGCCCTGCTGCGGGGAGGGATGCCTCTGTGGGAAGCTGAATAACAGGCTGATTAGCATCAGTTTTTCCCTCAGGAAAAAACATGAAAATGATCTGTAGGAGTGTGGAACAGGGCGGTGTGAGGGCTGGGTTCCCTTGCTCTTGTGTCCTGGGCTTTGCTGGGGCTCCTGACAGTTTGGTGCTGCTCCTGGGGTTGTGGGTGCTGGAGGCTTGGAGCTCTGCAAACCCAGGGCCAGTCCTGGATTGACTCAGTTTGGGTGTCTGGATTATAGAGTCCTGCACCCGTGTCCAAGCTTCTAGGCAGACAGAGATCCTCATGTTCCCAGGCTCCCTTGCAGTCCCTGGCAGGAGCACAGGGATGGGGAGAGGTGAGGTGATAGGACTGGAAAGGAAAGACAAGGAAAGGCGGAGCAGGAACGCCCGAGCACAAAGCAATGGAAAATCTGTCACTGCACTGTTGCAATCAAATGCAGAGCCTGGAGCGTGAGCTGTGATGCCACTTCTGGTTGTGGTGGGATGGTGGTGCCCATTGCCCCTGCCAAGAGCCCTGGTGCTATCAGGATGTTGTTGGTGGGAGATAGGTCCTGGCATGAGGATGGGGAGAGCTGCCCCACCATCCTGCTGTGCACTTGCTGGTGGGGAGCACCAGTGCTGTGGCCCCAAGGGAGACCCTGAGCATCCTCAGCCCTGGGCTGAACCCTGCTTGGAGCTGTGGGGGGCAGCAGGGAGGGGAGGTGAGGAGCTGTGGGGCAGGAGGGGCACTTTGACAAGCTTGGCTGCTCCAGAGTGTCCCAGAATCCTGCTCCTGCTGAAATGGGCCAGGAAACTGTCTTATTCTCCCAGCACTGACTGCCAGAGATGACATCTCAGTGTGCAGAGGGAAGGAACAGAGTGCCCTGAACTACCCAGGGAGTGGTCTGTGTGTGTGCCTGCCTGTGCCCGGCTCTCACTGGCCGCTCTGCCCTTGGCTGTGTGGCAGGTGAGGGGAGGGCTGCAGATGGGCCTCTGATTTTTTCTGGTGGTGTCCCTCGGCAGTGTGGGCTGCATCCCCTGCACCCCCCGGGGTCCTGCCTGCCATGCCTCACATGCAGGGCTGCTATGCAGCTCGAAAGCAGCTGATTCCTTGGCAAACCCAGTGCCTGGCTGGAAACACTGCTGATCCCCTCCCAGCACAGACACAGCCAAGCTGCCCAGCCTCAAATGCATCCCGTTCAGATGCTGCTTGACGAAGCCCAGTGGAAAATGGTGAGGGACTTGCTGGAGGCTGCCCTGGCTCTGTAAAGCAGAGTGGGAGATTGGAGGCTCCTGGCCAGGGAAGCGCCTGCAGTGTGAAGCTGTGTCAGAGGAGCGGCAGGGTGGACGGGAGCAGTGCTGTGCATCAGGGCTGTGGCTGAAAATCAAACAACCTTCTCTTGCACCCAAGTGGCTCGGCTGTGCAGGGGCTCAGATCCTGGGGAAAACCTTGTCTCTCCCCTTGGCTGGAAGCTCCCCCCGGGCTGTGCTCTGCAGCAAGGCCGTACTGAGCTGGCTTTGTGCACACTTGGAGGGAGCCCAGCAAGCTGGAGGGCTGCCTTGCCTTGCTGCAGGGAAGCTAAATATACATGTTTGGCCACAAATCAGGGTGCGGTGTAACCGTCAGCAGCGGCTGTGGGATGGGGGAGAGGAGCTGCCCGGCAGTGCCTGAGGAGGGCAGGGGTGGGGATGGAGTGAGGGGCAGGGGAAGGCAGTGGAGGCACTGGGCTGGGCAGTGTGGCTGGGATATGGCCTGGCATGGCGAGGGCAGGAAATCCTCAACCTGTCCTTGCACCTTTTCCATCTCCTGGACACTTTGTGAGGAACTGGGGAAAGGATGAGGCTGCTGGCTCATGGCTCTTGGCTTTGTTTCCAGCCATTTCCAGGCTCCTTTCCTTGCACTCTTCTTTCTTCATTCCTTTGTGTCTGCAACTGCTTTGAAGTGCATCCACGGTTAGTCTGACAGCATCCCTCTCTGCCAGGGATGCCTGTCGCTGGATCCCTGTGGGGATTTGGCATCCTTACTGGCAGACTGGGCTTTGTCAGCCCTTCCCCGTGCCCTCCCAGGGCTGTGGTAGCATGGATGGGACACAGCCCAGCCCTTTGCAGAGACGCAGCTGCATCTACGGTTCCTTCTGCTGAATAAGCCTCCGCCTGGGAGCAGCACTGACGTCAGGCTGTGGAAATACCTGTGCGAGGGCCCGGGGCGGGTTCGGTGCGGCCAGCGGCACAGAAACTGGGAGGAGAGATGCTCTCTTCCCACCCTGAGAAAATGCGCCCACCTCCGGCCTGTGCCAGCTGCTTTGTCTGGGCACGGCGGGTAATTAAGGGCTGAGCCGCGTTGTTTTTGGGGCGGGGCTGCTCTGGAGTCATGAGATCAGTCTGCCTTGACAGCCCTCTCGGCTTTTTCCCTGCTCCTGGCCTCTGGTGTCCCTCTGCAGGGTGGGCTGCATCCCTTGCACAGACCAAATCCACCCCACAGCTATGTCCTGCAGCCAGACTGTGCCTCCACCTTTCCCTGGGCATGTTTTCCCTGGAGAGAGGTTCATCACCTCGTGCCCACCCCCATCCACGGCGTGTGGGTAACACAGGGTTGGCAACCCCCTGAGTCACACACACATGTGGCAGAGGCCAAATTCCTGCAGTCAAGCACCCTTAACCCTGCCCTTCCAGAGGATGCTGCACAGCTGGTTTGGATCCGGCTGGCTCCAGGGCCGAGGCTGTGAGGTGGGATTCAGGGGCCAGAGCGGGGTGTGCGTGCGCTCGGTGTGATGTGAGCGCACGGGGCACGGCCTTTGGTGGCACAGGCCGGGTGCAGTGACACTTCTGCCCTGTGCCACCCCCTGCTCCCTTCTCAGAGCCGGACACAGCCCCGCGCTGCCCAGCCCCGGGCTGCTCCAGCTGGGTGACCCCGGGGGCGCTGGGGTGAGGAGCGGGGCTCCCCCGGCAGCCCGAGGATGTGGCCAGAGCCTTTTCCTCTGGAGCTGATGCAATAGCGGAGCAGCTGTGGCCGAGTGACAGGAAATCTGGGCGCTGGTCCTTTCCCTCCGCAGTGATTTATGGGATGGTGTGGCCGCAGGCTGCTGCCCTGGAAATGGGCTGGGGTGGCTCCAAGCAGCTTCCTCTGCTCGGTGCAAACAATGCCTTCTGGAACGCCATCCCGGCTGTGTCGGTCCCGGATGCATCCCCCGGGAATCCTTGTTTGCAGCCAGAGGATGCCGGACCAGCCTCTGGGCAGCATTTCCATCTGGAGGCGAGGGCAGCCCCCGTGGTTCCCGGGCTGTCCCTGTGCTCCGGGTGCTCCAGGCCGCCTCCTCCCTCCTGCCCCATCCCCTGCCACGGGTCCTGCGTGCCACTGAGATCCCTCTTGCTCTGCGTGGCCCAGGGATGCCTTGGCCGTGGGGTGCATCCGTCAGGGAGCAGCAAGGATTTCCATCCGCTGAAATATTATTGGGGGGGGGGGGATCATTGGGGGAGCATTTCCTATCGCGGGAGCGGGAAGGAGCTGGTGGGGGCTGTGGCCGGCTAACACTGCCGTGGCCTCTGGAAAACATCCGCCGGGAGCTTCCTCCTCGCTCTGTAGCCGTGGCCGTGACGGCGCTGGGTCGGGGCAGGGGGGGAGCTGGGGGTGACGCAGCCGGAGCACAGCCTGGCCTGGCTGTGTGTGCAGCCACTGTGACAAAGCCGAGTGGTTCTTTGGCCCCGAGCCTCTGGCTCGGTTTTCAGCCCATCACGCTCCGTTTCCCTCCCTGGTCACCCTGGGGAGGAACCCGTTCCTGCCGGGAGGGCTGGGAGGATGCAGGACTCCTGCAATGGCCCAAGGGCAGTGGGGTGCTGGGACCTCCTTATTCCCCTTGCTTTTGGGGAATCCTGGGGGGCCTGGAGGCTGTTCACCCTGTGGCTGGTTCTCTGCTCCCAAAGAGAGATGAAGGCTGCGGAGGAAAAGGAGGGCAGCTCTGGTCCTGGTCCCTTCCTCCTGTGCTGCCTTCTGGGAGGTGCTGGGGAGACATGAGTCCTGCTGAGCCCCTGGGTTTGGAGCCAGCAGGGATTAGCCCTGGCCACATCGGGCGGGCCGGCAGAGACCCCTGGCTGTGGTGGGGCATCTCTTCACCCTACTGTCTGCTCCTGCCTGGGTTTGGCTCAACAGCCTGTGTGTCATCAGCAGGAGGTGGATTTGAAGTTTCTTCCAACTGATGTGAGTTGTGAAGTCCATGTTCCATGTGCTTGCTTGGGGATACTCTCAGGGGTCTCCTCTGCACCCTGGTGCAATGGCTCTGGCTCTGCCCCATCACACTGCCCCTCCCACCACTGGCCACCCTGCTTTGCAGTGGGATGGAATTTTTGGGTGGTGATGCCATCGTTTCGGCTTATCTTGGCCTTGTGGCATGCCCCGGATGCAGCTGTTTGCCTTGGGAGGAGGGTGGCTCTAGAAGCCAGAACCTGCCCTTTGGGAAGCTCTTGACCCCCATCTTGACTGGATGCAAACAGGTGACATTTGCTGAGGTCCTCGGCGGGGCTGGAAACCCGACATCACGGAGGAGGTCTTCTCACGGAGTGGGGCCGGCTCCGGTTGCGCTTTTATTTGCTTGTTAAATATTTTATTTGCTTCTCCTGATTTAGTTTTACGGTGGCTTTAACGGGCTCACACTGTTTTCCAGCTGTCTCTGCACATGTGCAGGACAGAGGGAGGGCCAGCAGGAATCCGTGGGGGGCACAAGGCAGCCTGCAGCCAACCAGGAGCTGGGAGGGAGAAGGGATGGCGCAAGGCTGGGGATGCAAGAGGAGCACTGGCAGCCTCTGCTGCCTCCCAGGGTGCTCCTGGAGACCTACAGCTCAGGGCCAGACAGAAGGATTGTATTTGTATTCATACAAGCAGCCTCAAAGCATTTGCCTTCCCTGAATTTGCCCATGGATGCTTTGACACGTTATCAGAGCTTGCAGCGAGTTGCTCGGCAGGTTTGTGGCCATGCGAGGACCGTGGCTGCGCACCCATCCGCACGTCGTGCCTGTTCCCGGGCTGGGGGCGAGTGGGACAGGTGTTTTCCAGGGCCAAATGTCCATCCTGGATGGCAGTGGAGGCTGTCTGTCATCCCCTCCTCCCGGCAGCATCTCTGGAGCTGCGGCTGAGGCTCCCCGGGGAGAGGCTGGGTGTGCGTGGGGGGAGTGTGACTGCACGGGCGGGGTGGGCATGGAAACGCCAAATATTTGAATGGGAGTGAAGTCACTCCGGGTAACGCGGCGGGTAAAAATAGACACGGGGAGTAGGAAAGAAAATGCTACCGCTGCTGGACTGGTGCGTGGGAAAGCATGGCTGTGGCATGGCAGCGGGGTGGTGTCCTGCTTTCAGCTGGGATAGGGTTAATCTTCTTCTTAATAGCTGGTGCAGTGCTGTGAGGGGTCAGAGACCGGGAGGTTTGTGCCCATGTCCCACAGGGCTCTAGGGGCGCTGAGTGGCTCCTGTTTCCTGCAGTGGGGCTGACGTGCAGGGTGTGAGCAGCCCTTCCTGAGCGAGGGCAGCCCCCCGTGGTTCCCACAGCCTGGCTTCCCCAGGGGCTGCAGGGGGTGCTGGGCAGTGGCTCACCCCCCTCTTGTGTCCCCTGCAGCTGAGAAGGTCTCTTCCCTGGGCAAGGACTGGCACAAGTTCTGCCTCAAGTGTGAGCGCTGCAACAAGACCCTGACCCCGGGTGGACACGCTGAGGTAAGAACTGCCAGAGCGGGCAGGGTGGGAGCTGTGCTGGGATGCAGGGGGGCCCGGTGGGATGGGAATCCCAAGAACAGGGCTGGGGCAGATATCTGATGCGGCGTGGAGGCGCTGTCCCTGCAGCATGCAAGCCCAGCAGAACACGCTGTGCCTTCAAACGCCGCTGCTGCAACTCCGGGTGCTTTCATGCACAGCCCCGGGCAAGCCACAGAGTGGTGCTGGCACCACGTGTGGTGTCCCTGCTCTGTCACCCTGGGCTCCCAGGCAGCTGCGGTGGGGCTTGGCATGCCCCAGTCAGCACTTAAAGCATCCATTGGCAGACTTGTTTGGGCACTGCACAGGCTTTGGAGACGTTTGTGTGCTGAGAGCCTGCACTGACCTGTGCTTAAAACCACCAAGAATTGGGAATGTCAGGGTTGCCATGGCAACGAGAGCTCGGCACTGGTGCTCTCTGTGCCCTGGAGTGTGATGCCACAGCCCCTCCCCAGCACTTGGGAGTGTGAAGGCACCATGCTGGTGGTTGCAGCTGCTCAGGCTTAGGAGCAACTGTATTTTTGCTGCGCAGTGTCCCTGCGTGACACCCAGTGCCCTGGGTTTGCACAGCACCTGTCATTCCACAGTGTCACCAGCTCCTTAGCTTGGCTCTAGCAGGCAGCACAGCTGGGAGCAGCAGGGACAGCCATGCTGGTGGCCCCCAGCCCATGGGGGAAGCAGGGCCTGTCCTGCCAGGGAGGTGGATCTGTGCTCCAGGTTGGGTTAAGCCCAGAAGATTTGCTGCTTCTCCATATAAGGTTGGATTCCATTCCCATAGAGGATGGCAGCCAAGCCCCACTGCCTGTGCCGACAGCAGATTTGACCCTTCCCTGCTTTTTCTCCCTCCTTTTGAGGAGGCTAGGTTGGAAAGGTGTCGCGGGGAGACCAGTTAAATGTTTACCCTCCCCTCTGGCATGGTAACGCTGTGAGCACACTCATATTTATGCCTTGCAATATTTTGCAGCTGCCTTTGGGCAGCCCACGGCCTTCTCACTCCCCCAGCCTCAGCCCTGGCTGTCCCAGCCCCCGCCTTTGGCACGGCACCTCTGCTCAGCTGCCACCCTGCCCTTCGTGGGCAGCACAAGGATGGAAGGCAGGAGCACGGAGCAGAAGCAGGGCTGAGAAGCTGAGTGGGGCCAAGCAGGAGATAGGGTGGGATCCTGCCTGAGCACGGGCTCACAGTGAGTTTTCTACCCAGGGCAGTGTGTGTGGCAGTCCTGCTGGCCCCCTGTTCCAGCCACAAACCCTCATTATTTTCTCTTGGACTGGGTTCCAGCTGGCCCATGAGAAATGGCTGTGGGGAGTTCTGGGGCTTATCGCCTGCCTCATGCCTTCCTGTGATAATGGCCCCAGACCATAGTGGGCTCCACAGCAGTGGGGCTGGGACCAGCGCCCATGTGCGGCTCTGATCTCGGGCCAAGGAGAGGGAAGGGTGAAGCTCAGAGCTCCCACGGTGCTCTGAGCACCCAAGAATGGCCTGGCTGTGCACAGGATGCCCAGGGGGTGAGGCCATGCCTTGCTGGGCTCCGTGCCACGCAGCTGGGCTGGGGCATGGAGCTGCTGAGAGCCGCTGGTGCTCCAGCCCCAGGGCACGACCTGGGCACAACAGCTCGAGTGGTTGATACAGGTGATGCTGCAGACCCCAAACTGGGTGCATTTTAGGGCGTAGGTGTGGCCACGGTGGTCTCTGAACACCAGAGGATGAAGGTGCCCCCGGGGGAACCGTGGTCACTGCTCAGCATCCTAACGCTGCCCTCTCTCCCCAGCACGATGGGAAGCCCTTCTGCCACAAGCCCTGTTATGCCACACTGTTCGGCCCCAAAGGTATGTCTGTGTCCCCCCTGCCTGTGGTGCTGTGCTCGGGGCTGCATGGGGAGGGGCAAGGTCCCCTCATCCCCACTGATGGCCTCAGTAACACCCCAGATGCCAGGCTAGCATGGGCTGAACATTCAGCCAGCAAATTGCAGTCCCAGGCCTGCTGTCTGCTTGTGCAGAGGGAGAGATCTGCTGGAGGGAAGGAAGGAGGGAGGAAGGAATCTGCTCTGACAGCCGTCCTTTTTTTTTTTTTTTTTTTTTTTTTTTTTTTTTTTTTTTAGTATTTTAAAAAACGAATTCCAATTCAGACAGAAGGTGGAGTTACTCTCCTATGCCAGATGTGGCTGGAGGAAGCCTGGGTCAGGAGGAAGCAAGCCGGGGCTGAAGGGCAGCAGTGGCCCCAGGCTCAGCGGGGCTGGGGGAGGTGGGGCAGGGGGCTGGGGGGATGATGGAGACCCCAGGCCACCACAGCCTCTCTGTGCCCCTCTGCAGGGGTGAACATCGGTGGTGCCGGGTCCTACATCTACGACAAGCCGCAGATCGAGGGGCAGACTGCTCCGGGACCCATCGAGCACCCAGTGAAGGTGGAGGAGAGGAAGGTGAATGCTGCACCTCCCAAGGGACCCAGCAAAGGTGAGGGGCAGGGCAGGACAGGCAGCCTGGCCCTTTGCCATCCTGCAAAGCCAGTGCAGAGCCACCGTGTTTGGTGACAGTGTGGGCTGCAGGGTTTGTGTGTGGGGTCCACTCCACCCTGCTGTGTCCCGTCTGAGATGTCCCCCCATTCCCAGGCATATGTCCTCTTTTCTTGCAGCCTCCAGTGTCACCACCTTCACCGGGGAGCCCAACATGTGCCCGCGCTGTGGCAAGAGAGTCTACTTTGGTAAGGGGGCCAGTGGGCAGTGCCTGCTTGCCTCGAGGTGGCATGGCCCCACAGGGTGGCATGGCCCACAGGGTGGCTGGCATGGCCCCACAGGGGTGGCATGGCCCACAGGGTGGCATGGCCCCACAGAGTGGCATGGCCCCACAGGGTGGCATGGCCCACAGGGTGGCATGGCCTCACAGGGGTGGCATGGCCCCACAGGGTGGCATGGCCCCATGGGGGCTGGTCTCTGTGCAGGCACCCCAGGACATGCAGAGGTTGGGAGCAGGGTTTGGATCAGAGAGGGGGTTGTGGGTACAGAGGGATGTGCCTGAGGGGCCTTCAGGGGAGGTTCCTCTTGGATTTGCTCCTGGCTGCAGGGCTTTATGTGCATTGTGTCCCCTGCTGTCACCTCTCCCGTGGTAAGAGCTGTCCTCAGCCATCCTGTGTCACCTGTGAGGCACCAGAGGGTTGGGGGAGATGCGGGAGGCTGGAGATCCTGTGGGTTCTCCTGGGATTTTGTGATATCCCCACGGGGAATGCTCCCCCTCAGCATGTTGCAGGGGGCTGGTGTGACCCTCCCTCCTTTCCCCACTCCAGCTGAGAAGGTGACTTCACTGGGGAAGGACTGGCACCGTCCCTGCCTACGCTGTGAGCGCTGCAGCAAGACGCTGACCCCGGGAGGCCATGCCGAGGTAAGGCTGTGCCAGCCTCAGAACCCTGGCCTGCCAGTGGGGATGCCAGTGGGGCATGGCTGAGATGTCCCAGTCCATCCTGATGGCACCCACCGCCTTTGCAGGAGGGCAGGGCTGGGAGGAGCAGCCCCTCAGCCTGGGGAAGTGCTGGGGTTTTTGGGGTGCCTGCAGGGGAAGAGCAAGAGATGTGCCCATCCAGGTGGACATGTCCTGGGTGCTGGGTTTTCCCTGGCCCCCAGCCCAGGTGACAGGTTTTCCTCTCTGCCCTGCACAGCACGATGGACAGCCGTACTGCCACAAGCCCTGCTACGGGATCCTCTTTGGGCCCAAGGGTGAGTGCCTGGGGGCGCATGGGGTGGGCACCCAGCCCAGGGGCACGTGCCCTGCGTGGGCTGCCACTCCCGGTGCTCATGCCACCACCCAGAGGGGACATCTCCCTGGAGCATGCCAGCTGCCCGCCCGTGTCCTCACCCTCCTGTTTCTTGCCCCGTGCAGGTGTCAACACCGGAGCCGTGGGAAGCTACATCTACGACAAAGACCCTGAGGCAAAGAACCAGCCCTAGACAGCGTCCCTGCCTGCCTGCCCGCACGCTCTGTGCCCCTCCTGTACTAACCTCCTGCTCCCAGCCCGAGCAGACCCTCACCAGGCTGGCCACGGAGCTGTGCCCTCTCTGCTGTCTCTACTCTGGGCAGGACAGCCCTGCCCCTGGGTTATTATCATAGTCTCTAATATAAGCTTCAGTGTTTTAAGGCAAAGGTAGAAGGTATCTCTGGTGGTTCCCAATGTGCTCTGCCCTCCCTAGCCCTCCCACCAGCCCCCCCAGTGTGGGAGGCAGCAGGGCAGGTGTGGAGATGTCCCTGTGTGCAGGGGATGGCAGGTGGCACCCAAGGGGCTGAGGAAGGGGGAAGGTGGTGGCAGGAGTCTCACCATGGGAGAGTGCTCCATGCTGTCCCTCAGTGCTTGGGGTTGGGGTGAGGGTGCCCAGCCCTCTTCCTCACCAGCTGCTGGAGATGTGGGACACCTGGCAGCACTGCCCTTCTCCTGGCCCTTTCCAGACTCCATGCCCTGGCTCTCACTGTCCCTGGGTCCCACAGCTGGCCCTGTCCACTGTTAGGTCTGGCACCTCCCTACATCCCCATTTTGAATCCCTGTAGGTGCACCCAGGCAGGTGGCCCAGCCTGCTCTGTGGGCTGGCTTAGGTTGGTGCCCGCCCAGCCTGATCCCCCTGGAGGCACAGCCTGTGCCAGGGGGCACCTGGCAGCTGCAGCCCTGGTGGAGGGGGCTCTCCTCTCCTCTCCTCTCCCCACCTTTGGAGGACAGAGCACATTGGGCTGATGGCCTCGGCAGCAGAACCTCCCCCTGCTTCCCAGAGCCAGAGGTTTCTCATCATTGTTGTTTATTTATAAGCAGTTGTAAATGTGCTCCTTGCTTTGGAGAATGACACGTGCCCCCCATCTCACCCCCGTGCACGCCCAGCCCTGCTGCTGCCCAGGAGAATGGGGAGGGGGCTGGGGCAGGGCACCCACCTGGGCAGCGAGCCCTGGGTGCCAGCACCCCGCTCTCTTCAGGCTCCCTGTGCTGCTGCAGGGCTGACTTTTGTTACTTGCTGACAATAAAGGTTTTGAGAGATGTGTTGTGCAGCTCAGCTCCGGGTGGAGGTGGGGGAAGCTGTGCACACCACTCAGCATCCCTCGGGTCCCGTGACAAGGTGGGACCCTGCTGCTGCTCTTATCCCAGCTGGCTCCTCCTGGAGCCTGGCTGAGCAGCTCCAGCTGAACCCGAGCTCCTCCTGAGGAGATGTTCCCTGTCCCACCAGCACCCCCACAGGCTTGTAGGAAGCTGTGCTGGCCCTGTAGATGGGATGGGGTGGGGTGGGATGGGTCCTTCTCACCTTTGGGGAGTGGGAAGCTAGTGGACAGAAGTTACAGAGCAGGTGCTGTTGTTCCCCAGAGCCTGGGCTTGCTGAGCAGGGAAACTTGTCATTGGGAAAGCTCAGCCAGGGCAGGAATGCAGTGTGGGGGCATTGGCCAGCTCCTGGGAGCTGCCCTGTCCCCAGCCAGACACCGGCCCTGCTGCCAGGCCTGGTTTTAGACATCCAGCTGTTCCCCCTCGGAGCTGGGGGTCTGGGTAGAGAGGCACAGAGCTCTGGGCTGCCAAGACAAACAGCGGTTCTGGGAACTGCTGCTCGGGCTTGTCCCTTCTGTCACGTTCTTGCACGAACCCCGTTGGGCTGTCTGCTGGCTGTGCCCCTCCCGGGGACCCAGGCATCCCACTGCTGGGGAAAACAGAGCCCTGGTGGCCCCCAGGATGTGCTGGATCCAGCCCCGGAGCTGCTCCAGGGCCATGCACAGGAGGGGTGGGTTGCCAGCCACAGCCCCTGGCCCTGCTCCTGGCCGGGCACAGCTGCAGGACAGGGACAGCAGGCAGCCTGCAGAGCAGGGTTTTTTCCCTCCTAGCAGCAATCCCAGCGGCACTAAACCTTTTCCCAGGCACAGAGGGCTCGGCAGCTCAGCTCCTGGGTGGGGGAATGGGCTCAGCGTGTTCGTGTTTTGGTGGGGTTTCCATAGAGACCTGACCCCGCGGATGCTTTAGGGACAAGGCTGCGCAGTAAATCAGAGCAGTGTCGCTCTGCCGGCTCCTCCCCTGACCCGCAGCTGGGCTCTCACAGCCAAAATTTGCCAGGTTTGCCCCGTGCAGCAGCAGCGGTGCTGAGGTGGGGGGTTCCCATCGCCCACCCGGGGCCCAGCGTAGCTGCCAGCAATGCCCTGGGCACCAATCCATCTCCCCCTGCAACTCTTATTTCTCATCATTAATTAACGAGCTTAATATGCCAGCCTCTCTGCCAGCCTGTGGCAAGCCCCTGCAGCAGGGAGCTTCCCTGGTGGCCTGCACAGGCTGATTTTCCTCCCCAGCACCTCCCTGGCCCCATAGCCAGGCTCAGCAGTGCCAGCAGGATCCCACCATGGGCTTGCTTTCCCCTCAATTCTTTTCTCTTGCCTTTTTCTTTTTTTTTTTAAGTTATTTTTTTGTCCTTAAATTTTCTTTTCCCCATGAGGGTTTTGCTGAAGGAATGCAACGAAATTAAAAATAGACAAAATTCAGCTCTGCTGCACAAGGGAGTGCTGGGAAGCCTGCAAATATCACAGCATCCTGCTACGCCAAAGGGCACAGCCTGGCTGCTCAGGCTCTGGGTGGGCAATGTCCCCCCACCCTCAGGTAGGTGGAAGGACTGGGCACCTCTCATGACACAAAGTGTCCCCTAGGTACAGCAGGTACCCACAGGGTGGGTGTTAGGAGCAGGAACCTGAAGGCTCTAAGAGGGCTTTGGGGTCCCAAATGGGATTATCTGTGTGTGCTGAGGGGTTGGGGCTGTCCCTGTGCTCATGGGGACCAGGGCACAGACACAGCAGAGTGGCACTTTGCTCAAGCAGGGAAGGCAGCTCTGGCCTCTAATCCTTGGTGCATTTTTGTATTTATTTTTGGGAGGCCTATGTGAGCTGAAAGTGCTCCTTTACTTGAGGCTTGGAAAACATCCTTCCCCTCAGGGATGTCAAATATTTTAATTTTTTTTTTCAGTTTGGACTTGCTAGTGGGCTAAAATAGAGGACCCTGGTGATTACAGACATGCTTTCCAGGGTACAGATGAAAATAGGGAACAAAGTGGATGCAGCTTTGCTTGGAAATCCCCCAAGCCCTGTGAATTTGTCCTGGGCCATTTCACTTGCTTCCCAGGTTTCCTGGGAGCCATCACAGCTCAGCAGAGAACTCACCAGCTGGCCAAACCATTCTGAGGGCAGTCTGGCTGCTGGGTGCCAGCCTCGGTGTCCCCAGGCTGCGGGAGGAGCAGGATTGTCACCTAGTGGCGCTTCTCAACACAAGGCTGAGGGCACCCATGCCACCAGAAATGCGGCTGCACAGCTTGTGCCATCCTTCATGACCCAGAAAAGGGATGGAGAGTGCACAAAGGCTGCTCCTAGAGAGGCACAGCATGCAGCACGCATGGAAAACCCCAGGAAAGGAGTTGGTAGGGGTAGGAATGATGAGAGCAGCCCTGGGTATGCCTGAGCCAGTCTGTGCAGGGAGGAGAGATGCAACCATCACGGTGTGGAGGGGTCCTGAAACGCAGGGAGAGGGCAAGACAGGATGGGTCTGGGATGCTGGGGGCCAGAGCAGCACAGCCGGGCAGGGAAGCCAAACGGATTTAAAGCATTTGCTGGGAAGTCAATAAACAGGAGCCAAAAGGGATGAAGTGCTGGAAGATGTGATTTAAGATGGGATATTAAAAGTGACCCAGTAAGCACAGCTTGTTTCCACAATGGCCAAGAGCTGGCTCAGCTACTCCCTGGAGTCAGCTGAGGGGCTTTTCCTGGCCTGGCTGAGCTTTGGCTTGGTCCCAGTGGGAGATTAAAGAACTGGGTGTAACTACTGGAGAGGGTATCAGGGAGCAGGCAGGGATGAAGAAGAAGGAATGGCGCAAAAGCAAGCAGAGAAGGAGGATTTTGGCTGTAAATCCCCCTGCCAGGGCAGTGCCCTGGAGTGTCACACAGGCAGAGCTGCTGGTGCAGGCTCTGGCTGTGACACTGGTGAGGGTGGTGCTGGCTCACCTCACTCTCACCCGTGTTGCTGCCTGGGGGCATCCACAAGGGAACACCCCAGGATGGAGGTGGAGCTCTGAATCTGCCTGTATGTTTTCAGG
Organism: Brachypodius melanocephalos; assembly: GCA_013398615.1. Classification (NCBI taxonomy): domain Eukaryota; kingdom Metazoa; phylum Chordata; class Aves; order Passeriformes; family Pycnonotidae; genus Brachypodius; species Brachypodius melanocephalos. The sequence continues at coordinate 659,192 of VZSR01002395.1, read as the reverse complement.
CAGGGTGAGCAGTTGGGAACCATCCTGGGGAGCTCAAGGGGCTCCTGAAGTGCCCTGGGGCAGACTGCTGGGGGAGGAATACCTGTGCTGACAGGATGGAAGTGTGACCCTGTGGCTCCTGCTCTCCTCCTCTCTCCTGCTCTCCTGGCCCTCTGTTGTGCCTGGGGATGTCAGAGCACAGTAGTCACATCCTTTTCACCTTGCTGCTCCACTGCCACGGCATGACCACGCTGAGCAGTGAGCTCACAGAGAGAGCAAACACTTCTGCACCCCTTTGCCTCACCTCCAGTGAATTTTTAACCAGGAATAAAAGGTGTGGCATCAACAGTCTGGAGCCAGCCCAGGGCAAGCAGTGCTGCCAGGGAGGCTGGGGAGGTGATACCTGGCACAGATCCCCAGCGAGTAGCCCCTGAGTAGTGCCCACAGTCCCTGCCAGTCCCCAGCACCCATGTGTATCTCCCTGGCAGGCACAGACAACTCCTCCTGGACCCTGGGCAGCTTTCCAAAGCAGCAGACTTTGCTTCCTTGACAATCCTGGCTCCATTTGATAGCCACAATAGAAACAGCCAGGCCATGCCAGGAAAATGTACCAAATCCTCCCCCAGCTGGATTTAGCCAGGAGGTTTCCTTGGGCTGCCACTAATGGAAAGCTTGCAGAAAAGAGCAGATGGCAGCGGAGACTTTGGCCAGACTCTGCTCAGGGAGGCTGGGGGAGCCTGGGTGAAATTGGAGGAGATGTTCCACATCTTGGTGGGGTTGCAAAGGCAGGCAAGGGCTGCCACACCCTTTTGTCCCACGGATGGAAGGCGCAGCTGTGTCCCTGTCGTGTCCCCACGTGGGCAGCGCCGTGTGCTCCATCCACGCTGAGCCGGGAGCTGGCCCGCGGCTCCGTGTTTGGTATTACCCGGGCAGTGGAACATTAACCCCGTGCTGATAATTCACACCCTGCCTCTGAGGGTGAGAGCTCACCTGACAAGGGGCTGTGAGGGCAACCAGCTGCCTGGACTGGCCTGGAAGCGTTTTTACAGCTTCAGCTGGAGTAGACATGTGATGGGCTGTGCCCATGCCAGGACGGCTCTGCACTGTGTCCCCAAGGGCACTGAGCACAGATTTTGGCGTGGCAGCGAGTGTATTTCACAGGCTCAAACCATTTGGGGCTTTACAGCACCAGGGGCAGTGTGCTGGTGCCACAAACCTGCAGATTGCCCCTTTCCAAGCCCCTTCCCTAAGCTCCCCCACTCCTGCAAGGCCTTTCCTGCTTCTGTCTTGCTCACAATTACTCCCAGCCAGCGGTCGCCTGTCAGCTTTATGAAGACGTATCCCAGAGTTTTTCCTTAGGGTGTAATTTGCCCCGACAGCCGCTTTCGTGCCGTTGTTTTCCTGTCTGTCTGGTAATGGGATTAGCCGTGTGCAAATCCGGAGGTGATGGAAAGGGAGCGGGGGCAGAGCCCTCCAGCCCCTGTTGCAGGGCACACCGAGCAGCTCCACGGGCCTTCTGATGGGATCACGCACCTGGCAGCTCCCCCCAGCTTCTGCCAGGCTTGTTTTAAGCCATCCTATAATTTTCTTGTCAAATTACAGTTCCACGCTGGGTTGTGTAGTGCATATTTTACAACAAATAGTCTTGGCTGAGAGGGCCTTTGACTTGCACAAGCGTGGGCTGAAACATGGCCAGGGAGGGAGATTTTGCAGGATTGTGCAGCTGCTTGGGACAATGCTGGACCGGGGTGTCACTGGCCCCTGGGTCATCCCCTCACTGATGCATCCTCTCTCCTCTGTGGAAGGGTGCTGGGGGGCTGTGAGAACTCTGGAAGCCCCCAGCCCACTCCAGCAGGGCAGGAGGGGGAGCCTGGAGCTGCTGCCCAAGCAGATGGGCTGGTCTGCTACATGGAAAGAGCTATTATTTCTTGCTGTGTTAGCAAAACAAACCCAAATCGGCTTGTGTCACCGCCCTGCCTGCAAAAATGCCAGTGGATTTTCCAGTTGTTACTGCAGTAGTCACCAGTGGCCAAGATGCTTGAGGGAGATACTTGGGCAGGCAGCTCTGGCATGCCCAGGATCTCTTGACAGCTCTGCCCCAAGAGCCCAAGAAACTCTTGGGGGCTGGAGGGACCTTGCACAAAACGTGACACAGATGGAGCTGGGGAGGTGGTGCTGGCTCTTGCCAAGGGAGGGGATAGCCCTGGCCATAACAACACCACCCAAACAAACAAAGGAGACAGCCCAGGCTTTCCGAGGGTTGTTGCCATGCCATCGGGGAGCGCTGGCGCCTGATGCTTCAGGATAGAGCCTCACCCACAGATTCCTATCAGAGGGCATTGACAGCTGAGGCATGCTCAGTCTAATGGTTAAATTAGCTGGAACAAGGTCTGCAGATAAGATAAAGCTGTGCTTTGCTGAAGAGGCTGCTCTCCCTTGGCGCTGGCTGGGTTGTTTCCCAGTCAGGCTATGAACCTTGATTTGGAATGATGCTTTGGGTGCAACCTGGATTTGCTGAAAATACCACCCCTGCCCTTCTCCTGCTGCTCCCTGGTGCTGCCTCTGCCCAGCACTGGAGCTGCCCACTGGATGACCTTGTCTGTATGCGTGGGCATGGCACCATGGGCAGCATCCCAGTGAAGAGGGATGAGCTGGCTGCTGCTCACTGCCACTCCAAGAAGGCTCCCACACAGTTGCAGCTTGGTTTTGTGCCCTGGGGGGAACCTGGATGGCAGAAGGAGCAGTGGCCCCAAATGTCTGCTGCAGTGTTTCCAGCCAGCTCCCTCCAGCACGGTGGGGCCTCAGTGAGTGCACTGCTCCATTGCAGAGCGCTGATGGGTTTTGCACACGGGCATTCCAAGTGTTCATGGATTTGCTCCCTTAAAATAGGCAAGAGGCTGTATGCCATGGGCTCCTGAGACGCTGCCGTGCTCCAGGAGCACCTGTAGCACTTCCTCCCTCCCTGCTGTGGCCCTCTGCCAGATGGCTTTGCTGCACTGCCCCAGCCCAGTGCATGCCTGCTGATCAGGGGGACAGGAGCAGGGTCCCAGCCGTGAGCAGGGTGCAGGCACGGCTCCTACAGTGTGCAGAATCCAGGGCTGCGTCCCACAGCAGCCTTCCCCCTGAGATTGGCTGGCTGGGATTCATGTGGGTTTGCAGGGCCCAACACCACCATGCTTTGTCTCAGTCCTTGTGAAGCAGGCTGGGCGCAGCCCAAGGTCCATGGTTCTGGTAACCCAGCAGGGCCAGCCAGGACAATCAAGGAGCCACGAGGGGCCAGCAGGCACACAGCCCCATGCAGGCAGGGTTGGAAGAGAGCACCATGTGGTGCCTGCCTTGTGAGAGTGGCCCTGGTCCCGTGCCTGCTCTCTTAAGTGAACAGACCAATCTCCAGAAAGCCCATGGGGGCACAGAGAGGAGGGGACAGCCAGGATCTGCTTCAGCAGGGTCACTCGGTATGCAGAGGCACCTGCTGTGGGAGATGGGAGCATTCCTGCCACAGGAGGAGCTGGGCCGAGTGGTCCATGGGCACTGGGCACACAGCTGGCCAGCTGGAGGAGTCTTGCAGGAGGGCAGTTTTCAGCTGCCGGCTGGCACAAAACCTGCCTTAAAAGGGAGTGCAGCTGAAGGCGTCTGTCTGGCCAGTCAGTGGCCCCAAAGCAGCCTGGCACTGTGTAGGAGGGGAAGCAGGGCCACCAGAGTGGGATGAGGACAAGCCTTGTCCCCATATTTCATCAGGGTGCCAGCTGCACTCCTCGTGGTGTGGGGAAGGGGTCCTGGCCTGGGTACCCCAGCTGGGTGCTCACCGAGTGCTGTGTCTGGGTACAGAGGGATGTGATGTGGCTGAAATATGGCTGCCTGCATGTACTGGTGCCTCAGGGCAGGAAGAATGGGGAAGAGGCAGGGCGGAGGCCTTTGCAGGACACGTCTGCCTCCCCTCCCATACTGTAAGACACTGCCTCAGCATCTCAGCATGACTCATGCTGCAGCCAGGAGCTGCTTCTGGTGACATCCTGCCAGTGTGGGTGCTGCCCACTCTGCCGAGCCCAGCGCTGCCCTTGGAGCAGGATGGTGTTCCCCAGCCTGCAGTGGGGCTGCCAGCTGGGGGACGAAAGACCAGGACCACTGGCAGCAGCAGGGAGCATCAGCAGGGGGATTGTGCTGGGAAGGGAGGCTGCCGGGGCATAAAGCAGTGCCAGCTGAACACGAACTTCGCCTCTGGGCACAGCTTGCCCCTCTCCTCCTGCACCCACGGGTGGGATCCGGTGTCAGCAGGGCCCCGTTTGTGTCGGCGAGGGATGCCTCGCATTTCGGGAGGCAGTCACTAGGCGTCCTGGCGCTGGGTTTCACAAGCCCTCATGACCTTTCCAGCACAGCAACGTGCCCTGGGGAGGATTGTTTCATACAAAACAGACCTTTGGATAGGCTTTTCATTTCCTTCACAGCCAAGCACAAAGGAACAGCAAGTCCTCCCTCCTAATAAAATGACAAAGTCAGTGACACAGATGGGCTGGCTCTCCACAGTGAGCAGAGCCATGTGCCGCACCCACGCCATTCCCAACGTCCTGCAAGAGTGGGGTTACAGTCCTGAAGCTCCTGCATGTTCATCCCACACCCCAAAATTCCCCATGGGCAGGAAACCCTGCCTGAGGGTCGACTTTTACACTCCCTTGGGAGAAAAACGTATCTGTGCTCGGAGGGGGTGAGCCCGGGTGGGCAGCACCCCATGAATTTGGGAGTGTGGTTAATTGACAGATGCCAATCACAGCTCCCGCTCTGAGCGGGGCTCTCGGCCACCCACACAGCACAAGCCGGGCTGCAGAGGGGACGAGGCTGTGTGTGGGGGCAGTGGAGGTCGGGCCGCAAAAGCTGTGGGGCTGTGGATTCGCAAAGGGCGCAAGACGAGCAGGTGGAGGGATTGCAGGGGGTGCAGGAGGTGTAGGGCTGGAAGGGGTGCAGGACCCCGCCTCGGCAGCCCCGGCAGGGCCGTGCCCCGGGCGGTCTCCTCCAGCTGCGGGCGGGGTGCACATCTGGGCGGGCGGAGCGCACATCTGGGCGGGGCGGGGCGGGGCGGGGCGGGCGGGCAGTGACTTCGGCGGGGCCGGCGTGGAGCATCCCACAGCCCGTGCGAGCGGAGCCCCGAGCCCAGCCGAGCCGACACCATGCCCAAGTGTCCTCGCTGCCAGAAGGAGGTCTACTTCGGTAAGGACTTCCCGTCCCTTCCCAACTGCCCCCACCTCGGGGGACCTGTCGGGCACCGATGCTGGGCTGTGCATCCTCTGGGCACCCCGGCTTCTGGCCCCCATACTGCGCAGCCCCATCTCTGCAAATCCCTGGGGTATCCCAAAGTTGCTCAAACCTGCGCTGTGGGTCCCCGGGGTGCCCCGGGCGGGTGATCCTACAGATCCACGCCCAAGGAGATGCATTGGGTGCTTCCAGAGCAGCATGGGAGCCCAGCCCCACTTCCTTCCCAGCAAAGCCCGGAGCCCTGAGCCAGTTTGGAGCCCAAAGGCCCACCTGGTAAAGCTCGCTGCTCTGAAAGCCTGGGCAGGTGAAGCAAGCACCTTCCCAATGGCAAATCCTGCCCTGGGGCAAGCGCCTGGGTCAGTGGGTCACCCACGCATTGCTCTGTGTGGTTTAGCACAGCACAGCAGGATGACACCTCTGGAGTGTTATTTTTAAGCCGCTGTTGCAGGGTAGGTGTGAGCCTTATTGGGCTGCTGTCTGCTGCTGGGCTTCCTGTAGATGTCTTCCCTCCAAACTGGGGCCCCAAAGCTCCTGTCCCTTCTGGGGCCATGGACCTGCTCTCCTGTCTGAGGGTGTTTGTGGGATTTGAGCTTCTCACTTTGCTATCAGCTTTTGGAACAGGCAGGTTCCTCTGCCAGACCTCTCCACTTGCCTGGCATAGCTGAACTCGAGGAGGTTTGCTGGGAGCAGCTTAAGAGACACTCCCTGCTTTCTAACGTACTCGAGATGAGGGATCTGGAACCCAGGTGCCATCACTGACTTCTTTCTCTGCTTTATTTCTGCTCTGCTTGTGCCCCAACTGTTTCTGCTCAGCTAAGGAGTTGGAGGCTCAAACTGGGGAGCTGCTCTCTGTGCCCGCTAGTGATGCCCACACTGGGGAGCTGTGCTGGGGCTGGCATGGGCGCTGGCTGCCCAGAGAGCTGCTGGGGCTGTGGTTCCTGCAGCTGGGGAATGTTGCTTTGCCTTGCAGCCAGGCTTTGGGATGGGGGTTTTGGCACAATACAGTTTGTGGCTTCCTCCTGCAACTCAGGATCCTGGCATGCCTCATTTAGCTGTGTGGCTTGATATCAGGAGCCGCCAAGGTGCTGGTGGCAGTGTGTGCCTGTCCCTGTGGGTCTGCGTCAGTCCCGGTCAGGGTGAGCTGGGTTTGCCATGCCCGCAGGTGTGGCCATGGAGGAGCTGGGACGGCTCCGTTTGACCAAGGAGGGGTTTGACCTTGCACTTATCACGCTTGCACTTATTACGAAATGTCTCTGTTGATGCAGAGGCTGAGGAGGGTTCAAGAGCTGGTGGAGGACCAAGCTGCATGCCTGATTTCTGTGCCTGCAGATTATCCAGACCGCTGGCAGAGGAGGCAGAGCAAGCCTGGCTCTGGGGCACCCTGAGGCTTTTGGAGCCTGGCGGTCCTGCTTGGGCGTGCCTCAGGCTGCTCTGGGCTAAATAGTGTCTGTAGAGAGCAGGGGTGGGGAGGAGGTGATGCTGAGAGGACTAGGGATGGGGTTCGCAGGAATTTTGCCTTTGTGCCTGAGTGCTGTAATGAGCCTTAGCAGAGCTACTGCCCAAGCACTGGTGCAAATGCAAGAGGTGGGGAGGCTGTGCCCCTTCTAGAAACCGTGTGATAGGAGGGTCGTGCCTTGGGCTAGGCACAGGCTCCTAGGGGCACCCAGAGGGAGGACACTGTTGCTTCTGCCAGGCTGTGGGCACAGGAGGCTCTTTGTGCCACTGGGGAATGGCAGCAAGGCTGCCTTGTGACATTTGGGCACTGCCCCCGCTCCCATCTCTGCAGCCTCCAGCTTGCTCCTTGTACAGGCTGTTGTGGGCATATTTGAACTGCAAAGAGGTGCTTCAGGCTGCCCAGGGCCCCCTAGGGCATGCATGACCCACATTGGCTTGGTCCTATTTGCAGGCATGGGGACAGTGTTCAGACCTGGCTTTGACACGATTCCTGTGGACAGCTCTGTTTAATCACTTAATAAATTCCCAGGAGCTCGGCTGCCAATATGAAGAGCACACACGCCTGCAGAAAGTACCCTTCTCCCCTGCTATGCTCCAATTAAAAGGCACCCTTATGCTCCCCCTTCTCTCCCTAAACATATCCTGGCTCCAGGATCTTGTGCCTCCCACAGCTGCCTGAAGCCCCGCCAGGCTCCAGCTCTGCTCTGGTCTGCCTTGGTGCCAGCAGAATCTGAGCTGTGGCTGGAGGGGACTGGTTTGTGTTGGCAGGGTGTGGCAATGGCTCTGCCTTCCCAGTCCTTGCCAGCATCCTCTTTCACCCCTGCCAACTCTAGTGATTTCTTGGGCTCCGGCTCACTGGGGAGAAATGAATCCCCTTGCAGGCTGATGTTGGGAGGAGGGAGGTCCTCAGGTCTTTGGAAGATGGGGTAGAAGTCAGTCCCTCCTCATGGATGCAGCCATGCTCACCCTGGACGTGGCACCGCTGCTGCAGATCCGTGTTCCTGGATGTGCATGGCATTGTGTGTGCACAGCCAACACTCTGGCTTGAACACTGTGCCCTTTCTCCTGGACAGACAGACTTGAGAAAATGCCCAAAAAATGTCCTCCCTAGGGTTGACGGTGAGGCAACCAATCTGCCAAAACTAACTTGTGCCTGTTCAGTGCCTCAATTAACCCACCTCCTTTCCCCGGCAGCCGAGAAGGTGACTTCTCTGGGAAAGGACTGGCACCGGCCCTGCTTGAGATGTGAGAAGTGTAACAAGACCCTGACATCTGGAGGCCATGCAGAGGTGAGGTTTGCAGTCCAGGAGGTCCCTGTCCCCTGCAGCTGAGGGCTGGGACAAGCAGAGGTGGGGCTGATGCTCTTTCTCTCTCCCTGCAGCACGATGGCAAACCCTACTGCAACCACCCCTGCTATGCTGCCTTGTTCGGGCCCAAAGGTGGGTGCCTGTGGCGGGGTCATGGAGGGAGTGAGGGGGCTTGGGGCTCCTGTCTCTTTGTGGGCTCCAGCCCTCGGTGTGCTCACCATCCCATGGCAGTGCTGACCCCGCTCCATCTCTTCCAGGGTTCGGCCGGGGAGGAGCTGAGAGCCACACATTCAAATAAACCTCAGGTTGGTCCTTCCCTCCGAGTTCCCCTCCTGTTTCTGGCTCCATGGGCTGGCTGGGGCTGTCCTCCTTCAGGCCAGTGGGAAAGGCAGACCTGCCACAGTGTCTCTCTGGGCTGTGACTCCCAGCCCTTACAGCTGCTCCTCTCCACCAGCCCCAGCTGACTGTCAGCACCTGCTTGGCTCCAGCAGGCTATTCCTTTGTGGCCCATTGGCAAAGACAGGATCTATCCTGGAGCACTGTTGTCCCTGGGATATCCCTGCTCCCAGCCCAGCCTGACTTCATGCACTCCTCTCTTCCATCCCTCTCCAGGTCTGATGTCCAGGGTTTCCAGCACAACCTGAAGACAGCACAAACACACCGCAGCAGACATGCATTTTTGTTTTTAATTCACCCTGTACTAGACTAGCACGTTCAAAGCAATAAGTAACCAAGGCTGGGCTGGTGTGGAGAGAGGCTCTGCTCCAGATGGAGTGCTGCCAGGGTGGGGACATTGGGTTGCCCTGCCAGGTAGGAAATTTGGCTGATGTTGCCGAAGGCTGCCTGGAGAGGAGACCACACCCTTCCACCCGAAACCTAGCGCTGCTTCAGGCATCCAGCTCTCGTGGCCGGGCCCACAGTTGTATCCTCAGTCTTTAATAAATGAAAAGATGCTTCCCTCCTGTAGCAGCTGTGCTCTCTGTAACGGGAGTCCCACTGGAATTGTGAAGCGCTTGCCGCTTGCTTGATGCCCCCGTGGCCTTTGGGTTGAGCCCCACACTGCGTGATGGACCCAGGTGCCCTCAGCTGGGGCAGAGAGGTGTCCTGCTGGGAGGGGGACAGTCCTGCTGCCTGTCACATCAGGACAACCTGGTATTTGCTGCTTTGGATCTGAGTGACCGCATGAAAAGGCCAAGGGAAGCGAGAGGCTACTGCCGAGGCAGAACCTGCCTCCCTCGGCAGGGACAGCAGAGCTGGTGTTAAAAAGCAAGAGCTGGCTCACAAGAGCTTTGCTCTTTTGTGTTTCGACATTTTAACCCTACTGGAAAAACGGCACTGACAGATGTCAAAGATGTCAACATGATGAATGTTTCTAAAATGGTAACCATGTCTTTCCCTAACCTGAACAACTCCATTTACATATTCAGAGATATCTCATCAGCCACTGGGATATTTTTGTCTACAGTTTATGCATGCATTTCCTTAGAGGCTGCTCTGCATTTCACTGTCACATCACCCTTTCTGGGACTTGGCCAAAACCCTCAGGGGTCAGAGACACATGTCCGGTGTCAAAATCCTTGGTGTCAGAAGCAGCCTGATCTGATAAGCATCTTAAAACTTCCAATTAAAACTTGCTTGATGCTGCAAGGCACTGCCTCACCTCCCACCCCGATAGCACAACAAACACAGGCGTCTGTGTCAAAGGCAAACCCTGGCTATTGCTGCTTGGCTGTCCTTAGACTTCCCAGCCAGCCAGGGCTCATAGGGACCTCCTGCTCCCACTGCTGCCTTTGCCAGCAGCCTCCCACGGGTGCCAGCACCCATGGACCCATGGCTCCTGGCCATCCACACCTCGTCCCTCTCTGCCAGCCTGCCTCTGGGGCACTGGGACATGGCTTTTCTCTGGCGGCTGAGCTTCAAAACAAACTAGTGATACAATCTCAGCAGCCTCCACCATGCCACTGAGATAGTGTTTTCCCTTGGGCATTTAAAGAAATGGCAAACACAAGCCTTGTCATCTTTGAGATTTGTGTAAGTGTGTCCAGCTGGGAAAGGGACCAAGGGATTGGGCTCAGGGTCCTTCCCAGCAGGGCCCTGCACTAAAATTTCAGAAGCAGTTTAGTCCAATTACAAGGGGCCAGGCCAACGGGGATGAGGAATGAACCACTGAGAGGTATGGAAAAGCAGGGGCTGCACAGGGGTGGGCTGGGGTGATCCAGCCCTTCAAATGCCAGCCCTTTTCACTGGCAGTGGCTGGAGCTGGGGTTGGAGGCAGTGTTCTGCTGTGTGCTGCTGTGTGCTGCTGTTTGCTGTGTGTGCTGGTCAGGGCTCCCTTTTGCTTCTGTCCCTGGCCAGGGATTTGCAGTGTACTTGTGGTGACTGGGGACATCTCTCCCTGTCCTGCATGCATGCAGGGATGTAGGAACCGAGCCGTGCCAGGCTTGTGCAGCTGCAGCTAAGCCTGATCCTGCATGTGCCTCACTCTGTGCTGCAGAGGGGAACACATGTGTATGTTAAAAAACAGAGGTCCCTCAGGCATGGCCTGGGGACAAGCCCCTTGGTATTGATTGCCAAAATTTCCTTCTTAGAGTCCTGTTTTTCTGCTTGCCCTGCAGTAAGAGTTCCCACTGAGATGGCTTTTAGCCTCAGGACTTTCTGCTGGGATATTCCTCTCCAAGAGCTGTGTTTGTACAAGCCACGCTCTCTGCCTGATCCAGCCTTGATGCTGTGAGGTTGGGCAGTTCAGGCCCAGGTCACACCTGCAAGGAGCCTTGGTCAAAGAAAATATATGATAATTTTTTTTTAAAAAAACTTGCTTTGGTCTTTGGAGAGGAAGCAGAACCAGCTGTATCTCATTTGATAGGAAATCCACACCCAAGCCAGGGCTCCCCTGGATGCTCAGTGAGGCTCGGCAGCGGCCAGCACGCCAGGGAGGTGGGCTGTCAGCAGACACAATGTTTTCTCCATTTGAACAGTAGATCTCTGTGGCCTGGAGTGTGACTACACAGAGAGGCAGCAGTGTGGTTTCCAGTGCCTCCCATCTGTGATGCTTTTGGTTCTGAGCCTCGGCAGGAGTTTTGGACAGGCAGGGAACGGTCTCTTGTCTCCCACTGTGGTGATGCCCTGGCTGTGCTGCTCCTGCAGCAGGGAGAGCAAGATGCTCAGGGAAAATCCCAGCTTTCTGCCCATCTGGGACAGCAAATTTGTTGGGTGATTTACAGCATGGTGATGGCCCAGCAGAAAACTTCCCTGTTTTCTGGCCTGAAATGCCACCGTTGGTGACCCTGAAGAAAGGGGCTGTGCTTCCTCTGCCATTATTTTCTAAGCTTGGGCTGAGATCAGTCTGTGGGTTGTGGAGTGATAGTTGCTATAAACACTTCATCACTGTGACAAAAAAACAAACAACATCACAGTTCCTCTGGCAGCTGGGTGTGGGCGAGCCCCAACGCCCTGGGTAGGGAAGCAGAAGAGATTTTGGCAAAGACAGAAAACAGGATGGGTTTAGAAACTTAACTGCTGCTGCTCCCCATCCCGGCTTTGTGACTTTCTGTACAGAAGGAAAAAGGAGAGGGGAGTAGAAAGGGGACTGGGGGGCCCTTCACCCATGGGGCACAGGGCAGGCAGGAGTGGCCAGTGAGGATCATCTGATCCTGTGTCCTCCTCTTGGCAGACCTTAATCTGAATCAGGAGACAGATGTTTCCCTGTGCCTGCAGCTGTCAAGGGAGAGAGCTCAGGCTGGAAGCCCTACAGCAGGGTTCTCCTCAGGGGTCGTCCTTAGGGAAGGCAGCAGGCTTGGCCCCTGGACAGGGCTGTGGTCTGGCAGCCTCCAGGTCGAATCTGGACTAACACGTGTGTCACGATCCACCCTGGGTGCCTGGGTCAACGCTGCCTTGCTGGGACACCAACGGGGTCACTCACCCTCTCCTGCCACGCTGATGGGGACACTGATGTGATGCTTCTACCACATCCCCTGAGGTGGTTTTGTGTCTCATCTGTGCAGCCTCTGGCTGGGGGAGAGTGGCACAGGGGCTGTGGCTGCAGGGGGTTCCTGCTCTTTGCTCTGCAGAGCTCATGGTGATGAAGGCAGGCTGAAGCTGGGTGGTATCTAGCATGCCACTGCTTCGGGGAGTTTTAAGGCTGATTTGTGTTAAGCTTCAAGAGCTCTGATACCTTTTAGGTCAAAAAGTGTCTGCCCATGTCCTAATGCCTCAGAAATCTGCCTTCTTATGCAGACAGTGTGGTAAGAGGGGCTGTGCAGTTGATGGCGGGCAGAAGGAGTTCTGCCAGATCGCGCGGGGAGATGGGATTTCCTGTCCAGCTCTGCAAAGAAGTGGTTTGGGGAACCCCCGTCTCAGCAACGGAAACCACTCTGCAGAGGTGAAAAGGGGAGGGGTCAAACCTTGTTCCTGATGGGGAACAACATGTGCAGCAAACACTGCAGACACTGAAGGCAGAGGGACTCTGAGTGTGACAACCAGGGGTGTAATGAGAAGTGAATGGGACTGTGAACTGAGGTACTGGAAACTGAGGGCTAGCTATGGAGCAAGGGGAGGAGGGCACAGGCTGCTCTGCTATCATCCTTTCCTGCTGCTGGTGATCCAGTGCTGGAGAGCAGCTGGGTGCAGAAATCTCTGGGGATGTTTGCCAGGTCCTGGGTGGCTTGCTAAGCAAGAAATGGAAAGAGAAAAGTTGACACCAGGCACCTAGAGATGAATTTTACTTTCACACCTCTTGTGTTATTTTCAAGAAATAGGGAGCATTTCCAAGAGGGAAGGGTGCAAGGACTTCCCACTGAAGCCTCTGTCTTCTTTTGGTGAGTATTGTGTTAAAGGTCCTCGGGGAAGAAGTCAGAGGGAGTTTCCCTTTGTGTAGAGGAACTTGGCTATTAAAGCAAAAAGGGTGAAACTCCTGAGAAGAGAGTTGCTGAGACCTCAGGCGTCTTTTCTAATCCTTCCCAATTCACTTATCATACTGAAAGCCCTGCATCAGAGGGCCTGAAACACCAACACCCTTCTTAAGCATCCAACCGCTGGGAGCTGACCTTGAAGCCCACACACAGGTCTGCTGCTGACTAGCTGCCTGCGTCCTGGAAAACCTGCACTAGAGCATTTGTGGGGTCATGACAGCATTGCTGCAGCCCATCTATGCAGGCAATCCGTGTTCACAGCCTGTGCTTGCTTGGCTCCTTTTTGCCAGCATCATGGCCATGCTGCCAGGTCATGCCTTTTCCCACTCTGCCTAACATGATGTCCCAGTGAGGGAAGAGCAAGTGTGTATAAAAGGGTCAGGAGGACTGAGGAAGAAGCTGGAAATGTTTGCAGTGGAAAGTAGGGCAGCCTGCCCGACTGCTCAGGGGGTGAAACGCTCCGGCCACCCAAGGCCTCCCTCAAGCAGGCAGGGAGGGAAGCTGTGCTCTGCTCTGATGGCTGCTCAGCAGATACCACACTGCAGGAAGGAGAGGGAAAGGAGATGGCAAGGAGAGAAATGCAGGACTCTGGCCACCCGAGCTGGTGGTGGAGCGTGGGAAGCGCTGATGCCTGGCTTGTGGGCCTGGCCAGGAGACAGGCTGGCTCCCACCCACGCCTTCACGGGGATAAAAGCATTAAGAAAAAAACCCCAAAAGATCAAAGGAGTTGTTTTTGCAGCAGGAGAGCTCGCACCTTCCCCTTGGCAGAGGTGACATCAGGAAGCTGTGGTGCCACTGGAGCGGGCAGGGATGGCTGCTATCACATACAATCAGCATGAGGCAATGGGACACGGCCGCCGTCATCATCTCTGGCAACCCTGCACACACAGCAGGGCCGTGTGTGGTGGCGAGTTGCCATGGCACGGGTGCAAACAGGCGCCCTTGGCCCCACTGAGTCACCCGGCACGGAAATGACCGCAGCTGACACATCATGCTGAAAATGGGTGGCTGTGTGGCACCACACGGGCCCAGGAACCCAGAGAGGGCAAAGTTCAGTGGCCTCTCCCAGCTAAAGCATCCCTGGCCCCTCAGTACGTGCCTGGACTTTCCCTTCCCATTGTGGTCTTCCCTGCCATGCTTGTCCCAAATCTGTCTCAGTGCCTGGGAGCCAGGGGAACAGCTGATAAGCCAGCTCTGTCCCGCTTCCTTTCTATAGAGAGAGTCCTGGAAGCTTCCAATCTCCACCATGACATCAGGCTTGTGCGCTGATGTCAGCCAGCCGTTGATGGTTTCCATCTGCCAGGATGCTATTGCTTGGGAGAGGGGAGCTGAGCGTGGCCTGGGTGCAGCAGGGCTCTGCTGCCAGCGGGGTGCCATCACCATCCCTGCTGGGACAGCACGCTGGGGGCTGTCACACCATCAACTCCTTCATCCGTCCATAGCACACGGTCCATCTCTGCAGCAGGAAACCGTCGCCTTCCCATCGGCTGCTCCCACCCTGGGAACACCGCCCAGGCAGCCGGCAGAGCAGATAAGGGGGGCCTCACAGCCCAGCACCAAGCACCCGCCGTGCTTGCTGCGCCAGAGAGCCTGGGACGATCTGCCTGGCCTCCAGCTCGCCCGTGGCCGAGTGCCAGCCCTGCACAGCGCCAGGCGTCCTGTGTCAGCTGCACCCACGGGGCTGCGTGCCGTGGGGACCACGGCACAAGGGACATGGGGACGCTGGCCAGCAGGACAGCCAGCCCTGTGCTGGGGTGCCACGGGGATGGGCTGGCCAGCGGGATGGAGAGGAGTCACGGGGGCTCTCAGTGTGCTGGGATGGTGTGAATCCCAGCTGCTGAGCGGTGATGTTTGCTGGCCTGGGGGTTGGTGTGTTGGCTGGGGGACAGGAGCTCAGAGGAGGGGTGATGGACAGAAACACTCACTGTGCGTGCGCTGGGCGATGCAGGAGAGCCCTTGTCTCGGCAGCTGCCCTGGGGAGGAAAGGCCTAGACAGAGGAATGTGTGTGGGGACAGGGATAGCTTTGAGCTGGGTTTATGGAGTGGTCAAGAAAACACAGGAAATTGGCTGCAGCTGAAGGTCCTCCTGCCTGGAGACTGCAGCCAGGATGGGAAAATAGACAAGCGATGTGTCATGGAGGGACCAGACAGCGCCCGATAGCAGCAAGGCATGGAAAGCCAAGAAGGATGCCAAACACAGCAGAGGATTGTCCTGGTTTGATAAGGCTCTGCGCAGTCAAAAAGGACTTCATGGGCTGTTGGAAACCAAAGGCAAGGAGCCATGTGGAAATGCCAAGCCTGTTAGGAAGGAGAGCAAAGAAGTGGATAAAGATTACCCAGCTAGGACTGGATGAGGGATAAGGAAAATGCTTTCCAGGCCATTAGGAAAGGAGGATGTGAGACAACAGCTGCTAGAGAGGATATTTTAAAAATCCTTAAGCCTGGATAACTCACACCCAGGGGTCCTTTCAGGGCTGGGTGGAGAAGGAGCCAGGATCCCCAGGACTGGGAGAGCTCAAAAGCAGCGCTCAGCACTGGGAAGGGCTGTGCTCCCCAGCACAGGGGTGGGAGGCAGGAGAGGAGCAACCAGAGTGCAAACACAGTTCAGGTTGCCTGGAGGTCTCTTTGGACCACTGTGATTTCTCTCCTCATTGCAAGCAGCCACTTGGCTGCAAGAGCCTGTTCCGTAGCGGGAAGGAATTTTACTTGTTTCATGTTGTTCAGATACTGGTGAAAAAGAAAAGTAAATGCATCATGCTAGATCTACAGCGAGCACATTAAATGGGCTATGAACTGGGGAACTGGCCAAGAAACCATCAGTGGGGGCTTCCAGCAGGTCTCATGTCCAGGCACAGGCGGGATCCCCACAGTGCTGGTGGAACAGATCCGTGTCCCTGGCACAGACCAGCTGTGCTCCCTCTGTAAACCCACAGCAGGAATCCATCTCTGTGCCAGGTTTTGGTTCTGTAAATCCTGGTCATGGGTGGACTTCTTTCAGGAGCTCAGGCTTCTCCCAAACAGCAGCTCCGTTTCTCCTCCCCCACGGCCTCCCCAAGGATTAATCCCTGGGATTGCTTCATTTCGGGGTTATATACCTGGGGACCCGAGCTGGGCGCATCATGCCCCGCTGAGCAAGAGGCGGGCAGGAATATCCGCCCACCTGCTGCTGCCAAACCCTGCTGCCCCATCGTCCGAGGAGCTGTTCTGACCGCAGCAGAGCTGTGTTTTTGCAAGAGCCGAAGGTGGCTTTTGCAACAGCTCTGTCCACCAGGAAGGGCGGGGGAAGTTCGCAGGGCTTCCCCGGGTGTTTTTTTGCCGGGGCAGGAGGCGCGTCCATGGCTCAGGGAGGTGACATGTGTGGGTCACTGCCCAGGAGAGGCCGGGAGCGTTCTGTGCCCCGAGCCACGCGCGCAGGCGGAATAAACGTCGGGAGCATCGACGGTCCGGGAGATGCGGGGAGATTCAGGGACATCCGGGGATACAGGCAGGGAGATGCA